>CM056057.1:52502355-53042355 GCA_029574335.1 Rana kukunoris
TATTGTTCAGAGTATTGCAGAGTATTGCGCAGGGGGTTATTGCAGAGTATTGTTCAGAGTATTGCAGAGTATTACGCAGGGGGTTATTGCAGAGTATTGCGCAGGGGTACTGCAGAGTATTGCGCAGGGGTACTGCAGAGTATTGCGCAGGGGGTACTGCAGAGTATTGTTCAGAGTATTGCAGAGTATTGTGCAGGGGGTACTGCAGAGTATTGTTCAGAGTATTGCAGAGTATTGCGCAGGGGGTACTGCAGAGTATTGTTCAGAGTATTGCAGAGTATTGTGCGCCGGGTACTGCAGAGTATTGTTCAGAGTATTGCGCCGGGGTACTGCAGAGTATTGTTCAGAGTATTGCAGAGTATTGCGCCGGGGTACTGCAGAGTATTGTTCAGAGTATTGCAGAGTATTGCGCCGGGGTACTGCAGAGTATGGCGCCGGGGTACTGCTGAGTATTGCGTCGGGGTACTGCTGAGTATTGCGCCGGGGTACTGCTGAGTATTGCGCCGGGGTACTGCTGAGTATTGCTGGGGGGGTATGCACAGTATTGCTGGGGGGTATGCACAGTATTGCTGGGGGGGTATGCACAGTATTGCTGGGGGGGGTATGCACAGTATTGCTGGGGGGGGTATGCACAGTATTGCTGGGGGTATGCACAGTATTGCTGGGGGGGTATGCTGAGTATTGCTGGGGGGGTTGCAGGGATGGATGGATCTGTGACTGCAATAGTCACAGATCCATCCACAGTGCTGCCGCCATCCGATCGGTACAGAGAGAGGAGGGAGGAACCGGCGTCATCAAATGACGCCGGTCTGTTTACATGTGATCGCGCCGTCATTGGACGGCGCGATCACGTGGTAAACCGCCGCTATCAGCGGCGATTTACCGTGATCCGTGACCCGGCGGTCACGAACATTCCCGTGTGCGTGCCCCCGGGGGCGCGCGGGAGCGCGACTCTGGAATCACGTTATATAACGTGATCCCAGAGTTAAGCAACCACCTTGCCGCCGTTATTTTTCGGCAGGTGGTTGCTAAGTGGTTAAGCTAGTGCATTGTTGGTTCATTTACCTTTTCCTTAAGTTTCCCTTCTTAGGCCGTGTACACACGATCGAATTTGTCTGCTGAAACTGGTCCGACGGACCAGTTCAGTGGACAAATTCGATCGTGTGTATAGGCTAGCGGACATGTCTGACCGGCGGACAAATTTTAAAGCATGCTTTAAAATTTGTCCGCCGGCGACATGTCCGTCGGATATGTCCGCTGGTTAGTACACTAACCAGCGGACATATCTGCCCGCACAAGCTTCGTATGGATGCGACACATGCGTGGACGTTTTCTACTTCCTGGTGCGGTGACGTGGTGGCGTCAACGTCACCACCACGTCACCGCGCTGTCTGCCAGCGGGGATTTTGATCCGATGGTGTGTACACACCGCCGGAGGAAAATTCCGAGGAGACATGTCCGATGAAAACGGTCCGCGGACCGTTTCCATAGGACATGTCCCTCTGTGTGTACGCGGCCTTAATGTTTTTTTTCTTTGTTTGAATTTTTCAATTCCTGTTTCTCCTCAGTAAGCTTTCCACCATCATCTGAGCAGTGGAAAGTCATTTAGAACTGCTTACTGAACACCTTACTGAGGAGCAACAGGAAGTGAGAAATTCAGACAAAGAAAACCAAGAAAAAAAAACATTTAGAAGGGAAATCGAAGGAAAAGGCAAGTGAACCAACAATGCACTAGCTTAACCACTTCCTTACTGGGCATGTATACCCCCTTCTGACCAGGTGAAATTTCAGCTTGCGGCACTGCGTCGCTTTAACTGACAATTGCGCGGTCGTGCGATATGGCTCCCAAACAAAATTGGCGTCCTTTTTTCCCCACAAGTAGAGCTTTCTTTTGGTGGTATTTGGTCACCTCTGCGATTTTTATTTTTTGCGCTATTAACAAAAAAGGACGACAATTTTGAAAAAAAATACAATATTATTTACTTGTTGCTATAAAAAATAGCCCAATTTAAAAGAAAAAAAATCAGTTTAGGGCGATACGTATTCTTCTACATATTTTTGGTTAAAAAAAAAAAAAAAAATCGCAATAAGCGACTGGTTTGCGCAAAAGTTATAGCGCCTACAAAATAAGGGACAGAATTGTTATTTTTTATTATTTTTATTTTTTTACTAGTAATGGCGGCGATCTGCGATTTTTATTGCGACTGCGACATTATGGCGGACACATCGGACACTTTTGACACCATTCACATTTATACTGCAATCAGTGCTATAAATATGCACTAATTACTGTATAAATGTGACTGGCAGGGAAGGGGTTAACACTAGGGGGTGAGGAAGGGGTTAATGTGTTTCCTGCATTGTGTTCTAACTGTGGGGGGAGGGGGAGTGACCGATCTGTGTCCCTATGTACTAGGAACACAGATCGGTATGCTCTCTCTATGACAGGACGCTGTCATTGTGAGAGTCGGCAATGAGAGATGATCTCATATGTTTACATATGAGATCATCTCTCATTGGCCCATCAGATCGCATCGCAAACGGCCACTCTGATTGGCCGTTCGCGCCGATCTGTGATTGGCTGTGTCCAAGGGACACGGCCAGTACACAAGTTCCCCGCTGCACGTTCTGGAGCGTGCGCTGGGAACGAGGAAAGGGGCTGCCATGAAAACACGGCAGCCCGGAGATTTAGAGCCACCCTGCGGCCGTATATACTCGTACGGCCGTAGGGAAGTGGTTAAAGGAACCTATTTAGAAAATAAAAAACAAACCTTTACAACCCCTTTTTTTTTTCCCACATCAGACACAACCGGGTAAAAGGAGGCGTGGGAGATGCTCACGGTACTACCGCCCTTCGCATTTCCTCTACGGTCTTCGCATCATTTGTGGTACTTCATTTTCTTATTGTTTATTTAACCATTTGTTAGTTTATTATTGATTTTATCTCATCATCTTCCTTTTCCCTTTCTCCCCCCCCCCCCCCTTTCCCTTTTTTTTTCTCTTTTTTTTTTCCTTTCTTTCCCCTGCCCCCCCCCCCCCCTTAATCTCTCCCTCACCCCTCTATTAATCCCCCCTCCTTCCCAGCTTCATGATTCATTCTATCTTTCGGATCTGTCTGGTGATTTTCACGTGTTTTTTTTTTTTTTTCCTACTGTTTCTGTTGTCTTACCCGTCTATTTCTGATATTGCCTGTGCATATTTTCCTGTAGTTTTGAATAGTCTCCATTGGTCCCAGGCGGCTCTACAGCTATCCCCCTCTTCTTCTCCCAGGTCTGCCCTTCTCAGGTATTCCATCTCTGCAACATAATTGACCCGATGTATCCATTCTTTTATAGTTGGTCTTTGGGGGTTTAACCACTTTTTAGGGATTAGGCCCTTTGCTGCATTCAGCAACACCGGGACCAGTATCGATCTGTTCTTTTTTTTTGGCCCTCTAATAGGACCATGAAACAGGCAGACCAAGGGATTTTGTGGAACCTTTTCTCCTGTGATTTCCTCTATATACTCTAAAACCCCGTTCCAGTATTCCTGGACTCGCGGGCATTCCCACCAAATATGCATTGTGGTGCCTGCTTGATTGCAATTTCTCCAACACAGGGCAGAGTTGTTTGAGTGAATTTTGTTCATTTTTACCGGTGTTAAATGCCAACGCATCATACATTTGTAATTGGCTTCAACTGTATTAATGTCGTTTGCATTATTATATACAGCTCTTATCATGTGTGTCTCCTCGATCCTTTCCCCAATATCTTGCCCCCATTTCTCTACGCTTAACAAATTACCCTTTGTCCCTAGATCTGTAAGGCGGCGTACACACGACCGAGGTTCTCGCTAGAAACCAGCGAGAACCTCGCTGGAAGCTGCATTCCAGCGAGAACCTCGGCCGTGTGTACGCTCTCGGCGAGCATCCCGTCGGGAATGCCGTCGAGCAGAAATAGAGAGCATGTTCTCTATTTGCTCGACGGCCTGCCTGGATGAATGGCTGGTTGCCATTCCCGACGGGCGGGTCGCCGAATCTGACGGCCGGCAGAGAACCTCGACGGGCGGAACAATGTGTTCTGCCCGTCGAGGTTCTCTGCCGTGTGTACGCGGCTTAAGTATCTTATACAATGCCGCAATTCCATGTTGTAGTGGTTGTCTCATGGAACATAATTTTTCTATTGGATTCTGTGTTTTTTCTTCTCTTAACGGTGCTGGTAATGTGCTCACAAAGTGCTTTAATTGTAAATATTCCCAGTCACTCAACTGTTGGGCCCCCTCTGTTACGTGAATATCTTTTTTTTCCATTATTTTCCCATGTGTGATTATTTCCCCTAATCTTTTATTTCCTAATTTTTTCCCCATTCTTGTCTTGTTTCCAGGTAAAAAAAAATTAGTGTCAGCTAATGATATTAAGGCTCCATTCACATCTGAGCGACAAAACGCCGGTCGCCCGTCGCTCTTGTCGCTCGAGATGTGAAATAACATTGCGGTCTATGGAGATGGTTCACATCTCAACGCCTGTCGCCTGAAAAAAAGTCCCGGACCCTTTTTTTCAGGCGACATTGGCGTTCCCTCATAGACCGCAATGTTAAAGAAAGATTAAACTTTTTTTTTTTTCTACAGGCGGCAAGATAAGCCGCGTACGCGGCGTATCATGTCGCCTAGGTGTGAATGCAGCCTAAAGGTGAATTGTATTCCCATTTTTCACGTTTAAATAATAAGTCCCATGTTTTGAAAACCTTCTTTGTTATACTGTGTGTGTTGGTGTTTATTATTCTAAATTTAGGTGGGATCCAAATGTTTGTTCTTAATTAAAAACAAACCTTTACAACCCCTTTAAATTAAGTTTATTAAGATAAATATCCTTCTTCCAACACCTACACCAGTAAACCATAAACAATGTAAAGTGAAAAAATAAATGTGATAGTGCAGCAACCCAAACAACAACCTAACTATGTACAAATATAGGGAGCAAACATGAGCAGGGCAAGGTCAGGACTAATGCCGTGTACACACAACCGTTTTTCAGGATGTAAAAAAATGAAGTTTTTTTTTTTTATGTCAATAAAAAAATCGTGTGTGGGCTCCAGAACATTTTTCACAACGAAAAAAATGGCCATTAAAAATTTAGAACATGCTCTAAATTTTCACTTTGTTTTTAACGTTGTCGTTTTTAAAGACATAAAAAATGGTCGTGTGTGGGCTTTAACAACGCGAAAACGTGAGTAGAGATTTTCATGGTTGACCTCTGTCCATTTCCCCTACTTGTCATTTGTAATCATTTTTAAATGTTCTTGTTTTTTAAAGAGATTTTTCTTAAAAACCCCTCTTTGTTCAGAACATATGGTGGGTCTAATACATGGGCCTTCAAACTTTTTAAACAAAGGGCAAGTTTACTGTGCTTCAGACTTTAAAGCGGAGGTCCGTCAATTAAAAAAAAAATAAAGTCAGCAGCTACAAATACTGCAGCTGCTAACTTTTAAAATAAGGACACTTACCTGTCCAGCGCGCCCGTATGTCTCCCAGAAGACTGTAGGGGGGGGGCACCGGACGTGACGTAGACCCCCGCAGATAATACAGGGGTCTATGGCCGGAAGTGGGTGCAAATACCTGACACCAGAGGGGGGGAGGAATCCGGACAGCGGAGGTTTCATTTTTGTGTGGACCTCCGCTTTAGACGGGCCAGACTGTGGCCAGTGGGAGTAGAAAATGTTCAGGAGTAAGTGGTATTAAAAATGTCCCATCTTTGGTATTAGGGGGAGGAATAGCATACCATTGTTTGTGTCAGGCCGCGTACACACGATCGGACCAAATCGATCGTGTCTACGGCCCATCGGACCGTTGTCCATCGGACCAAAGTTTTAAAACTTGCTTTAAAATCTGTCTGACGGACACCTGACCGTCGGACCAAAACGATGGTTAGTACAGAAAAGCATCGGACCAAAGACCCGCGCATGCTCAGAATCAAGTCAACGCATGCTTGGAAGCATTGAACTTTGTTTTTTCAGCACGTCGTTGTGTTCTACGTCACCGCGTTCTGGTCCGACCTTTAGACCACTTCAGCGGTGGTCTGATGAAAACGGTCCATTGGACCAGTCTCATCGGTTTGGTCCAATCGTGTGTACGTGGCCTCAGTGAAAGGAATAGTGTTCCATCTTTGGTGTCTGTGAGAGAAATAGTGCCCCATCCTCTGTGTCTGTGGGGGAATAGTGCCCCATTCTCTGTGTCTGTGGGGGAATAGTGCCCCATTCTCTGTGTCTGTGGGGGAAATAGTATCCCATCATTGGTGTCAGTAGGAGGAAAAGCACCCCATCGTTGGTGTCAAAGGGAGGACTAGTGTCTTATCATTGGTGTCAGTGGGAGAAACAGCGCCCCATTTTGGTGTCAGTGACATGAACTATGCTCCATAGTTGGCGTTAGTGGAAGGAATAATGCCCCAAGGGCCAGATAAAAGGCAAACAAAGGGCTATATCCTGCTCCTGGACTGCAGTTTGGAGACCACTGCTCTAGTGGGGGGTGATGTAAAATTATCTATTTCCCTTGCAGTGTCATCTTGTGGTGAAATCTGGTATTAAGGCATGGCAGTAAGATGCAGCGATTCCCAAAGGTACCACTATGGGCCAGATTCAGTAATACTCCAGCCTAACTCTCACTTTGAGCCGGCGTTTCTGTTTTCTGTAAGCAGAAAACATGAAACGCCGGGTTGGAGTTACTATACGAGCGGCGTAATTGTATTTCGCCGTCGTATCGTAACTTCAAGTTTAAAAATGGCGCGCGGGGCGTTCCCGCTGATTAACGCCGAGAATATGTTAATCAGCGGGAATCGGAAATTCACGATCGTATTCGGGCCCGACGCAGTGACTTTCCGACGTTTCCGTAAGATGCAAAGATAAAGCAGCCCCCTAGTGGAGTATCCTATGTTAAGTATGGGCGTCGTCATCGCGTCGAAAAAAAAAAATTGCGTCGTTTGCGTAAAACGGCCGTGAATGAGGATTGACGTCATTGACGTTCCCTGAAAGAATTTGGAGCATGCGCACTGACAGTCGACGCATGCACAGTACGTTCGCCGCGGGATCGCGCATAGTTAACATAATACACGCCCCCTACCCGCCCAATTTGAATTCCGCCGGCTTATTTTCGCTACGCCGCCGCAACTTTAGGAGCAAGTGCTTTGTGAATAACAGTACTTGCTCCTAAAGTTACGGCGGAGTAACGTAAATGAGAAACGTTACTCCAGATTAAAGATTCGCCCATCTACCTGAATCTGGCCCTATGTGCTTGCAGTGATCGAAAATAGGCAAAATCAGAGTCCTTCAGCTGCTTGGTAGGAGGCTTCAATAAATGTCACATTATTGCTCAGACAATCTCCCAGCATATACATTTCCTTTGTATATGAATTCCAACTCATGTATTGAATGTAAGCAGTTAAATCGCTTACAGTGCATCTATTATATAAATGTATAATCATTTAATGCATTCTGCGATTCTCCATAACAATACTGTGCGTCGGGTTAATATATTCTAGCTCTGCTGCATTTTCTGAAATGTATTTTAAAAGGTTACTAACTATAGTATGCTATAAAGAAAAAATAAGGTTACATGTAATTTGATGATTCAACCAGATCTGGATGTTTTAAATTAACCCCTCTTGTTCTGTGCTGCTCTAAGAATGTAGTGACCGCAATAGAATCCAAGGGGCACTTACAAACATCAATGCATCTTGGCATAAGATGATACATTAATAAACAACACATGCATAATGGAAAATCATAGCAAGTAGCAGAAAAGAACACACAGGTCCAAAGAAAACCTAAGGCCCCTTTCACATAAGCGTTTACGGACTTGTAATGGGCCCCTATGGGATCGCATCCGTTAGCGGATGATGCATCTGCTAACGTCCGCCTAAGATCCGCGTCCGTCTGGATCCGTTTTTTCGGACGGAAGAAAACCCTATTTTTCTTCCGTCCGGCGGATCAGATGCAAACGGACAGATGGTCCTTTTTCATCCGATTCTCCATAGGGGATAGCGGAGGAGAGACAGGGCGGTCCCTGCACAGTGTGCGGAGACCGCCCTGTCCGCCGACAGCTCAGCAGGACCCCCCGCTGAGCCGACGGACACACACGGAGCGGACCGAAAAACGGACCGCTCCGTGTGAAAATCTTCAGCATATACAATATCTTGCAAAAGTGAGTACACCCCTCACATTTTTGTAAATATTTTATTATACCTTTTTAAGTGACAACACTAAAGAGATGACACTTTGCTACAATGTAAAGTAGTGAGTGTACAGCTTGTATAAGGGCTCTTTTACACGGGGCAGATCAGTAATGATCCGCCCTGTGCACCTCCGTTTGCTCAGCGGGGATCGCTCCGTTGATCCCCGCTGAGCTGCCGGATGACAGGGCGGTCCCCGCATACTGTGCAGGGACTGCCCTGTCTTTTTTCCACTCTCCCCTATGGGGGGATCGGATGAACACGGAGCGTCTGTCCGTGTTCATCCGAACTGATCCGCCAGACAGAAGGAAAAGTAGGTTTTTCCTCCGTCATACTTTGGCAGATCGGAGCGGGTCGGATGTCAGCGGACATGTCTCCGCTGACATCCGCGGCTCCATAGAAGAGCACGGAGATGGCATAGGAGGCTCAAATTCATTGGGTCTTCCTCCTCCTCGATCAGGCACATCGCCTGTCATAAGCACCTGTAATCAAAGCAAAAAAAATTAACTTTAAAAACAGGGAAGAATTTTTTGAAATGATGCAGATACATTTAGGGCAGGCATGTCCAAAGTCCGGCCGCGGGCCAATCGCGGCCCGCGTTCAGGTTTTGAATGGCCCGCCGGGTCATTATGCCTTGGAACGGGACAGGGAGGAGGCCGCCGCCATACACACACACAGTCCGTTCAGGTCCGCAAGAAAAAACTGGCAGGCGGATCTGAACGGACGCTCCATGTGAAAGAGCCCTGACAGTGTAAATTTGCTCTCCCCTCAAAATAACTCAACACAAATGTCTAAACCGCTGGCAACAAAAGTGTGTCCAAATTGGGCCCAAAGTGTCAATATTTTGTGTGGTCACCATTATTTTCCAGCACTGCCTTAACCCTCTTGGGCACTGAAGTCCTCTTCCACTCCTCCATGATGACATCACAGAGATGGTGGATGTTAGAGACCTTGCGCTCCTCCATCTTCCGTTTGAGGATGCCCCACAGATGCTCAATAGGGTTTAGGTCTGGAGACCTGCTTGGGCAGTCTACCACCTTTACCCTCAGCTTCTTTAGCAAGGCAGTGGTCATCTTGGAGGTGTGTTTGGGATCGTTATCATGTTGGAATACTGCCCTGCGGCCCAGTCTCTATAGGGAGGGGATCAGGCTTTGCTTCAGTATGTCACAGTACATGTTGGCATTCGTGGTTCCCTCAATGAACTGTAGCTCCCCAGTGTCGGCAGGACTCATGTAGCCCCAGACCATGACACTCCCACCACCATGCTTGAGGGGGCGTAAGCTCCAATTTTACAGGAAAAAATGTACAATTAATTAAACTCATCTGCCTTTATTAATGGATCTACCAATTATTTTGACAAGGGATTGTCATGTACAGCAAAGCAAACAGAAAACAGTTCTCTTTTCTTTTTTTTTCTTTTTTTATTGGTTTTACATTAAAATGAAAAAAATATAAAAATCAACCAACATCCAAATACCATTCCACATAGCATAAGGGTTATTTAAAGTTAGGGTACAGAAACATGATGGGGTGGCTTCTACGGAAAAGGGCAAAACACATCTGAGAAGTTTTCTACAGGTACAGAACAGGAGATGACCACCATTTTGTTGAAGACAGAGCCAGTACAGCCCAGTCAGACTGTAATGTTAGAAATTGGGTGGTCGGCCAGGCTTCAGTAAAACTGACTGTTTTTACCCCCCTCCAGTCACCCACCACGTAAAAGAGCCCTCATGCAATAGGATAGATCATTACTGGAACAGCACATGTCATAAAAGCATAACACCTAAAGACCATACTCTAATAAAGTGGAACACTAAACATGCCCCTTGCACAAAAGATGTCAAATCTACTTTGTATAGTAGAGGTTAGAGAGCATGCTGGTTTCATTTGAAAAAAATGTAATTTTTGGTCCTGATTTATAAGCCATATTATTTGTTTCTGAAGAGTTCAGCAGACCTGCTGTAAGGGTTAACTGATAGATTTACTTACCTGATCCTCAGGTTTAGGTACACTTTAACCACTTCCCAATGGCACACAGCAGACATACTGCTATATGGTGGGCGTTCTTTGCAGAATCACATATATATAAAAAGATATGCACATCATTCTTCACTTCCCCCTAGGGGACGCAAGACATGCCATTGGCAGGCCACTTCTTCTGTAATTTCTTACAGCAGAAGCCGATCTACAGGTGCCAGGCAATGGATGTCCACCAGCACCCGCTAATCGACAGGCAGAGACACAGGGCAGAGCTCTGCCTATGTAAACAAAGAGGAGCTTTGTTCTGACAGGGGAAGTGATGGATTTTATGTCTCTGCAAAGCGGGGAATAAAATCCAATTCTTCCCTTAGTAAAAGCAGCACACAGTTTACATAAAAAAACTGGTTAGGCACATAGGTAACCCTTTTGATCACCCTAGATGTTTAACCCCTTCCCAGCCAATGTCATTATGACAGTGCAACATTTTAGGACTGATCACTGTATTAGTGTCACTGGTTCCCACAAAGTTTTAAAAGTTTCAGTTAGTGTCAGATTGGCCGCCATGATATCACAGTCCTGCTATAAGTTGCTGATCACTGCCATTACTAGTATAAAAAAAAACTGTTTACATACCACAGTTTTTAGACGCTATAATGTTTGCTCAAAGCAATCTATATTCGCTTATTAGGATTTCTTTTTCCAAAATATGTAGCGGAATGCATATTGGCCTAAATCTATGAAGAAATTGGATATGTTTTTTTATAGCAGAAAGTAAAAAATATATATATATTTTTTTTTTTTAATTGTCTGTATTTTTGTTTACAGTACAAAAATAAAATAAAAAATGCAGCGCTGATCATATACCACTAAAAGAAAGCTATATTTGTGGAAAAAAATGACATTCATTTTATTTGGGTACAGCGTTGCATGACTGCACAAATGTCAGTTAAAGTAATGCAGTGCTGTAACGCACAAAATTGCCTGGTCATAAATGGGGGTAAATCTTCCGGAGGTCAAGGGGTTAATGATACATATTGCCTTAGCAAACCAAATGCCATCCAGTAAGAGTTTAGATCTACTATAATCCTTGTGACAGTTGAGTTTTTGGCAAATGGCAACCACTTTTAGATTATGTGTTGGATGCCAGTAGCTATCTCTACAAGCCATACAGCATTCTCTGTTATAGAAGTATTGGGCACTGGACCACTTAATCTGGGTAATAATAGAAACCTTTAGCGATTTGTCTGGTATAAATGAGCTTTCTTTAGGCAGCTGTCCAGGAATCAATCACCATGAGTGCTACTCCTAACGCGAACACAGCTTTAAAGTTAATGGAGGAAACCGCGATAACAAGGAATGGAAAGTCCAGAATACATTTTGTTCAGAAGGCATGAACACTAAAATCAGCCAACGTGTTTTGGTGTGTTCGAAAAGCTCTTCCTCCATCAGGGCTGAAAAGAAATGATATAAAAGACTTTGTAAAGTACACATAGGGGTTGATTTGTTAAAATTGGAGAAAGCTAAATCTGGCACAGTTGTGCATGGTAGCCAATTAGCTTCTAACTTCAGCTTTAACCCCTTAACGCCCGCCGCACGACTATGTACGCCCACAGAATGGCACGTACAGGCAGATGGGGGTACATGTACGTCCCTGCCTTGTAGCGGGTCGGGGGTCCGATCGGGACACCCTCCGCTGCGTGCATCGGGCAGCTTACCTTGGGGAGAGATCTGACTTGAGGGGGCGGCTGTTCTTTTCTGTCCGCCCCCTCGTGATCGCTCCCAGCCAATCGCGCGAGCCCCCCGCCGTGTCACTTCCTCTGCCTGTAAAATGTAAACACAGGCAGAGGAAGTGATGCAGCGCTCCTCTCGGCGGTATTTTCAAACCGCCGATTGGAGAAAACAGTCGCAGTGAGTCGCACAAACACTACACTGACACCAGGACACATAGGCACACTTAACCCCTTGCGATCACCCCCCCCCCAGCCCCCTGTCACACTGTCACTGAATGCAGTGATCATATATGTACTAATCACTGCATTTAGTGTCAGTGTGACAGTTAGTGTGACAAGCAGTTAGCGTTGGGTCCAGGGTAGCCCCGTACCCCCCTAATAAAGTTTTAACCCCTTGATCACCGCCCTAGTTAACCCTTTCACCCCCTATTACCAGCGTCACTAAGCGATCATTTTTCTGATCGCTGTATTAGTGTCGCTGTTGCCGCTAGGTAGCTTTTTTATTTTATATTGCAATTTTTTTTTACTAGGGACATGTGGCTGAATAAATTTTGGCCTAAATGTTTGACTAAAATTTAGTTTATTCGATTTTTCTTATAACAAAAAGTAAAAAATATTGTTTTTTTTTCAAAAATGTCGCTCTATTTTTGTTTATAGCGCAAAAAATAAAAACCGCAGAGGTGATCAAATACCACCAAAAGAAAGCTCTATTTGTGGGAAGAAAAGGACGCAAATTTTGTTTGGGAGCCACGTCGCACGACCGCGCAATTGTCTGTTAAAGTGACGCAGTGCCGAATTGTAAAAACGCCTCTGTGCATTTAGCAGCATATTGGTCCGGGGCTTAAGTGGTTAACAATAAAGCTTTGACAAAAAAATAAACTGGAAGCCGATTGGTTGAAGAGCTGCACCAAATTTAGCAATTTCCCATTTTAGTAAATCAACCCCTTCGTTTCTAAAAATTTGCAACACATTCAGGAAAGGTATTTGATCAAATTCCAGATATGTGTTGCACATTTTCAGAAGCTTTGTGTACTTGTTGCGTATTAAATCTTTTATATATTTTTTATTCAGCCCTGAAGAAGGGGGTCATTTGACCCCAACGCTGTATCCTGGCCTAGGCTGACAAGGTCCAGGCCTAGGACAGCACTTTGCAGAGGGGCAGCACGGAAAGAGTCCCCGCCAGCTTGTGCTACACTCTTAGTGTAGCGCCAGTCTTATGGGGCGGACTGGGCTGAGAGGCAAATTAGTCTAGTACCCCCATAAAGCGGCTGCACTGATTCTGGTATGCGGGCGGGCGACATTTTGCAGCTGTGGGGGAGGAGCCGCTTCTAATTTTGACTGTCCTATCATCCTGGACCACTAACCTTCCTCACTGTGCTATATGTTTTCTGCTTCACCATTGGCATGATTATATCTTCTTACTCCTCCTCATAAAAATATCAGAAAAGTGTGCTTAAAGTAGAACTACAGGGCAACACTTTTATTTTTAATAGAGTAAGGGAGGGTTATAGTGCCTGTCCGTTTTTTTTTTTTTTTACTATCCCTGTCCCATTGCAGAGATTTCCCTTCACTTCCTGCCCCATAGCCAAACAGGAAGTGAGATGAAATCTATACAAATAAAGGGAATCCAGTGCCCCCCCCCCCCCGGGCATCAGAACTAGTGTCCCCATTCAAAAATTTCAGGGCGGGTCTTAAACAGCAAGGGGTGTGGCCTTGATAGGAAGGGGTGGGTCATATTTAAATTAGTGGGTGCACAAGTTTTGTCAGGCCTAGGGCAGCACAAATCCTTAATACACTACTGTTTGACCCCCCCCCCCCCCAATTTTTGATGGCTATTTTTACAGCATACATCGGAATAAAACTTGTTCTGGACTATACACAATTACCATGGCATATTTCTCCATGAATGATTAATACAGCATGCACAAACATGGCCCTGGATTATATCTTTAGCTTTGAATTTCTTTGCACCTGCTTCTTACCTGTAAATTAAGCTGTCATCTGTGGAACTGTTATACTGCAACTGGTACATCCGGATGCCAGGAATGTTCCTGTCTAAAAACCACTGTATAAGGACTGAATTATGGCTCAACTCCGCAGTAATCACCTTCCTTTCTGGATGGCCAGTAGAGTCATTACTAGAAGCTCCAGGCTTAGCTGGTGTAAGTATATCAGAAGGCCCCTTATCTGGTCTTTGTGCTCTTTGACTAGCATTGGCTGGATGAGGTAGGGGACTTACGGTCAACTGTACAGACCCCGTTGCATCCCCAGCAGTATTAGATGCAATGCAAGTGAACAAGCCTGTGTCTCTTACGGTAGTGATGCTAATCTCCAGTGTGCCATTTTCATAGGAGACAGCTCGCGAGGAATTTGATACCACTTTCCCCTCAGGTGACACCCAGTGAATGGTAGGCTCAGGGTCACCCACAGCTTTGCATTTCAGGACAACTGCTTCTCCCTCCATAACTATTGTATGAAGTGAGTGGTGGGTGACCACAGGAGGATCACACATAAATTCTTCCTCTGATATACTCCAAAAATATTTGCCTAGAAGGTTTGTTGGTGATGCACAGGTTTCCAAGTCATCCTCCCTAGTAAACCTTCGAAGCCATAGAAGTTCACAATTACAATGCAAAGGATTTCCTCCAAATCCCAGAACTAGCGATGAAAGTGGCGACCCTTTGGACTTTGCGTAGACAGGCATACGAAGAAACAAAGGATCTGGAGGAATAGTCTTTAGTTTGTTGGATGTCATGTCCAGTCTAGCCAACTTGTGAAGGTTTGTAAAAACCCCCCCAGGAACATAGTCAATAAGATTGTGGTCAAGGCTTAGAGAGTTCACATTGGTCAATTTAGCTATGGTTGGCCAAGGAACTTGAGCCAGGTTGTTGTAGGAAAGGTCTAGATCTTCTAGAGTACTCACAAAATCCTGGAAAGAATTTAGTGTTATGTTGCTGAGCTGGTTGTTGCTAAGGATAAGATGTCTTAGGTTCATTAGTCCTTTGAGCTGCTCGTCTCCCATCGATAATATACGGTTGTTGTCCAAGTGTAAAGCCCGCAGTCCACGAAGATCAGCAAAAGTGAATGGTGTGATATGGCTAATGGTGTTTCTTGATAGTGTAAGGTGGAGTAATCGGGTCATGTTGGTGAAATCCTTCCTGCGGATTATTGTGATGAAGTTGTCAGTGAGCCTTAATTCCACAGTCCGACGATCTATCACTGATGGGACAAACAGCAGTCCTGTTTTGGCACACAGAATTGCCAAGGATGGAGCAAGGTTCTGGCACAAGCATCTTTTGGGGCAAAGCTGGGCAGCAGCGACACCCACTGTTAGGGTAAAAATCCAGAGACAAAACCCCTTCATGATGCAGGAACTACAAAAAGAAAAGAAACATTGAAAATCCGTCAAATATTGTATTTTTCCTTAAAGTAAAGACAGTTTTTATTTTATTTTGGATGGAATAGGGAATTGTTAAACACATGTATTTCTTTTTCTTTGCCATTTGTCCATTGGAAATAGGGGGTCTATTTATAAAAAAAAGTTACCTGAACACCTTAGTGCCGGTTCACACAACAACAACCTGGGATCCAACTTGTGTCGCCCCAAGTTGCCCCAAGTGGCACGACATGAGAAATTCCATTGCAGTGAATGAGAGCCGTCTTAATGTACACTACTGAAGTCGCTCCGACTTCAGAAAAGGTTCTTGTACTACTTCAAGGTGACTTCTAGGCAACTTGTACCCATTAATTTCAATGGAAGTCGCCTCCAAAGTCGGATCACTGTCTTAACTGAACCAACTTTACAGGAAAAGAAAATAGTTTACTCAGGAAAACCCCTCCCTCCCACAGAGCTGATTATTCTGTGATTGGCCACAGCCAAGGTCGCCTGTCCTGGAGGCAACTTTAAGTCATGTTGTAAGTTGCTCCAAGTCACGCTGAAGTCGCCTTGCAAAGTCGCGCTGTAAGTCGGGTTGCCCCTCTGTGTACTGGCACTTAGCATTCATATCACCATTGTGAATAATCTCCACAATGTGTCTAAAAGGTGTATTTTTTATGATCATCAGCTTCATCTAGTGCCCATACTGCAGTGTTTGCCTGATTGCGGTGTTTCAGGGAAATATCACATTATGATCACTAGATGGAGCTGATGAACATAGGAAATACACATATTAGATAGATTATGGGGATTATTAGAGTAGGCTGTGCAAATGTTGACAAATGTTGATGCATTTGCAAAGTGATTTTATAAATAGACCCTTAGGGCAAAGAAAAAGAGAGAGAATGATTCTAGTCTCTCCTTACCTTCTCTAAAGCTAAAAAAAAAGTTTTGGCTTCACATACTATATATCTTCAAGTGTTCACATCATATATTATCTCACAGTGTTCAACAGTGTTGTAAAAAGAAGTATTATAGGTTGTGCAATGTACTTTTACATACAAACAAAACAGAACGCCTCCGTTATGTACAAAATGAATACTATTAGAACTAGCAAGCCCACTTAGGATGCAGCTCCCTCTAGGCCAGTGAAGCTGAATGGGGCCCAGACAGCTGCTTCCACTGCTTAGGCTATTGGAAACTCTTGTGGATAATTCTTGTGTTATCATTTCTAAGGCCCCGTTTTCATATGTGCGAATTGGATGTGGGTTTCCCCTCATCCAATTTGCAAGAAATGCGAGAGTGCCCAGCTTGCAATAGAGCCTGTGATCTGCCAATATGGTTCCGGGTATCAGATTGGTTCCCGTAAGGACTGAGCAGGCGCAATCCTTGCCAACGGAAATCTCCAAACCTTGGCCGGCATCCAGGGCGACATGGAATTTGAGGAAAGTGGCCAGCTCCGCTCGCTCGGCCTCCTGGCTCTTTTTTTTTAACATCCTCCAATCCACAGGGATGTTAAGGAATGAGCCTGGATGCTGGCCGAGGTTTGGAGATTTCCGTCGGCAAGGATTGCGCCTGCGCAGTCCTTACAGGAACCATCTGGATAGGGGACAATACCGAAAAGTCAACGGTTCACACATGTCCGGGGCAGCCACGGTCCGCATTCCAAAAGGGACCCTGTGCGTCTTTGGGTCCGGTTTAAATGTAAATTCAGGCAAAAATTCTGATTCACATCTTAACCTGTGAACAAAGAAGCACTGGACCCCATGCTGTGAACCACGTCCGCACATATGTAAACCCGGTCTCAGAGCAGGTACACACTGGTAGTTCATACCTCCAAACTTTCTGAGATGGGAATGAGGGTCACCCATTGGCAAAGGAAGGTGGGCAAAGGACACACACCCTGCAACGACCCCCATAAAGAAGGATTGTACAAAAAAAATTATTGGTTAAACCAACAAGTGCTTTTTTACCACTGCTATTCCTTTATAATGGGAAAAGAAAATGCCGTACCAGGAGAGCTGGGGAATGGACTTATCTCAGGGGTGTTAGCGTCCACTCGCCAGCCATGCAAATGGATAAAAAGGAATGGATGGCTGCACACTGAGGTGATGATAAGTCTCTTTATTGTAAAATCCATAACATGAATAACACCACAGGACAAGAAAGCAGGTACAGGTAGACGCGTTTCACACAGCGACACTGCTTATTCATTATTCCTTTATATTGACTTTTGGTATTTCCAAATGCAGCGATTTAAAAATTGGATGAAAGGTTTAGCACTGGGAAACACTTTTTGATAGCTAAATAGTGCATTTTATATACAACTATATAGATCCGACCAAAATGAGGGACGAATTAGAAGAAAGGTGGGACACAGTGACAAGAGGGACAGTCCCTCAAAATCAGGGACAGTTGGAAGCACGTGATTAGAACCAGAGGCTTCAAAAAAGGGTGGTCTCGGGATGCAGAGCACTGCGCTCCAAACCCACCCAGTTGTGTGACAATAGAAAATTTATATTTCCTCCCTGCCAATCAGGAAGCGGGGTGTGAGACCAATTTCCGATCGGCCAAAATGTCAGGTGATCCTATTTGACACCTTGGAGGAGGAGGGAGGAGGACATGGCCGCCAACCCATCAGCCTCCACTGTGACATTGATGCCATCCAGCAATACCCGGCCCAGACAAGGGGGAGGTGGAGAAGGGGAGATCAGAGTCACCCCGTGCAGCTAAGGAGGCTATACGTATAGCGCGCGGGGGGGGTGTTCACCGCATCCATTCTTTCCCCCTTTCCCCGGCGGGGTGTGTGTGGCAGCCTTGTCTTCTGCTGGGGGGGGGGGGGGGGGTAGTGTTGGTTTGCCGCAAACATGGAGTGGACAATGTCATGGGGATGAGATTGATGTCAATTGGTTAATATGTTTTACAATTTTTTTATTAATAATATTTTTTTATAAAAAAATGTTTTTACAGTTTGTTAGGAGCCCCATTGAGGGGCATTGGGGAAATACTGTATCGGAGAAAGGGACTGAGGGCAGTCCCTTTCTTTATAGCCTCAGCTGCCACGGGGGTAGAGGCATTCAGCAGGGAGGATCTGCTTTGCACAGGGTGATTAGGGTGTGCCCAGGCACGCCTAAGACCCACTCTTTAATTTAAAGGAGTTGTAAGTAAAAACATTTTTTTTTGCTGAAATGACTGTTTTAGAGACATAATAGTTAACTGATTCCTTTTAAAAATGATTAAAAATAGATAAAAATCAATCATATAATGTACCTGCAGTTTCTAGTTTCGTTTTTGCATGTTGTTTCCTGCCTGTGCTGTACAGAGCTACAGAGCCAATACAGGGCAGTGATGGATTGGAAAAGGAAACTGATTGGTGCTGAGGTGTTTTAGACACACAGTAATCACACCTCCTTGATTAATGACCACAGAGAAAAAGCTCCCAGTACTGTGGTTATTAGTGTTGCTCACGAATATTCGTATTGCGAATATTCGGCTCGAATATGGCATATTCGAGTATTCGCGATATATTCCGAATTTCGCGGTGAATATTCGCTATTTCGAATATTCGTATTTTTTCAATTTTTTTTTAGAACAGATCACATCCTAGAGATCCCCATCAACGTCTAAAAGCATTGCTGGTATGATTAGAGACCTTGGGCCGAGTAGCTGCAGCGATAATTTTATATTGCCGAAAAATCGCAATGCGATTATTCGACAATAGCGATATCGCGCGATTATTTTCGAGAAATTCGCAATATTGTTTTTAGCTAAAATAACACATATATTCGATTTCAGAGTGTTACTGTCGAAATTCCGCAATCAATTTATCATTCGCATTTTTGCGAAATTACGATAAAATATCAAGAATATTCTGAGCCAATCAGAGTGCTCCATTCCGCATTTCTCGAAATTTCGCAATTATTTTGTATTATAAAATATCACGAATATTCTGAGCCAATCAGAGTGCTCCTTCCGCATTTGCCGAATATTCGCAATTATTTTGTATTGTAATATATCATGAATATTCTGAGCCAATCAGAGTGCTCCTTCCGCATTTGCCGAATATTCGCAATTATTTTGTATTGTAATATATCACGAATATTCTGAGCCAATCAGAGTGCTCCTTCCGCATTTGCCGAATATTCGCAATTATTTTGTATTGTAATATATCACGAATATTCTGAGCCAATCAGAGTGCTCCATTCCGCATTTCTCGAAATTTCACAATTATTTGGTATTATAAAATATCACGAATATTCTGAGCCAATCAGAGTGCTCCATTCCGCATTTCTCGAAATTTCGCATTCGCAATAGCGAAATTTCGCAATCATTTCATTTCCAAAAAATATCACGAATATTCGTATTTAGCGAATATATCTCGAATATTCGACTATATATTCGAGATATATCGCGAAATCGAATATGGCATATTCTGCTCAACACTAGTGGTTATCAGGAAACAGACAACCAGGAAGTGTGGAGATCAGAGAAGGATTACAGCAACTTAAGAGCAAAAAACGAACAATGAGGACATGCAAACAGCACTGCATTAAGGTAAAGGAAGCTATTAAAATGACAAAAATGTTTTCCTTTACAAACCCTTTACGGGTTCCTTTACCATGAACCTTTACCATCTTCTGGTTGTTACTGACTGAGCACCACAGGTCTGTGCACACCTGCCCTTATTTGTGGACTTTAAAGGAATCCAGAACCTGACTAGACCCGTGTTTTTTTAATTGTGTTTGTAACTTGTGCTTATGCTGATCATTGTCTTGTTAACTCTGCTATTGTCCAGTGTTGCTCCATTTACCAGTCTGGAACTTATACTCTATTTATCTGTGCCTGACCTGGTTATAAGTCCGGTAAATGTCTAAGGAGTTCAGCCAGCCATACATGGATCGAAATTCGTCCAGTTCAGCAGGAACCGCCTGGGATTCGATCTATGTATGGGTAGACTGATTATACCCAAGTTGATCCATTAACCGACTTGGGTAAAATTATTCTGTCAGATTTTTCTACATGCAGTTACTGCCAATGGCTTTAGTCATTAGCAGTAATCATTGTGTTCTGCCAGCCAGGAAGGCTGCCTGGGTTCCACGTGGAAGAAAATAAAATTAAGTAATCTACACCACTCTATTATCTGTCCTGCCTGTTGTTGGCTTTTTCCCCAGGCAACACAGTGGGTCTACCAATCTTAGTGACACACTTGCATTTGGTTGTTTTGCCAAGTGCAACGTAAAGCATCTGAAAAGCACTTGTTCCTTCAGATGGTTATTTTTTAAACAGAATTTTAAGGAAAACTGGAAATTTATGTTTTTTGTGGCCATTCCATGTAGTTTTATGCCAAAATCCACCTTCCACTGCCCTCTCATAAACAATGCTGTTGCTAATTGCCAGGCAGTGGCTTAGCATTATCACAACTTTCACATAAAATGCCGAAGATTGAAATTATACAAGAGTTTGGCCAACCTTATTAAGACCCAATCCAGAGAACGCTTTGCATTCTTAATGAATGTTCTAAATGTTCTCTGATTGGACAAAGTGAAGAGGCAGGGCAGTGATATCACACTTGCCACCTCATTCAATCAGAGAATGCATTAAATTTTTCAGAAAATGCTAAGTATTCTCTTAATGGAACCTGTACCCAAAAGGACAGCCACTCGGTGCGTGACGACTTAATCATGGTAACCCATGATTAAGTCGCGTGCCCGTGACGTAACGCGTAGGGAGGAGCCTACGATCGAAGCCGAGCCCATCTGATCGAATTGAGGAGACTGCATACTGAGCGGCGTTTCATGCTTTAACAAAGCGGGGATTCGTGAGTGCATTTGCTGATGTATTGGATCGCATTATCCATTTGATTTTGATGTCTGTGCAATGAGGTTTTCCTTTTTCCTTCCACATACATATCTGCCTGTGAGTGCCTGTTCACCGGACTGCAGCGGTGAAGTGCTGGGACCTGCATTCATAGTGAAGGAAGGCATTGTATGTTTTTTCCTGATTGGAACTTTTTGTTTTGACTAATCACTGTGCACATGGTCAAGGACATACCACATGGTTTATGTGTGTTCAGTATCACATTTACTCACAGTATATGGAGATTGTCTCTCCCTGATTAGTTTGTACGTTATTCACCTATAAGTTAATATTAGCGCATCCATGTTCTAACCATAGTTTTCTATATCCAAACCATGAATAGTTGGAGTTGGGCTTAGACAAATGTCTCGGCAAGGGAAATCTTTTCTGGAGAAAACTTTGAAAATACTTATGTTATTATATGTAGGGCATCTACCTAAACAGAGGATTTTAAGTTTTCCAAGAAACTCCCTTTAAAGAAAAAAAAACCCCTTAAACCACAGCTTCAGGCACAGCAACCATTATGCCGCGTACACATGATCGGAAATTCCGACAACAAAAGTCTCATGTGAGCTTTTCGTCGGAAATTCCGACTGTATGTATGCTCCATCTGACTTTTGCTGTCGGAATTTCTGCCAACAAAAGATTGAGAGCAGGTTCTCTATTTTTCAGACGGAAAAAGTTCCTATCGGAAGTTCCGCTTGTCTGTATGCAATTTCCGACGCGCAAAGAAAAACATGCATGCTCAGAATCAAGCAGAAGAGCCAAACTGCCTATTGAATTTCATTGATCTCGGTTCGTCGTACGTCACTGCGTTCTTGACGGTCGGAATTTCCGACAAGATTTGTGTGACTGTGTGTATGCAACACAAGTTTGAGCCAAAAATCTACGGTTTTCTTGTCTGAATTTCTGATCATGTGTACGCGGCATTAAAGTTTTAGAAAGAAAAACACAGCCGTCACCAATAAGAAAAGGAAAATGCACTGACAAGGAGCTGTCTAAAATCTGAAGAATAAAAGCATTCATTATTCACATAACAACTGTTCACATTTACAGAGCCCCAGAATGGGAAAATAAAACATGCATTATGGAAGAATCAGCAAAATAAATGTTAGCTGCAAATCCCTTTTCAGCATTTTTGGCACTTATTTAAGCAAATGCATTTCTTAAAGAAGAACTGTCATCATGAAGCACAATTTCTGTTTCTTGTGTATAATTAATTATACTTAAACCTTCTGATTTATTAACCAGGAAACCTCCATCTCATTGTGCTTTGAGACTTCTTCTCTTAAAGGTCTTGCTTTAGGCAGAATGGCAAATTATATCAGCCTAAAGGTGGGAGGGAACAATGGAAATTATGCAGAGAGAAGAACAAATTGTATATGTATATATATGTGTATATATATATATACAGTACAGACCAAAAGTTTGGACACACCTTCTCATTCCAAGAGTTTTCTTTATTTTCATGGCTATGAAAATTGTAGAGTCACACTGAAGGCATCAAAACTTTGAATTAACACATGTGGAATTATATATATAACAAAAAGTGTGAAACAACTGAAAATATGTCATATTCTAGGTTCTTCAAAGTAGCCACCTTTTGCTTTGATTACTGCTTTGCACACTCTTGGCATTCTCTCGATGAGCTTCAAGAGGTAGTCACCTGAAATGGTCTTCCAACAGTCTTGAAGGAGTTCCCAGAGATGCTTAGCACTTGTTGGCCCTTTTGCCTTTGCGGTCCAGCTCACCCCAAACCATCTCGATTGGGTTCAGGTCCGGTGACTGTGGAGGCCAGGTCATCTGGCGCAGCACCCCATCACTCTCCTTCTTGGTCAAATAGCCCTTACACAGCCTGGAGGTGTGTTTGGGGTCTGTTACGTACCTGGTTACCAGAGTCTGATGCAGGGTAGCCTCTCTTACGGCTCTGGTTCACGAGCCACTGAAGTGGGAACAGCGGACTCAGAGCACAGAGGGGTAGGAGTGCCTAGGTGGTGATGAGTAGACGCAGGTGGACGAAAACCTCTGATGAGAAGATGCTGGGACGCTGAAGCGGAGGATGGGTCAGCGACCCGCACGGAAGCTGCGACTATAGCGTCACTAGCTGGAAGGTAGTCTGGTGTACTGGAACAGCAGGGTCGGACAAGCCAGGTCATAACAGGCAAGCAGGAAACATACAGGCAGATGGCTGAAGAGTAGTCGGTTTAACAGGCCGGTGGATCTGGCAACAGAAAAGTCAAGCAGGCGAATGGTCAAACAGGAGCCGGGTCAGGGTTGGAGAGGTACGGATGGTCAGACGAGCCAGGTTCAGAGTTCAATCAGGATTTCAGACAGGTGCTCAAACAAACAGGTCTCAGGTATGGATCCAGTCACAACTGCAGATCAGGCAGCAATGTGCTGCAAACAGCAACAGGTTTTTAAAGTGTCCTTTGGCGCCACGCTGGTTCATATGCACGCGCGCGCTCCCGCGCACCATCACACCTTCTCCTCCATGCTTCACGGTGGGAACCAGCCATGTAGAGTCCATCCGTTCACCTTTTCTGCGTCGCACAAAGACACGGTGGTTGGAACCAAAGATCTCAAATTTGAACTCGTCAGACCAAAGCACAGATTTCCACTGGTCTAATGTCCATTCCTTGTGTTCTTTAGCCCAAACAAGTCTCTTCTGCTTGTTACCTTTCTTTAGCAGTGGTTTCCTAGCAGATATTCTACCATGAAGGCCTGATTCACACAGTCTCCTCTTAACAGTTGTTCTAAAGATGTGTCTGCTGCAAAAGGACCTAGAATATGACATATATTTTCAGTTGTTTCACACTTTTTTGTTATGTATATAATTCCACATGTGTTAATTCATAGTTTTGATGCCTTCAGTGTGACTCTACAATTTTTATAGTCATGAAAATAAAAAAAACTGTTGGAATGAGAAGGTGTGTCCAAACTTTTGTTCTGAACTGTATATATATATACATATTCAATTATACTAATCTGATAGCCTTATATAGAGGAACACTAAACACAGATCTGTGTATTGATAAAAACTTGCATAGCTTTTTGCTTAAGAAAACCACATGTATATTTTA
Source organism: Rana kukunoris (assembly GCA_029574335.1). Lineage (NCBI taxonomy): Eukaryota > Metazoa > Chordata > Amphibia > Anura > Ranidae > Rana > Rana kukunoris. Next base: position 52,526,575 of record CM056057.1, read on the forward strand.
CGTGACTGGAAAAATTGTATGTTCTCTGGAAAATACCATATTATTACCACTGGATGGCTCTTAAGAGCATACCGATTTCTTATGATTGTCAGAACGAATCATAGAAGCCAACATGGGTTTAGACCATTCCACAATTTGCAGAGGCCTTCAAAAACATATGGAATCATTTTGGGTTGCAGCAGTAGCAATCCCAGTTGAGCTCATCCACGATCAGTTTATTTTCAGTTTTTTAATCAGGTTATTATAGGGGACATCAGTTTGCTAAACCTCCAAAGAAGTGCAATTTGGTCCAGACATACGTTTCGCCAAACCAGCAGCTCATCCTTACTACAGGGTTGTCATCCTTACCCTTCATCAATGTATTGGAGAGCCACAGAATGCAGCAATAATATAGATATCAGTCATTGGGACACTTGCTATAAATATGCTATATTTTCAAAAGTTTGTGGACACCTGACCATCACAACTATATGTATAAACAAAAGACAAAAGTGCGCAACAATGTAACATATATAAAAATGTGTGTTGGTGCTTCCACAGCAACCTGATAATGATGGGAGAAAAATCAAATATAAAAGTGCAAATACAAAAAAGTGCAACGTCCCAAATAAGATTCCAATTATTAGGTGTAGAAAAACTTATTTCATAGAAAGCCTTTTAAAAACACAGTTCATAGGGAATTTCCAATATAGTATTTGCAGAGAATTCCAATGATGTTGTTTAGCTGTTCCTATGTAGGGAAGTAATAGGTGGCCGCTTACCGCAATGTTGGACCCTTCCAGGGGTCAATAAGGCATTCAGAAACACTTATCCCAAGCTGGGTCCTGGAGATCCCTCCACTGCTGACAGCTCAAAAATACTTCGGACAGCTGAAAGGATTTTCCACTCCAAAGGGTTAACTCACTCCAAATTGTGGCTCAAGCTTTCAGCTTGTTTAGGATATCGTGGAAGATAAAGAAAAAAAGGAACTCCATAGTGTAACAAGTTTAAAAGAAACTGACAGTTTTATTCAGTTAACACTGACATGATTAAAAAAACAGACAGTCCTTCATCCTGCATATATCCAAGTTTCTCGGCATAGATACAAAAAGCAATTGTGCAGATGCTTCCAGCTAGGCGTGCAAACGATCAGATCAGCCAGCTGGCAAGCTCATGAACGTGGTGACGTCTGCGATACTTAGCTCCACCCGACGCGGCGTTTCATCCAAACGGGCTTCTACGGGGAAAGGAGGCTCAAGTGACACTTTCCCCGTAGAAGCCCGTTTGGATGAAACGCCGCGTCGGGTGGAGCTAAGTATCGCAGACGTCACCACGTTCATGAGCTTGCCAGCTGGCTGATCTGATCGTTTGCACGCCTAGCTGGAAGCATCTGCACAATTGCTTTTTGTATCTATGCCGAGAAACTTGGATATATGCAGGATGAAGGACTGTCTGTTTTTTTAATCATGTCAGTGTTAACTGAATAAAACTGTCAGTTTCTTTTAAACTTGTTACACTATGGAGTTCCTTTTTTTCTTTATCTTCCACGATATCCTAAACAAGCTGAAAGCTTGAGCCACAATTTGGAGTGAGTTAACCCTTTGGAGTGGAAAATCCTTTCAGCTGTCCGAAGTATTTTTGAGCTGTCAGCAGTGGAGGGATCTCCAGGACCCAGCTTGGGATAAGTGTTTCTGAATGCCTTATTGACCCCTGGAAGGGTCCAACATTGCGGTAAGCGGCCACCTATTACTTCCCTACATAGGAACAGCTAAACAACATCATTGGAATTCTCTGCAAATACTATATTGGAAATTCCCTATGAACTGTGTTTTTAAAAGGCTTTCTATGAAATAAGTTTTTCTACACCTAATAATTGGAATCTTATTTGGGACGTTGCACTTTTTTGTATTTGCACTTTTATATTTGATTTTTCTCCCATCATTATCAGGTTGCTGTGGAAGCACCAACACACATTTTTATATATGTTACATTGTTGCGCACTTTTGTCTTTTGTTTATATATGTTTTGTGGAGCCTTATATTGGGCTTCTTTGTATTAAGGTGCAGCATTTTTCATTTATTATTGTTCACGTTTTCACGGTTTTTATACCCATATATTAATTAGTTTTAGGGGTGTTAGCGCGGATTGTCTTTTGTCTTTAGCATCACAACTATATGAGCTTGTTGGATATACCATTCCAAAACCATACAGAAAAAAGAAAAGACTAGAAAAAAAGGAATTGTAAGAGTTAAAATCACAGTAAGTATGCCAACTCACGTATTAGGTGTAGTCAAGGTGACCATGTGCACACATATAAAAAAATCAAAGGCTCAGGTATAAAGACCTGAGTCTTAAAAACAATGGTAACTGCAAATGACTTACGTGACTTTACATGATTTCATGAGTGTCTTTTTAATCGATAAAGTGAAGGGCATTGGATTTCAAACACTTTTGTAGCATAACAATGTATTTATAGGAAGTATTTTCATACATTTTTGTATTTTTTTTAAAAACATGTGAAGCCACAAAAGTCATTTGATTTAACCACGTTTTTAAGGCCTCGTACACACAATAGGATAGCCAGAGGACAACGGTCTGATGGACCATTTTTAATGGTCAAAACCGATCGTGTGTGGGCCCCAAAGGTTATTTAACCTTAGGTTGAAAAAAAGCCAACTTGCTTTAAAATTAACCTATGGACTCCTAACCGATAGGTCAAAACCGATCGTTAGTAGGCACAACTATCGGTTAAAAATCCACGCTAGCTCAGAATCAAGTCGACGCATACTTGGAAGCATTGAACTTCATTTTTTGCAGCACGTCGTTGTGTTTTACGTCACCGCATTCTGATACGATCGTTTTTTTAACTGATGGTGTGTAGGCACATCAGACTATTAGTCATCGGTTAACCTAAGACAACTGTCCTTCAGACAGTTCTGATCGGATGGACTGATCGTGTGTACAAGGCTTAAGACTCAGGTCTCTACTGTATACCTGAGCCTTTTTCGCTATCCAAAACCATGGGTATTAACCTCCCTGGCGGTCTTTCTGATTTTAGGTGCTGAAAGCGGTACCATTATTTGCAAGGAAATTTGGCGTTTTATACTGTAGGATTGTAATTCTTAGGAATAACTCACTTAACTCTGACCAAACCCGAGTCTAATAGGCATCCCGGGTATGACATTTTTTTAAAAACAAAATTATAAATGATAATATAATAAATAATTATAACAGATAATAATATAATTATAATAAAAATTATTCAATAATGTAATCAACTCAAAAACACTGAAATTTGCTCAGTTGCAGAATTGTCGCTGTCATTTTTTTTCTTATGACGAATTTCCCCACAAATCACTATCGCTCAATTCTGCAAGTGATTATAATTTATTATCGCTGTTTTCTAGCTGATCTTAAACCATTTTTGACATAAAGGGACACTTTTGGTTGCTATGGACAATCTACATTTTGCAGGGAGAAAGAACAGTTTTTATTATATAAAAGAACATGTAGGGCACAGGGCAGACCACTAGGGACAAGGGGGGTTTGTATTTTTTACATACAGTACTGTAATCTATAAGATTATAGTATACTGTATGTATTGTGTTTATTTACTTTTTTGAATTTGGTGCCGTTCTCCGCCCCCGTGCGTCGTAACGTCGCAGGGAACAGAGATCGACGGCACACGGGGACACTGTGTGAATCGAGCGAGCACCCGCTCACTCACACAGCTTGGATGCATCGCTGGATCCAGAACAAAGGTAAGCCAGTGTGCGCTGCAGGCTCTGCATAGCTACTCCGATCGTGACTCGGGGTTACCGATAATGGCACAAAAAAAACACCCCGAGTCACACTCAGGAATACCGCCAGGGGGGTTAATATGAAGTTGCCCCCTTAATTCCCCCCCTGCCCAAGCCTCTAAACTTCTAGATAGGCTTTCCACAATAGTTCTGCCTGTGTCTGTGGGACTTTGTGCCCATACAGTCTTATACTATGTACACACGGTGGGAATTTCCGACAACAAATGTTCGATGTGAGCTTTTGGTCGGATATTCCGAATGTTTGTATGGTCCTTCAGACTTTCCAACAACAAATGTTTGAGAGCTGGTTCTCAATTTTTTCCGACAACAAACGTTCTTGTCGAAAATTCCGATCGTCTGTATGCAATTCAACGCATTCTCTGAATCATTGAACTTCATTTTTCTTGGCTCGTCATAGTGTTGTAAGTGACTAAGTTGTTGACACTCGGAATTTCCGACAACATTTGTGTGACTGTGTGTATGCAAGAAGAGTTTGAGCGAACATCTGTCAGGAAAAAATCCACGGTTTTGTTGTTGGAATGTCCGAACGTGTGTACGTGGCATAAGAGCTTCTGTGAGGTCAGGTACTGATGTTGAATAAGAAGCAGGGCCGATCCCAGGCGGGGTGCAGCAGGTGCTCTGCACCCAGGCGCCAGAGGGCAGGAGGCGCCAAAGTGTCAGGAGCATCAAGTAACACCATCAAGTCGGCACTTTGTTTTCCTGCAACAGCCGCTGTATCGTCCGGGCGTCACTAATGGCAGCCCGCAGCCTCGCCTGTGTGTCCTCTCTCGCCCACCTGTCGCGCCCGCTGCCGCTATATACACAGCAGCATAGCAGGCGCGCTTGGCGCGGCAGGTTCGTGCCTTCTCTGCTTTGTGTACACTGTCCCCTCCCCACACTGCCTGTCTTATTCATACAAACTGGAAGCACGACCGCGCTGGACAATGGGCGGGACTTTTTAAGTTAAAAAGTGAGTGATTGGTTGCTAGGCAGCGGGGCAGTCCCAGCCATAAATCACTCATTTTAATGGGAAAAGTCCCGCCCATTGTCCAGCGCGGCCACGCTTCATGTCCTGTGTGAGTAAGGTAGGTTTTCTATGGGGAAGGGTGCTGTGCTGTGCAGGATAAGGGTTTGACAATGAGAGAGGACTGCGATGGCAGGGGGAGTCAGCCTGCGATGGGGGGGTGATCAGTCTGCCATGGGGGGGGGGGTCAGTCTGCGATGGGGGATGTCAGTCTGCCATGGGGGGGTCAGTCTGCCATGGGAGGGTCAGTCTGCGATTATGGTGGGAGTCAGTCTGCCATGGGGGGGTCAGTCTGCCATGGGAGGGTCAGTCTGCGATTATGGTGGGAGTCAGTCTGCCATGGGGGATGTCAGTCTGCCATGGGGGGGTCAGTCTGCGATTATGGTGGGAGTCAGTCTGCCATGGGGGATGTCAGTCTGCCATGGGGGGGTCAGTCTGCGATTATATGGTGGGATGTCAGTCTGCCATGGGGGATGTCAGTCTGCCATGGGGGGGGGGGGGTCAGTCTGCCATGGGGGATGTCAGTCTGCCATGGGGGATGTCAGTCTGCCATGGGGGGGGTCAGTCTGCAATTATGGTGGGAGTCAGTCTGCGATGGGGGATGTCAGTCTGCCATGGGGGGGGTCAGTCTGCGATTATAGTGGGAGTCAGTCTGCCATGGGGGATGTCAGTCTGCCATGGGGGGGTCAGTCTGCCATGGGGGGGTCAGTCTGCCATGGGGGGGTCAGTCTGCGATTATGGTGGGAGTCAGTCTGCCATGGGGGATGTCAGTCTGCCATGGGGGGGGTCAGTCTGCGATTATGGTTGGAGTCAATCGGTGATGATGGGGGGGGTCAGTCTGCAATATGGGGGTAAGTCTGCAATGGGGGGGAATCAGTTTGGTGATGGGTCAGTCTGGTGATGGGTCAGTCTGGTGATGGGTCAGTCTGGTCAGAACTCTAGGGTTCTTTTGGCACTTTTTCTAGTCTCCTTCAGCAATGAACAGTTGCTAATTGATTTCCTGCCTTAGAGTGTCTTCATAACTTCAGGATTAAAACACCACTTACCGAGGACACCTCCACCACTGATCGTCAATGTAACAGAGCACTGCACTAAACACCAATGTAAAGGGGGACCTCTCCAGCTAACCACTTATGTAAGAGGACACCATACTGGGCAATAATTTTAAAGAGCATACCTTTACTTGGCCACCAATGTAAGGAAGCAATATACTGACCTCCAATGTAAGAAGGTACTTCTCCAACTTGACATTTAAAGGAACACTCTCTCTTAGCCCCTCTCTCTGTCCAATACCCCCTCTCTCTCAGCCCCTCTCTCTGTCCACTACCCCCTCTCTCTCAGCCCCTCTCTCTGTCCACTACCCCCTCTCTCTCAGCCCCTCTCTCTGTCCACTACCCCCTCTCTCTCAGCCCCTCTCTCTGTCCACTACCCCCCTCTCTCTCAGCCCCTCTCTCTGTCCACTACCCCCCCTCTCTCTCAGCCCCTCTCTCTGTCCACTACCCCCCTCTCTCTCAGCCCCTCTCTCTGTCCACTACCCCCTCTCTCTCAGCCCCTCTCTCTGTCCACTACCCCCCTCTTTCTCAGCCCCTCTCTCTGTCCACTAACCTTTCTCCCAGCCCAATTGGTGAACAATGGTAGGCTGCATTTGATGGGCACTGGTAGGCTGCATTTGGTGGGCACTGGTGAGGCTGCATTGAACTCTTGTACCATGTATGCAGTCCCTGATCATCTCCTGTTCTATGTCTGCAGTCTCTGATCTTCTTCTCCTGTATCGTGTCTGCAGTCTCTGACCATCTCCTGTATCGTGTCTGCAGTCTCTGACCATCTCCTGTATCATGTCTGCAGTCTCTGACCATCTCTTGTATTGTGTCTGGGGGCTCTTTCTAAACAGACTCTCTAACAGAAGCCCTCTCTGTGTCCATTAGAGAGACCCCCCCTCCAGGTTCAATTAGAGTACTCTGCTTCTCTTCCTGTATTTTGTTTACTATTAAGAGATCATGGGAGGATCCTGGGGTAACAATGACTCCTTAGGGGAGCATCTCTGTGTTTGAGTCGTTGCCATAGAAACAATTGCAAAGGGGGAGGGGTTAATAAGGTGACCACGCCCTTGTAGGGGCGCCAGAAATATTTCTGCACCCAGGCGCATATGACCCTAGGATCGGCCCTGATAAGAAGACCTTGTTCGCTTCAGTTCATCCCAAAGGTAGAGTTCAGGTCAGGGCGCTGTGGAGGCTTCTTGAGTTGTACCACACCAATCTCATCAAACCATGTCTTTTTGGACATTGTACACACCCAGATAGCAAGGATAGCTTGCCACAAACTTGCGGCAGTGTTGAATTGTAAGTCTGTTAACTTTTTACTGGCAAGTTGTACACTTGCAGAGCACTTAAAGCAAAAGTTCTAGTTGACACTTTTCCAATTTGTAACAAATTTCTGTGGCAAGTCTCTAGCATTTTCAAACTTGCAGCACTATTGCTTGCAATATGGGCAGAGACACAGTCATGCTTGGACAGAAAAGACCTTCCCCAGACTGTTGAGGTTGGATTTGCACAATTATTTTAAATGTCTTTGAAAGCTGTAGCATTAAAGGAACACTAAAGGTTCGTTTTTTATTAGATCAATTGATTGCTGTAGGGTAGAGCATTTAAATATCACTTACCTCGTTTTTCTTTTAGACCTCCAAAATACAGTAATCCAGGTTTGAAAATGCCATTTCCTGTCTCTCCTCTTCTTGCTTTCCACCAGCACCTGAGCTGTTTTGCATGGTGGAAAGCAGAATGTGCTCACCCCCTCCCTATGACTACAGCCCTGCGTGAAGATGCTCTCTTATCCCTCACAGGCATGGAGGCTAAGCCTAATGGGAACTGTAGTTCCCATTAGGCTGTGATGTAGCAAGAATGAATGTGCACTGCAAACCAGGAAGTCAGTGAGAATAACGATTCAGGAGTGACAGAGGTGAATAAAACAGCTCAATTTCAACAGGTATCAAACTAGTTATAATGCAAAACATTACTTTTTACTTTATCAGCTACTGTCAGACTTTAATTTAAGAGTAAAATATTTTTGTCTTTACAACCCCTTTAAGGCTGCTTTCACACCGGAGCAGATGGGCATTGACGGTAAAACGCTGCTAGTTTTAGTGGTGCTGTACCATCATTTTAGAGGCACTATTCAGCCACTAGCGGGGCAGTTTTAACAGCCGCTAGCGGCCGATGAAGGGGTTAATATCGCCTGTTTAGCGCTGCTGCTGAAGCACTTTGCCGGCGCTTCAGGAGTGGTGCCCATTCATGTCAATAGGCAGAAGCAGTGGAGGAGCGGTGTATACACCGCTCCTTCACCACTCAAAATATGCTGCTTGCAGAAGTTTTTTTTAAGGTCCTGTCAGGGTATCGCCTAAATGTGAAAGCACTCAGGCTCTCACACTGAGACTGCAAGGGAGCTGTTTTTCAGGCACTTTACAGGCGCTATTTTAAGCCCAAACCCGTCTGAAAAAATGCCCCAGTGTGAAAGGGGGTCTAAGGCCCCATACACACGAGCAAATAGATTTGTTCAAATCGGTCGGACAGACCGATTTGAACAAATCTGTCTGCTGGGATGTATTGGTTTGATCGTGTACACACGATCAAACCAAAATCCCTGCCGGCAGACAGCGCGCTGACGTGTCGGTGACGTAACGGTGACGTTGACGCCGCCACGTCACCGCACCAGGAAGTAAAACACTTCTGCGCATGCGTCGAAACCATTCGACGCGTGTGCGAGCAGATATGTCTTCTGGTTAGCATACTAACCAGCAGACATGTTGGGCGGACGGGTTCCCAGCCGACAGATTTGAAAGCATGCTTTCAAATCTGTCGGCTGGCCAAATCCGTCTGTTTGCCCGTACACACGATCGAATCTGTCTGCTGAAACGGTCTGGCAGACCGTTTCCAGCAGACAGATTTGATCGTGTGTACGTGGCCTAACAGTACCCATAACTGGAAGTAACACATACACAATATTGATATAATGTTCAGCGCTAAACCATCTTATGAAAAAGATTAACATTTTTAAATTTAAATGAAAAGGCATCTGCATGCTGATACATGAAGGTGCAACCATGTGAATGGTGAATGGATTGAAAGTTCTGGGGGATGGACCCCTAAAGATGAGTCTCTAAAAGTCTCTAAATGGAGATGGTAAAGGGAGCGAGGCTGCTTCAGGCGCAGGCTTGGGAACTCGATCACTGTGAACAAAAGGAAAGCAAAAGGAGGAAAGAGAAGCGCCAAGCCAATCCTTTAGACAGCTTAGGAATTTATTCAGTATATAGGTATAAAACAACACTAAAAATTAGCATGAAAAATGTTGGAGCACTTGCAGAGTACTAGAGCGGGTTGGAATTTCCACATGCAGTGCAACAGGAGTACAGGAGTGCCAACGGAAAGTCTCTATTGCGGGATTTTATGAGCGCAGAGTGTTAGCCACAGCTGGAGCCGTCCACACGCTGTCTGGCCAATCAGAACGTGTTTCGAAGGCACGGCCTTATCGGGGCACCAGCTGCGGGTAACACACGGCGCTCGTGGATCCCTCCATAGAGACTTTCCGGCGGCCCTCCTGTGCTCTTGTGACACTGCGTGTGGAAGTTCCCACCCGCTCTAGCACTCTGCAAGTGCTCCAACATTTTTTACGCAAGTTTTTAGTGTTGTTTTATACTTACAGTATATACTGAATACATTCCTAAGCTGTTTAAAAGATTGGCTTGGCGCGTCTCTCTCCTCCTTTTGCTTCCCATAACTGGAAGTGCCTGAATTCAATCATTAAGAATGGTGTCCACATAATTTTTGCCATATAGTTTATTTTCTACAAATAAAACGCTTCTCGAGATAGTGAATGATGGATGACTAATACCGTGTACACATGATCAGTCCATCCGATGAGAACGGTCTGATGGACCGTTTTCATCGGTTAACCGATGAAGCTGACTAATGGTCCGTCGCGCCTACACACCATCGGTTAAAAAACCGATCGTGTCAGAACGCGGTGACGTAAAACACAACGATGTGCTGAAAAAAATGAAGTTCAATGCTTCCAAGCATGCGTCGATTTGATTCTGAGTTTTAACCGATGGTCGTGCCTACTAACGATCGGTTTTGTTCTATCGTTTAGGAATCCATCGGTTAAATTTAAAACAAGTTGGCTTTTTTTTAACCGATGGTTAAATAACTGATGGTGCCCACAAACGATCAGTTTTGACCGATGACCGTTCTCATCGGTTTAACCGATCGTGTGTACGCGGCATAAGACATCCCTGGACAATCAAAAACATAATAGCAACAGCAGATCCCACATTACTATCCTGGGAGGTTACTTTTACATACTAAAACCTCCATCATTAAAATATTTAAGCATATATTCTACCTTATTTGCTTTATTAATAAATAATGATTAGATAGATAGATAGATAGATAGATAGATAGATAGATAGATAGATAGATAGATAGATAGATAGATAGATAGATAGATAGATAGATAGATAGATAGATAGATAGATAGATAGAGGGAGGGGGAGAGATAGATAGATAGATAGATAGATAGATAGATAGATAGATAGATAGATAGATAGATAGATAGATAGATAGATAGATAGATAGATAGTATTGTTGCTCACGAATATTCGCATTGCTGGTATGATTAGAGAGAGACCCTGGGCCGAGTAGCTGATGTGATTCTTTTATGTTGCCGAAAATTCGCATTACGAATTTTCGGCAACATAAAAGAATCGCATCAGCTACTCGGCCCTTCTTTTGCATCAGAGCCAATCAGAATAACTTGAATATTCGACAAACGGAATATTGCGCGATTATCTTCTCCGCCCTTCTTTTGCATCAGAGCCAATCAGAATAACTTGAATATTCGGCAAAAGGAATATTGCGCGATATTCCTTTTGCCGAATATTCGAGTTATTCTGATTGGCTCTGATGCAAAAGAAGGGCGGAGAAGATAATCGCGCAATAGGAATATTGCGCGATTATCTTCTCCGCCCTTCTTTTGCCCCCTTATTCTCCTTTCTTTTAAGTAGAGTTAGTGTTTAGTGCATATTAGTTTAGTAATACAGGAAATGATCCCCGTTTATGAGAATTTCGCAATCATTTTCGCATTAGCGAAATTTCGCATTAGCGAAATTTCGCAAACATTTTTTTGGATTAGATATCACGAATATTCGATATTAGCGAATATTCGCAAAAATTCTTCTATATATTCGCGCAATATCGCGAAATCGAATATGGCGTATTCCGCTCAACACTAATAGATAGATAGATAGATAGATAGATAGATAGATAGATAGATAGATAGATAGATAGATAGATAGATAGATCCGATATCCATTTTATTTTATATAATGATTAATGGTCTGATCCGAAGTATGTTTTGTTGTGCGTCACATGGAACTCTTTTAGTCCACTATGTTACACCCTTGCAGCGCGTGAACTCCATTAATGGTAATTATTGTTGTGATGGAGGAAGCGGCCCCTTGAGCAAGATATTATCATTGTCTCTCCGACAACCAGTGACTAAGCTGCATTGTGAGGATTCCGCTCTGCACATCTTCCCTAGCAATTAGCAGCTCAGGAAAAACACTCTCTTAATTCACTTAAAATTCCTGCAATGACATAGTGAGTATTAAATAAATGCACATTGTGCAGCTTTAGCATGAGATGCAACAGAAACCACTACTGTTTTTTTTTTTTTTTATAAATTTGGCTAACCTTATAAAGTCAATGTGCCATACCCTAATCCTGCCAGTTAGAACAAGCCTTTAATGAGAGGCTAACGAGCAAATTATCTGTGGGCGAAATACATGATTCAATATGAAGAGTTTATAGTAATGGCTCAATTTCCTCCGCCCGGAGCCAGCTAATGGCAGGAAAGGGAGGGAGAGATGAGCTAAGATAGAGGGAAAAGATGGGTGAGGGTGGAGGAGACAGTGATAGGCAGCCTTGGAGAGAGAGAGGGATGAGCTGTGGAGCCTGCGAAAAATCAAGGATAGGGACAATTAGGATGGGAAAGACAGGAAGAGAGTGCAGGGGGATAGAGCGAAGAGTAGACACAACGATGGAGATAAAAGAACACCAGACATGGATAATAAGGGTAAATGTGATAGATATATGAAACAGAAGAGAGAATACGGGAAAACATGAATTATAGGAAGGAAGGGAGGTCAGTAGCATGAGGACTGAGACAGTAAAGACAATGAGAGAGAAAGAGAAAAAAGAGAGGAAAAAAGAAAGGTGAAGAATGAGAATGCAGTGAAAGTAGAGTGGGCATGAAGAATGAGGGAGGAGAAAGGAAGACGGGAGAAAAATAGGTGAACAGGCAAAGAGCACAGTATTCCCAATAGGATTGAGATGATATATAGGGCTGCAGCACAGCGTCTACCTTATTCTTAAAGAGTCCAACTCTATTCAACACATATATCAGTGAACGTGCTTCCGCGTCTGAATCCTCTTGCTCCTTTATCACATTAGATAATGGTGCACTTACTGAAACAAACAGATGAAGTGTGGGGCCCTGTGGCCTACTACCAGACCTAGATATCTTGAAAATGTGTGGCTAAGCTGAGCTGGGCAGATTTCTTCTGTTGCAGATGTAGCACAACCCCCGTAGGGGCTGCAAGTAACAGGCTTACCTTAATGCTGCACAGCCAGTCACAGAGCATCTTCAATGTACATCCAGACACAGAAAACAGTCCTTGAACTTGGTTTTTTGTTGTTTTATTAATGGGCAATAACCTGGATGTGAATTATGGAATTTGACAGTAATAAAACTAGGGACAACTTCCTCCCTGTTTACAGCTCCTCTTGCTCCTTCTCCTTGTATCCTGTACAATTTCAGCTTCTTCCTCTGTGGTATCTAACAGTCTATGTTAGTTCAGCAACAGGCCGTTACAGGCTAAGAACTCTGTCCCTTTTTGAAGTAGCACAATGTGGTGTTATCTGCACCCTGGAGCAGAGGCGTATCTAGTAAAAATGGCGCCTATGGCAAGCGCTGAAACTGCACCCGTGGAAACATTTGAAACCCATCTTTCAGATAACCTTAACAAAAAAACCAGCTAAAAAAACTAGTGATATTAATCATCACTTGTGATACCTTGGGTAGTGACATATCCTCTTTATGGAGAAATCTGGGGTTTATTAGACCCCTGATCCCTCCTCTGCCCTCCAAGGCCAGGTAAATGCAGAACTAATACTGAAAGTGATGAAATCTTCATCACTTAAGGCCTCAGTTTTCACAGAGGAAAGGGAGAAACTGATGTTCCTCCTTCTTCTTTGTGTGCTGCCAACCTGACCAGATGGAATGGGAGAGCCTCGGAGAACAGGGGGGGGCTGTGGTTGAATGCAGCAGGGATAGCGCTGCAATTGTCTATTAGCAAAGGTGCTGAAAAGGAGTTCCTGCCTATGCTCGGGAGGAGGGAAGAAGAGACCCTCAGACCCTGGTAAGTGCCTTGCTGCCCAGCCACTCAACAACGCCCCCTTCATATGGTGCCCATGGCACTTGCCATGGCTGCCATACCCTAGATACGCCACTGCCCTGGAGTACCTCCACTCTTCTGTAGACACCGGTCCCAGCTCTACCTCTGCTGGAAATGCTAGCCCCCTTGGCTGCTTCTCTTCACCAGTCTACCCAACTGACACTTCACCAGTCTACCCGACTGATACTCTGGAGATCTCCCAGGGCACGGCTAGAAGATTTAAGTATACGGCTGTCTTGAAGAAAGTCCTGCTACATGTGCCCGTCTTTCCCCTTGTCTGTCCCTGCACTGTGCTGATGTACTTACACTGTCCTCCTTGCTCCTGCTGTCTCTCTGGAAAGCCTCCTTCTAACTTCTCCAGTGGTAGGATCCTTCCAGGCCAGCCACCTGAGTCCCGGCCCTTCGTAGAGCTTCTACCCGACAGGGGTCACTTCAGGGCCACCGATGGTCTCCCTCAGAACTGCATCTCCATCTTCCACCCAACTCCATTGCCAGCATGACTCATACAATATTTAAGGGCTCACTTAGTCCCCTGCCATGCCCACTTCCTGAGGATTGGCTAAGGGACCCCAAATATGCAGGACAACCCTCCTCGCCTCTGCCCACTAATTTATAGAACATTCTTAAATATTCTAGAGCCAGGTGGAGGCACCAGAGAGCTGCATGGCCATCTAGCCCTGAACTTTAATGAGCCTTGATACACAGATTCCATGAATCAAGCTTAGCCCTGAGCCAAACTATATTTTACCTACACTACCAATAGTAGCACACTACTCCTTTCCTTCCAAAGGCCCTCTGCTCATATACCAGATTTCACTTCCATAGAATTAGAGAGGAAAGCTTTATATCATAACATGTCACAGCATGTCACCGCCTGAGATAAGCATCATTCACTTGTACATTGCTCCTTCTAATTCTTATGAACCTACCTCTTACCCTGTTCATGTTTTTTCTTTTATTTACTAATGTATAGGAATCATGCCTATTTTGTGTTTCCCATATAGTGCTACTCCCCTGCTTCCCAGGGTTTACCTCTTATTATTGGAGGATAATTCCTATTCTAGAAGTTGCTGGTGGAGGTCCCTGGGAGGCACAGGGGCTGCATAAAAGGGACAGTCTTCACAGTTATATAAACCCGTTGGTAGAGTAAGGTGGAAGGCCATACTGACTAACAGGGACAGGCTGTAAGCTTGGCTAAGATACTTATGGCTATGTGGATATTTCTAGTTCTTGGTTAAAGAGAGTAATTTTTATTGGTCTTTTTTTTACATATATGGTTTATTCAACTAACTGTTTTTTTTCCTTTAGTTTATTTATTTATTTATTGTGGCTATTCTGACTTTTATTTATGTAGACCACCTATCCCTTTTGCAAGCACATATGTGTGGATCCAGAACTATATATTTCTTGGGTAGCCATTCGATTTTACTCATCCTGTTATCATCATTTAGTATGGTTAGAGGTTGTTTGACTTTATGGCTAAAATCCAACCTTGTTTCTTCAACACTAATTATTAGATGTGATTATTTATGTGGTCATTCTGTTTTATAGGATATGAGATCCAATACTCTATACTAAGGCAGACATAGAGGTTGATTTACTAAAGGCAAATCCACTGCGCACTACAAGTGCACTTGGAAGCACAGTCATGTAGATCTGAGGGGGAAATCTGACATGAGGGGAAGCTCTGCTGATTTCTATCATTTAATCGTGTGCAAGCAAAAATGCTGTTTTTTTCCCTTGCATGTCCCCCGCAAATCTACAGCAACTGCACTTCCAAGTGCACTTGCAGTGAACTTGTAGTGCACAGTGGATTTGCCTTAAGTAAATACCCCCCCCCCCCCCACCCATGTACATCTGTTCCTCCCACATTTGTGGGTTGAGGGGAACTACATATGCTACTTTTTTGTGGGCCATTATGCCTGAGTGTGGAGACATGTGAAGGGTGCTCTTTGCATGTTGTCTCCCTATTGCCTACCCACATCACAGAGGAGTGTGACCAACTCTTCAGCCATGTGTGTTTTATATTTTTAGGTATGTAGATGTGCTTTTTTTTTTCTTCCCTAAACATGTGCCTTCCCCCTTCCAGCTGGACAGCCTGTATATTGTATGAACAATTTGATTATTATTGTTGATATATGTATGTATGTATTGTATATCTATCTAGGCAGGAAATGTACACCAGTGTTTTTGATTTTTGATAGATGTAAACCAAATGTAATAAGGCATCTGTCATCTGAAAATATGAAGTCCTGAAGAGGCAGCAGCTACTGCGAAACATGTTGACATTTGGATATATGACAATTGGCATTATTATTTTTATGATACTATGTTTGGGTTATCACCCTCATGGTTATTTACGTTTGAAATAATCTTTTATAATAAAATATATATATTTTATGAATTCGGTGCTATGTACTATTTTAATACTGGTCAGTCATCCATGAAGGACCCTTATTATTTTCTACTGTTTCTTTACTAAAGGGTAAAATAAAGATAGAGAGATGCATTAAGAATGCAGTAAGATTACAAAAAATTACATAATGCCTGTGGTCAATAGGAGGGGCAACAGTGTCTCGTCATTGTTATTAGTGGGAGGAATAGTGCTCCATCTTTGGTGTCAGTGAAGGAATAGTGTCCCATAATTAGTGTCAGTGGAAGGAATTGTAGTACCCAGGCGTTGTTTTCAGTGGGAGGAATAGTGCCCCATCAAAGTTGTCAAAAGGAGCAATCGAGTATCTATGTTGGTGTCAGTGGGAGCAATGGTGTCCTGTTGTTAGCTATCAAAAGGAGGAATAGTGCTCAATTTTTGTGTTTGCGGGAGAAATAGTGTTTCAATCTTTATATTAGTGGGAGGAATAATGCCTCGTTATTGGTGTCAGTGGAAGGAATAGTGTCCCATCATTGGTGCCAGTGGAAATAATAGTAGTGCCCAGTCGTTGGTTTCAGTGGGAGGAATAGTGCCCCATCATAGGTGTCAGAAGAAGCAATAGTGTCCCATTGTTGGTTTCAGTGGAAGCAATGGTGCCCTTACTTTAATGTAAGATGTAATATCCGACAACAGAACACCCCCTCCCCCCGCTTCTCAACTTTAATCTTTAATGTGATATGTCACTGTCGGCAGCCCCCCCCCCCCCCCCGATTCTCAGCTTTAATGTGACATGTCATTTTGCTTAGGGCCCCAGGGAGGTCAGGATCGGCACTGGCCCCATCTTTGGTGACAATAGGAGGAATAGTGCTCCATCTTTGGTGACAATAGGAGGAATAGTGTCCCATCTTTGGTCACAGTAGGAGGAATTGTGCCCCATCTTTGGTCACAGTAGGAGGAATAGTGGTCCATCTTTGGTTACAGTAGGAGGTATAGAGGTATAGTGCCTCATATCGATGAGAGTAATAGTGTTCCAAAGGCCAGATAAAGACAAGCAAAGGGCTACATCCAGCCTGTGGGCCATGGTTTGGAGACCACTGGGGTAGAGGAAGGAGCAGGGGTGAAGGCTAGACACAGTTAGAGGGGAGAGACAGAACTATAGGTAGAGTGAGGGGGACTGGACATGGAAAGATAAGAAAAAGAGGAAGATAAAAAGTGATATAGATATAGGGCCAGATTCTCGTAGGGACGCCTATCTTTGTGCGGGCGTAGCATATCTGATTTACGCCAAGCCGCCGCAACTTTGAGAGGCAGGTGCCGTATTCACAAAGAAGTTGCGCCCAAAGTTACGGCTGCGTAGCGTAAATGGGCCGGCGTAACCGCGCCTAAATCAAAATAGGCAGGTAGGGGGCGTGATGTAAATTAATCGTGACCCCACGTAATAGACGCTTTTTCCGAACAGCGCATGCGCCGTCCGTGAACGTATCCCAGTGCGCATGCTCAAAATTACGCCGCAAGTACTCATTGGTTTCGACGTGAACGTAAATTACGCAAAGCCCTATTCGCGAACGATTTACGCAAACGACGTAAACAACGGAAAATTTGACGCTGTCCCGACGTCCATACTTAACATCGTGTACGCCTCATATAGCAGGGGTAACTTTACGCCGGAGTTACGCTTACGCAAACGACGTAAAATACGACGACCGGGCGCAAGTACGTTCTTGAATCGGCGTATCTAGCTCATTTGCATATTCGACGCGTAAATCGACGGAAGCGCCACCTAGCGGCAAGCGTAAATATGCAACTAAGATACGACGGCGTAAGAGACTTACGCCGTTCATATCTAAGCAAAATTCCGGCGTATCTTGTTTTCTGAATACAGAAAATAGATACGCCGGCGCATCTTTGAAGTTACGTGCCATATATGGAGATACGCCAACGTAACTGCTACAAGAATCTGGCCCATAGAGGTTGAGAAGAAGAGAGAGAGGCGGGACAGAAAGAAATGAAGAGAGAGAAAGAGAGAATATAAAGAAAGAGAACGAGGGAGGAAGAGAGAAACAGAGAAAGAGACTCGTGATAACAATATAAGGACTAAACATAAAGGAACAAATTGGAACAAAAGCAAAGCCAGTGCAGGTGAAATAGAATGCTGACACTGCATATCACAACATAAAGCTTCAAGCGAATCTGTTAGGAAAGGAATACGAGAGCTGCTCCTACTGATTTGTTTTTGGAGTTGGAAGAAGAAAGGAATAGGTGACATACAATACGAGCGGGCAAGAGACAGCAAAAATGCTTTTTTGTGAAACATAAAAATGCAAAAAAAAATTTCCATCTAAAGGATTCAGTCTACAGTATGTATTTTGTTTATTTATAAATAAAAAATAAAAAAGTTGTTGGTATAACAAACTTTCATTATACTGTATGTTAAAGGGGCTTCCTACTTTTAAGAGGTAAACAGAAAACCCTGCGGCATGGTCACAGAGGTCTGTGGTCTACTAAGTTGGAACGCCAACCTGTCCCCAGTACAGAGGAATGTAAAGTACGTAGAACTGCTCAGCCTTTTTCACTGCACTACAATTTCTGCTCAGAGGTTTACACTTAAAGGGGTTATAAAGGTTTGTTTTTTATTTTCTAAATAGGTTCCTTTAAGCTAATGCATTGTTGGTTCACTTACCTTTTCCTTCCATTTCCCTTCTAAATGTTTTTTTTCTTTGTCTGAATTTCTCACTTCCTGTTCCTCTTTAGTAAGCTTTCCACCATCATCCAAGCCGTTCTGGCTGGGGGTTAGTCAGCGTGCTCGCACCCTCCCTTGGTACTACATCCCTACGGGGAGACGCTGTGAACACAGGGATGTAGTCCCAAGGGAGGGGGCAAGCACACTAACTAACCCCCAGCCAGAACGGCTCGGATGATGGGGGCAAGCTTACTGAGGAGAAACAAGAAGTGAGAAATTCAGAGAAAGAAAAAAAACATTTAGAAGGGAAATCAAAGGAAAAGGTAAGTGAACCAACAATGCACTAGCTTAACCACTAGAGGGCCGCGCTATAGACAAAAGATGTCCACAGCGCAGCTCTCAAGTGCCAAGTGGACGTCCTGTTGTTTACATTCCCCTGCGCGCCGCTGGGTGGCGCGCAGCGGGGAAACACTGTGCCACTGTACCACTATTGGATTATCACTAGGAGGATCTTTGGATGGACTTTATATAGAGCTGCACTATTCTTTGTTTATATCTTTCCAGGAACTTATTTAAATGATTCCTAGTGTTCAGCTGCTCATTATTTTGTGTTTTTATTGCGCTGATTGATTTTCTTTTATAATGCTATAATAAATATCCACAAAAGAGATATAAAAAAAAGTTTTTTTTTTCTCAGTTCAGGCCGATATGTAATCTTTTTTTACCAAAAACATAAAAAAAATTGCAATAAGCGTATATTGATTGGTTTGTGCAAAAGTTATAGCGTCTACAAAATAGGGGATCGTTTTATGGCATTTTTTTTTTTTTTTTTTATTAGTAATGGCGGTGATCTGCGATTTTTATTGTGACTGCAACATTATGGCAGACACATTGGACACTTTTGATGCTATTTTGGGACCATTGTCATTTATACAGCGATCCGTGCTATAAAAATACACTGATTACTGTGTAAATGACACTGGCAGGGAAGGGGTTAACCACTAGGGAGCCAGGAAGGGGTTAAGTGTGTCCTAGGAAGTGATTCTAACTGTGTGGGGGGCTGGGCTAACAGTGACACTACATTGATCACTGCTTCTGATGACTTGTAGCAGAAGATCAGTGTCCTGTCATAAGGCAGAACAGGGAAATGCCTTGTTTACACAGGCATTCCCTCTGTTCTGCAGCTCCGTGACACGATCGCGGGACACCGGCAGAAATTGAGTCCGCGGGTCCCGCGGGCACGGTCTCGGGGCAGGGGAGCGCACCCACCCTCACGGCGGCAAATTCAAAGCAATGTACCTGTACGTTGCTTTGCGCAGCCGTGCCATTCTGCCGACGTATATGTACTGGCGGCAATCACCGCCAGTGTCCTGCGATTGAGTCACAGAGCTGAAAAACGGGGAGAGGTATGTGTAAACACAACGGCCCGGATTCAGATACGCTGCGTAAGTCCACAGATGCGCCATCGTATCTATGCGCCTTATTCTTGAAATTAGATACGCCTAAATTTTGGCTTAATCCGACCGACGTAAGTCTCCTACGCCGCCGGATCTTGGGCGCAAATTTACGCTGGCCGCAAGGATCATAGATTTACGCGTTGAATATGTAAATGAGCAAGATACGCCGATTCACGAACGTACTTGCGCCCGTCGCTGTAATCTACGCCATATACATAAGGCTTACACCCGGCGTAAAGTTACCCCTGCTATATGAGGCGCAGGTAATGCAAAGGTATGTGCCAGAGAACGACGCCGTCAAATTTCACGTTGCGTATGCTGTTTACGTTGTACCACGTGAATAGGGCTGTGCGTAGGTTACGTTCACGTCGTAGGCGTATCTTAGGCAGCTATTTTGACGTAACTGTGAGCATGCGCACTGGGATGCGTCCAAGAGCCGATACATGCGCAGTTCGGTTTTTTGAAGCTCAGCCCATCATTTGCATGGGGTCACGCTTCATTTAAATATATCACGCCCACTTCCACCTACTTTGACTTATGTCGGCTTACGCCGACAACTATACACTACGCCCGCGCAACGTGGAGCACATATTCTTCGTGAATAGCAGGCTTGCTTCTCTACGTTGTGCCAGCGTAGAGTAAAGACGATACGCTACGCCGGATTAAATATACGCCGCTCTATGTGAATCTACCCCAAAATCTCCCCGTTCTTCCTCGTGACACTGTCAGTGATCGTCTGTTCCCTGTCATCTTGAACAGCAATCAGTGATGTGTCACGCCAACCCATGCCCCCTAACAGTTATAACCACTCCCTAGGTCACACTTAACCCCTTCAGCGCCCCCTTCAGGTTAACCCCTTCACTGCCAGTGTAATTTTTACAATAATCAGTGGCAACTTGTTTTTAATCCACTAACACCTTTTGCCTGGCATGTGAAATAATTGTTTTTTCTCGCCTTACCTTTCCATAAAGATGAAATGGGTCCCGCAGGAAACGTATTCATGTTGCAAAAGGTGAGCAAACTGGATGGAAGCAGAGAGCCAAAAAACTGTGATAAGTGGAAGTCTTAGCACCTCTATGTATCACAGTGAAGCTCTAAATGAAATGTTTGTTCCAAGAAAAATATTCCCTGAGTATAAATAGAAAAGGACGAAGAGCGAATGTAAGCGAGAGGGATGTAATTCAATGTATCTTCTGGAGAAGAGAACAGATTGTGCTGGATCTCTATTCCAGATAATGGTGTTCTGTTCTACTCCGTCAGGCAGCACAATGCTTTTCTGCAGCCAGGCAATAGATGCAAACGAAATGTCATCTAATATCTGTGTTTAAGGGAAAACAAACAGCGAGAACATGTTTTGTTACCGATTTACAGGGACAGAGTCTGGCTTTGTCCCTGGAACAGTCCTTGCTTTTCAGTATTTTCATGGCATAGCTATAAAACTCTTCTTGTTCTGCCTATTTAATTCACACTATACACTGACTGCAGACCAGTAAAATTAAAGCTGATGTATAATCTGCTTATCTTGCCCTCCCTGGTACCTTCTTCACCCCTTTTATTAAGATGCAACCTTTCCGTTATCTTATTTTAGCTCCAGTCTGGGCTAGACTGGGACAAAAATGTGGTCCTGGACTTCATCCAGACTGGCCCAGGGCACAGCACATCAGGGTACAGGGCATGGGGCACATCAGGGCACATCACATCAGAGCACATTGTTTACCAGCCAGCATTCAGAGTAGCGCAGGAAGCATGTGTAATAAGTTCTCTCTCATGTCACGCTGCGGCTGCTCCCCGGAGCGATCTCCTCTCTTCTCGTCCATCCCAGATGATGTCACAAGCAAATAGGGATGGACGAGAAGAGAAGAGGGGCCAGCGGGGAGCAGCCTCAGCATGACATGAGAGAGAACTTATTACACATGCTTCCTGCACTACTCTGCATGCTGACTAAATCTCTATCTACCCGTCAGGCGCCAGCTGTCGGCGATTAACGGGTAGATCGCCGCGGACCTCCGACTGGCCCACTGAGTCCTCGGCCCACAAGAAATCTCCTGGTAGTCCCGATGGCCAGTTCATCCCTGGCTCCAGTGAACAAATCGCTGGGTCTCTGTGCTTTACTATACAACGCAGATAGATCAAGGCCGATGGGTGGCACCGGGGGGTGCTGTACATAGCATGCTGAAAACATTACAGCACCCAACCGCAGTAGTCTTGAAGAACCCTAGCCCAGCAAGCAGTGGGTGGACTCTTGGAAGGAGATATGCAAATATTAAAATGCCTTGAATGGTGGATGTCCGTCTGGGAGAGTGGGCGTTCCTAGGCAGGCAGCATTTGCATATGGACTGCCCTAGGAAACACACCTGTGATGCTGAGCCCTCCATGATTGACAGAACTGAAATCCAATGGATGAAATGGGTGGGCCGGGGACAGTAAGGCCAGGGATGAAGGGTTTCTTTCTTTATTATATTGTATATCAATTATTAATAGTGTAAATAAAATATATATACAGTATAAATGGCTTCAGCAAAACACTAACAAAATGTTTTTGTGTCATCATTCATATTCTCTGAAAAATGGTCTCTCTCTCTCTCTCTCTCTCCCCTCTGTGCTATGTATATGTATATATATATATATATATATAGAGAGTTGTGCCCATAAGTTTACATACCCTGGTAGAATTTATAAAATGTTTGTCCATTTGGAAGAGATAATGAATGATAACACAAAAACATTTCTTACACTCATGGTTAGTGTTTGGCTGAAGCCATGTATTATCAATCAACTTTCTTTACTATTTTTAAATCATAATGACAACTGAAACTACTCAATTGCCCCCTTTAACATTAATGACAGCTTGAAGTCTTTTGTGGTATTTGTGGATGCGGCTTTTTACTTTATCTTCTCAGATGGTAAAGCTGCCCATTCCTCTTGGCAAACAGTCTCCAGTTCCTGTGGCTCAATGATATTGAGGTCAGGAGACTGAGAATGGCCACTCCAGAACCTTCACTTTATTCTGCTGTAGCCAATGACAGGCAGACTTGGCCTTGTGTTTAGGATCATTGTCATGTTGAAGTGTCCAAGTACGTCCCATGCGCAGCTTTCTGGCTGATGAATGCAAATGTTCCTTCAGTATGTTTTGATAACATACTGCATTCATCTTGCCATC
Organism: Rana kukunoris; assembly: GCA_029574335.1. Taxonomy (NCBI): domain Eukaryota; kingdom Metazoa; phylum Chordata; class Amphibia; order Anura; family Ranidae; genus Rana; species Rana kukunoris. The sequence continues at coordinate 52,549,552 of CM056057.1, forward strand.
AATTTTGACCAAATGTCCTGTGCCTTTGTAGCTCACACATCCCCAAAACATCAGCAATCCACCTCCGTGTTTCACAGTAGGAATGGTGTACCTTTCATCATAGGCATTGTTGACTCCTCTCCAAATGTAGCGTTTATGGTTGTGGCCAAAAAGCTCAATTTTGGTCTCATCACTTCAAATGACTTTGTGCCAGAAGGTGTGAGGCTTGTCTCTGTGCCATTCGGCGTATTGTAAGTGGGATACTTTGTGGCATTTGCGTAGTAATGGCTTTCTTCTGGCGACTCGACCAGGCAGCCCATCTTTCTTCAAGTGCCTTCTTATTGTGCATCTTGAAACAGCCACACCACATGTTTTCAAAGAGTCCTGTATTTCACCTGAAGTTATTTGTCGGTTTTTCCTTTGCATCCTGAACAATTTTCCTGGCAGTTGTGGTTGACATTTGTAGTTGGTCTACCTGACCGTGGTTTGGTTTCAACAGAACCCCTAATTTTCCACTTCTTGATTAGAGTTTGAACACTGCTGATTGGCATTCTCAATTCCATGGATATATTTTTATTTACCTTTCCTGTTTTATGCAGTTCAACCACCTTTTCCCGCAGATCCTTTGACAATTCTTTTGCTTTCCACATGACTCAGAAACGTCAGTGCAGCACTGGATGAAAGATGCAAGGGTCTGTCAGTAGTTAAGAAACTCATTGACCTTTTATACACACACACTAATTACAAGCAAAGAGATCACAGGTGAGGGTCATTACCTTTAATAGCCATTCAAACCCCTTTGTGTCAACTTGTGTGCATGCTATCAGGCCAAAATCACCAGGGTATGTAAACTTTTGATCAGGGTCATTTGGATAGTTTCTGTTGTAATTATGATTTAAAAAGAGTAAACACAGTTGAATGATAATGGCCAAACACTAACCACGAGTGAAAGATTTTTTTTTTTTGTGTTATCATTCATATAGACAGAAACAACAAGCGCCCAGAGGCGATTCAGTTCGCATGTGCCGCGCTATATAAGTTTTTCATTCATTCATTCATTCATTCATTCATATTCAATGAAAAATGGCCAAGAAATCAGCAATTCTGCCAGGGTATGCAAACTTATGACCACAACTGTATATTGCAAATGTATCCTACTTTCATAACAAAAAAGAATGATTAAAATGCAATGAATTGATTGCCTGTCACAGCCCTCTTCTTTTTTATTACATGGAGCCCTACATGATGAGCAAGAATCATCACTAATCCCTGACCACGATGTGTTATACTTGCTGTGCTGCGTCAGCCTATTTTCTTCACACTGGGATTCATTGTAGTCAATACACTAAATTGATTTAAAGGCAGTTCAAGCCTGTCCTTTGTAATTTCCCATAGGATTACTCTACCAGAATTATCATGTCGTGCGATGTGATGATGGACTTATTATAAAGGGCAAACATCAATGTGCAAAGCACAGTAATCCTTAAGCAGCCTATCAGACTTTATCTTTTTGCTGACCTGTCTTTAATAGACATAAAGTTGATCGGTTGTTATTGGTTACTGCAGGTTGAACATAATCATTGCTCTTTTCCCTGCCTCATTGATCAGACAGCAAACACATTTTCCCAAAATAACATTTGCTGTACAAACTGGCCCCATATCCTGCAGTCAGCAGTTACTGCCATATGGCCCATAAGTCTATGTCTGTGGCCTCAGAAAAAGAGGAACAGATACTGTAATAAATTAATTTAAATCCAATGGGCCAGATTCAGGTAGATCAGAGCATCTTTGCTCTGGAGTAACGCATCTCATTTACGTTACGCTGCAGAAATTTTAGGAGCAAGTGCTGTTATTCATGAAGCACTTGCTCCTAAAGTTGCGGCAGCGTATCGCAAATGAGCCGGCGGAATTCAAATTGGGCGGGTACGGGGTGCGTATTATTTAAAATAAGCGCGATCCCGCGGCGAACGTACTGCGCATGCGTCGAGTGTCAATGCATCCCAGTGCGCATGCTCCAAGTTCTGTCAGTGAACGTCAATGACGTCACGTCCCCATTCATGAATGTTTTTCGCAAACGACGCGATTTGTTTTTTTTCCGACGCGATGACGACGGCTATACCTAACATAGGATATTCCACTAGGGGGCTGCTTTATCTACACGCCGCGTATCGCTTCCGGAAACGTCGTAAAGTCACTGCGTCGCGCCCGAAAAAGATCGTGAATTGCCGATTTCCGCTCATTAACATATTTTTTGAGCGTAAATCGGCGGGAACGCCCCCGGCGCAATTTTTAAGTTGAAGTAACGATGCGATGGCGAAATACAGAAAACAAAAATGCCGGCTTAAAGTGACAGTTAGGCTGGCGGATCCATTGATCCGCCAGCCTAACTCTACCTGAATCTGGCCCTATGTAGGTAAATGAGTTTCATTTAAATCACTTCATTAAAATGTATTTGAATTTCATTTAATAAATTTAAATCACATTGAAATTATTACACAAAATTACTGCATGAGATAAAAATATTACGTCTTTAATCGCTGCTTTAACAGGGTTCAGGACAGCTAGGCAATGGTCGGGGTGAAGGAAACTTTGGGAACCAATCAGAAATGCTAAAAGCTGATTATTATTCTTTTAAGTTTGTCAACTACTGACCACTGTGCCTTTAGGCCAATAAAAATTGTAGAAGCAAAAAATAGTTTGATGCAACCGGTTGGCATCCGCTGGGCAAATTTTTAGACTATGCTATTGTAGCAATGACTAGAGCTTTTCCGACATTCCCACAGGAATGTCCTATATTACAATGCAATGCAATGCCTGAGTGACCTATCAGGGGGCGTACCTATTATTATTTACCAACTTTCAGAAAGTCTGTATTTGCACAGACGCTTTAGAACTGCTCAAGCCCACGGTCCACACTGGGGATCGAAAGTTTGGGCACCCCAGGTAAAAATGTGTATTAATGTGCATAACGAAGCCAAGGAAAGATGAAAAAATCTCCAAAATGCATCAAATTACAGATTAGACATTCTTACAATATGTCAAAAAAAGTTAGATTTTATTTCCATCATTTACACTTTCAAAATTACAGAAAACAAAAAAATGGCGTCTGCAAAAATTTGGGCACCCTGCAGAATTTATAGCATGCACTGCCCCCTTTGCAAAGCTGAGACCTGCCAGTGTCATGGATTGTTCTCAATCATCATCTGGAAAGACCAGGTGATGTCAATCTCAAAGGTTTTAAATGTCCAGACTCATCTGACCTTGCCCCAACAATCAGCACCATGGGTTCTTCTAAGCAGTTGTCTAGAAAACTGAAACTGAAAATAGTTGACGCTCACAAAGCTGGAGAAGGCTATAAGAAGATAGCAAAGCGTTTTCAGATGTCAATATCCTCTGTTCGGAATGTAATTAAAAAATGGCAGTCATCAGGAACAGTGGAAGTTAAAACAAGATCTGGAAGACCAAGACAAATATCAGACAGAACAGCTCGCAGGATTGTGAGAAAAGCAATTCAAAACCCACGTTTGACTGCACGATCCCTCCAGAAAGATCTGGCAGACACTGGAGTTGTGGTACACTATTCCACTATAAAGAGATACTTGTACAAATATGGTCTTCATGAAAGAGTCATCAGAAGAAAATCTCTTCTACGTCCTCACCACAAAAATCAGCGTTTGAACTTTTCAAATGAACATATAGACAACCATGATGCATTTTGGAAACAAGTTCTGTGGACCGATGAGGTTAAATTATAACTTTTTGGCCGGAATGAGCAAAGGTACGTTTGGAGAAGAAAGGGCACAGAATTTAATGAAAAGAACCTCTGTCCAACTGTTAAGCATGGGGGTGGATCAATCATGTTTTGGGGTTGTATTGCAGCCAGTGGCACAGGGAACATTTCACGAGTAGAAGGAAAAATGGATTCAATAAAATTTCAGCAAATTTTGGATGGTAACCTAATGCCATCTGTGAAAAAGCTGAAGTTAAAGAGAAGATGGCTTCTACAAATGGATAACGATCCTAAACACACCTCAAAATCCACGGGGGATTACATCAAGAGGCGTAAACTGAAGGTTTTTCCATGGCCTTCACAATCTCCTGACCTCAACATAATTGAAAATCTATGGATAGACCTTAAAAGAGCAGTGCGTGACAGACAGCCCAGAAATCTCAAAAAACTGGAAGACTTTTGTAAGGAAGAATGGGCAAAGATATCTCAAACAAGAATTGAAAGGCTCTTGGCTGGCTACAAAAAGCATTTACAAGCTGTGATACTTGCCAAAGGGGGGGCAGTACAAGATATTAACTCTGCAGGGTGCCCAAATTTTGAAGACGCCATTTTTTTGTTTTTTGTAATTTTGAAAGTGTAAATGATGGAAATAAAATCTAACTTTTTTTGACATATTATAAGAATGTCTAATCTGTAATTTGATGCCTTTTGGATATTTTTCCATCTTTCCTTGGCTTCGTTATGCACATTAATACAATTTTTTACCTGGGGTGCCCAAACTTTCGATCTCCAAAAATAACTTCTATAGGTGGTCACCACTAAAATGATCACAAGGCCTTGTTGATAAGCAAACCGGTTAGGGTTAGAGTTTTGGTTAGGGTTAGAATTAGGGTTCTTTTGCTCCTCAATATATCTAAGGTCATGTTTCCAAAAAGGGGCCTAATTTTCGGCACACGATCAAGCCTGTGATAAACACATTGACTTCCCTGTACAATGGTTTATATTTCCTGATTGATATCAAACCTTATTTCTAGGTGAGGAATGTGTTTCAGATTCATTACTCTGAAATACTTGAGATTCTAAACCTTAAATTTGATGTGAACCAGGGGCATAACCCCCCCCCCCCCTCATCCATGCGCCTGGCCCCTAATGTACATTCATGTGCATGGATTCCATCAGGGTTTTTTCTTTTTTTTGAAGCATGTGATTGGAGCCTGAGGCTCTACTTGGCTTTTAAAAAAGGGTGGGCACAGCCCTCGGCCTGAGCCCACCCAGTTGTGTGACAATAGTGAATATTGTCTTCCTGATTCTCCTCCCTGTCAATCACGTCTTAGGACTCCCAGCCAATCAGGTCTCAGGACCCACTTCCTGTTCGGCCAGGAGGATAAGCAAAGGCCCCAGAGTGAGGAGAGAGATCCTTGTCATCTGCCTCCTAAAGTAAGGAGGTCTCTGATCGCCCCTATCCTATCCATCTCCTGCTGGGGGGGTTGGTGATCGTCGCTATCCCGTCGTCTCCCGTGGGGTTGGGGGCAGTTGGTGACTGCTGCTATCCCGTCCATCTCTTCAGGGTGGGGGTGGCATTGGTTTAACGACCCTTAAAAAATATTGAGCACCAGACGCCACTGGTGTAAACTAGTCAAAGTGAAGCATTCCAAGGTTTTAAAAGTGAATGTCATGCCCAAGGAGAGATATATTGTGTACGCCAGAAAAGCCTGTCCTGTCCCGCCCTTTCTCATACGGTTATCAGATTTGTTACTAGCACCTGACTTTTCCTGATTTTTTATATATATTACAGTTAGTTAGGGAAAGTATTTTTTCTCATCTTATGTTTGCCATAACAAACTTTTAGTAAAAGTTGTTTAACTGCCTGGTCTGAAGTTATTCAAAGGGTGCATGTGGAGTCGTGGCGCTTATACAAGGATCTGAGTCTACAACATTAAACTAAAGCCCTGTACACACGATCGGATATCTAATGGAATCTAATCAAATGGATTTTTTTGTCGGGCAACCGATGAAGCTGACTTTCATCGGTCTTGCCTACACACCATTGGTCAAAAATCCGACCATGTCCAAACACGGTGGCGTAAAACACTACGATGTGCTGAGAAAAATTAAGTTCAATGCTTCCAAGCATGCGTCAACTTAATTCTGAGAATGCGTGGATTTTTGACCGATGGACTTCCACACAGACGATCGTTTTTTTTCTATCGTTTTTTTATCCATAGGAAAAATTTAAAACAAGTTCTATTTTTTTTCAAATGTCCAATGAAAACAGTCTTCATTGGACAAACCGATCATGTGTACAGAGTTTAAGGGTTCTCGCAACATTATAACAACAAAATGTTAAACTGAAACTAGTCCTTGGTGTGGTACCTGGTGAGGTGACAGGTTCTCCGGTAGAACCGGTAGCGAGGGGATCCGATGTCACGGTTTCCCTCCCTAGGTATCTGTCTCTTTTGCCCCCAGGAGCAGATTAGCATTAAGGAGTGTTATGGCCTGATTACTAGGAACAAGAGTTAAGTGAGCATGCATTAGGTCTGCTCTATGTGTTTGGCAGGACCCCATTCTGTTACCAGGAGTGACTGGTGGAGTGGACAGAGGCTTTGTATGTCCCTCCTAATGCAACACAAGCACCTGTTCAATTGTATGGAATTCTGGACACTATCTTTGAAGGAATGCCGCATATATGCCACATATAAAACTGCACACAAATTGCTCATCTCTGAATTAGGAGACTGCCTTAGGCCGCGTACACACGACCAAATACATCTGTTCAAATCGGTCTGACAGACCGATTTGAACAGATTTGTCTGCTGGGCTGTTTTGGTTTGATCGCTGTACACACGATCAAACCAAAATCCCCGCCGGTAGACAGCGTGGTGATGTGGCGGTGACGTTGACGCCGCCACGTCACCACACCGGGAAGTAAAACACTTCCGTGCATGCGTCAAATTCATTAGACGCATGTGCGAGCAGATATGTCTGCTGGTTAGCGTACTAACCAGCAGACATGTCGGGCGGACGGATTCCCAGCAGACAGATTTTAAAGCATGCTTTAAAATCTGTCGGCTGGCCAAATCTGTCTGTCCGTCCGTACACATGATCGAATCTGTCTGCTGAAACGGTCTGGCAGACCGTTTTCAGCAGATAGATTTGATCGTGTGTACGCAGCCTTAGTGTTTGACTTTCACATGACGGCGGCCCTTGCCGATGAGCTCACCTTTGGGCAAGGTGTTACCCCTGTGCCCTGTGCTATTAAGTGACCCTGCTCATCGCCCAGAAGAACCCACCCTTGGGCAAGCCTTCTTTGTTACCCACACTTGGCACACAACGAGTTAATGAGGAACATATGGAGGAGATGTTATCTGCATATTACACACCAACCCACGCTCACACTTGGCACCCAACGTGGGGCTACGCTTATCACATGCACCTGAAAACCAGCCTCAAAGAGACAATGTCTGTAGTTAGTTTAGAACTTGCCCAGGCTTGCCCAGTGATATGGTGCATGAACAGCACATGTCTGCTTTCTGATTGACTCCTGCATAAAATATTCTGACCAGATTGGCAGAGAGGTTGATAAGAAAAAGCAGATAAAGGAAAGTGCAGATTACTTGGACAGTGAAACCCTATGACCCACAGAGATGAGTACAGCAGGAATCCGGAGGGTGTAGGGTATTTGTTCACCTTTTCATTTTTTCTGAAATGTGATTATGGGTCACAGGAGTGCAATTCATTTTGCACTCCTGTGACCCGTTTTCAGCAGAGTGGGCTGAAGTCCGATCTCCGCTGACCTCACAGGAATCAGTCCATGCACCGTGTCATCACGACAATAAAGTCTGGATCCGCCAGGTGTCCGAGGCTGCAGAGAGCCTGAGATGGCCGATCCCCGCTCCTCCACAGCTTAGCGCTCCAACAAGCATGGGGGGCAGGGTGGAGAGCTGCTGATTGACAGTCAGCAGCTCTCTGCTCAGGGAGCTGTGAGAACCAACCATCTGCAATGTTCGATCTCTCGGTTCTCAGTAAAGAGGCGGCGGGGGAAAGATGAGAAGCCTATTAGAGACTCTTGTTCTAATCAAGTGTTTCAAAAAACACTCCCCTCCCCCGTTGGAATTCCCCTTGCAGGATGCCGCACACATGGATAGGGGGGCAGTGTCCCTAATGAATGGGCCACCACTGATTAGAGCACCCCTACTCTGGATGAAGAAGCACAGGGGTACATTTGGATAGCAGCATTGTCAGTCTGCATTAAGGGGAGAGTAAGATGTACTAGCGGATTTAGGCCCACTAACCTATTGAAGCCAAACTCCAACTAACACTTCATAATCAGTTACAGCAACATGTTATCCTTCCTTTTGTGATAAAGGTTTTATATAAATAAATAAAAGCTGTTTATTGTAGCCACCCCTCTCAGTGGTAAGTGGGGTTTTGCATACCTGTAACTGATACTGCAGAAGAGTTTTTTTTTTTTTAGAAATAGCAGACTTATTGGCTGGATCATCAGATGGAAATAAAAGAAAGAAAGCCTAAAAGTGAAAATCAATGCAGCCATCACATCTAAGAATTGGGTTTAATATTGCTTCAATGGTGGTGATTGTACCACTTCAAGTCCTCCTGATTACATTAACTATTTTGAGCCCTGAAGAAGTAAGAGATTTTTGTTCCTCCGAAACGTGTTGGTGATTTTATATTGTATTGGTGTTCTCCCTTTTTTCATCTGGATTCCAAACTGTGGGTCTCCCAGTTAGGTGTATCCTGTATGTGCAGAGAGCAGCCTTACTGGAGCCATTGACTTCTATATCCATTTGATTCACTTTTTTGGACCTCATTTTAATTCAATCAAATTTCTAAGAGCAAGTCAATAAGGCATCTCTGTGTGTAGACGCTGATATATTAAAGTGTTCAGCTCTCACAAAGACTTGGGGAAGAGGGGGGGGCAATGTTTGCGGCACACAATTATTGCTTACAGAAACCTCTGAATAAAGTTACGTATGTTCAGTGCTTGCAGAGCCCTCTGGGTAAAGCCACCTACATTCAGTTCAGTCAGCCATCTGGTGCCCTGAAGCTCTGTTCATATCTGAACCCCCAGTTAATTCTTCCTTTGCTGAACACAGCAGCAGTCTTTATGGCACTCCTTTCTTATTTTCAGCTCATATTGAGCTACACGTTGGAGGAAGATATTTTGACTGCTTTAAACTGGACCAAGATATATTTATTGTTGTATTAAATGCATGCATGCTAAGTGTAACATAACACTTCCAGGTATGTATTATCTATTGCAGATATAAGGGCACAGCGGTGGTGGTGGGGGGGGGGGGGGGCGGACCGTCACCACACACAAGCTCCAGTTCAGTAGCTAGTAACCACTAGTTACTGTTATCACACTGCTCCAGTGTGCCCACTCTCCATTCACAATGAAAAACACAGCACATTTGCAACTACCTTCTAGTTGCTAGAAAGCAAACGATTGGCCATGCATGCACAGTGCACACTACAGGCCAACTGAAGCAAGGAGGTAGAACTGGTGCAGGGTGGTATAAACTATTTTCCGGAATGCATTAGGAGTGGGAGAGGGGTCCCAGTTCCTCATTATTGCCCTGGGTGCTGAACCAGACTGCTGCCCCTGACAATGCCTTCATCTGCTTTACTCTCCACCTACCAGGCATCATCTAAGGTCAACATCTACTTCTTGGGCTGAAATGCTGGCTCATAGGCCACACGAATATGTAATTCCTGTGCAGTCTTTGGCAGCGTTCACAATTGGCTGACATAAATCGGCCCCTAAACACTAAGGTCTTGTACACACGATCAGACCGGTCTGATGAGACTTGTCTGACGGACCATTTTCATCAGACAACTCTGAACTTGTCTGATGGTCTGATGTGCGTACACACCATCGGACCAAAATCCGATCAGACCAGAACGCCGTGACGTAGAACACAATGACGTGCTGAAAAAACGAAGTTCAATGCTTTAAAGGGTCGACTTGATTCTGAGCATGCGCAGGTTTTTGGTCCGATGCTTTTGTGTACTAACCATCGAATCTGTCCGACAGACAGGTGTCCATCAGACAGGTTTTAAAGCATGTTTTAAAGCTTTGGTCCAACGGACAATGGTCTGTACATACCATCGAACTGGTCTGATCGTGTGTACAGGGCCTAAGGGGTGGGAGACTGAGGAAATGCTTCCCCCTGCTTGATGACCCTATCTTAGCCTTGGCTAATTCACTAGACTGGAATAGTCATGAGCCTGGCTTTGGTCTAAACCAGTGACTGGTACTCAAAATGTTTGAGGGGGCGAAAACAAACTGAAAAAGAAAAACATCAATTGCAGCCACTATGGCCATCAAACGCAGCTACTGTGCCAAACGCAGCTACTGTGCCATCAAATGCAGCCACTGTACACATAAATTGCTGCCACTGTGCCAAACGCAGCCACTGTACCCATAAATTGCCGCTACGTGCCATCAAACACAGCCACTGTACCCATAAATTGCTGACACTGTGCCCATCAAATGCTGCCAGTGTGCCCATCAATTGCCACTACTGTGCCCCATCAGATGCTGCCAGTGTGCCCATCAATTGCCGCTACTGTGCCCCATCAGATGCTACTGTGCCTCATCAGATGCTGCCATCAGCTGCTGTCAGTGTGCCCGATCAGATGCTGCCAGTGTGCCGATCAATTACCAATAATGTACCCCATCTGATGCTGCCAGTGCGCCCATCAATTGCCGCTACTGTAACCCTTCAGATGCTGCTAGTGTACCCATCAATTGTCGCTACTGTGCCCCATCAGATGCTGCCAGTGTGCCCATCAATTGCCGTTACTGTGCCCCATCAGATGCTGCCAGTGTGCCCAACAATTGCGCGCAACTGTGCCCCATCAGAAGATGCCCGGCACTTGCTTGTATCAGAGCAGATCAGCGGCAGTCTGAAAGGTGGATTCAGTGTTAGCAATGCAAATGTGTATTCCCATCCTGACCTTACTGTACAGTACCTGCGGTGTTCATCAGCTGAGAATTGGGGACCCTCAACTCTGATCTACAGGACCATCTTCCTTTACAGCTTTGGATCCAGACCATTTAGGATTTCAAACTCTATTGACCCACTCTCGTAAAACATATGCGTCCATCTCAGCTGGTAAGAGTACCTTATCTACTTATCCCTGAAGTGTTCTAAGGCCGCGTAAACACGATGAGACATGTCCGCTCAAACTTGTCCGACGGACCGTTTAGAGCGGACATGTCTCATCGGATTTTGGTCCGATGGCGTGTATACATCAAAAACCCCGCTGGCAGACAGCGCGGTGACGTGGCGGTGATGTTGACGCCGCCACGCCACCGCACCAGGAAGTAAAAAACGTCCACGCATGTGTCGAATCCATTAGACGCATGTGCGGGCAGATATGTCCGCTGGTTAGTGTACTAACCAGCGGACATATCCGACGGACATGTCTCTGGCGAACAAATTTTAAAGCATGCTTTAAAATTTGTCCGCCGGTCAGACATGTCTGCTAGCCCATACACACGATCGGATTTGTCTGGTGAAGCGGTCCGTCCGCCGAGTTACTACAGGCAACCCCTTCCTGTCTCCTACTATTTGGTGTCATCCTGATAGGAAGAAGACTTATCCACTTCTCTCTGCCTATGTGGACTTCACTCCATGTCACATTTTGAAGCTTATATTCACAATTGGATTTTTCTTTACACATTGTTTATATTGTGTTCTGTATAGCTCCATTTGTTTTATAGATTTTTCCTGATGTTCATTCACCAAGTTTTCACATTATGTCCTTTGAGTATACTTATAAGTACTCTTATACATTAGCATTTTAGTGCTACAATGATGTCATGAGCATCACTGACCCCCCGCCCCCCCCCCCCGTACATGTGACGTGTGGAATCTTTGGCTCGCAGCTAATTTTTCCAGCAATGACTGCTACCATACAAGTTTAGACCAAACCTAAATCCGTGTACACACGATCGGATATTCCTACAAGAAAAGTCTGATGTGAGCTTTTGGTCGGAAATTCCGACCATGTGTATACTCCATCGGACATTTGCTCTCGGAATTTCTGCCAACAAAAGATTGAGAGCAGGTTCTCTATTTTCCCGATCGGAAAATCCACTCGTCTGTATGCAATTCCGACAAAAAAACATGCATGCTCAGAATCAAGCAGAAGTGCCAAACTGCCTATTGAACTTCATTATACTCGGCTCGTCGTACGTCTTGTACGTCACCGCGTTCTTGACGGTCGGAATATCCGACAAGATTTGTGTGACCGTGTGTATGCAACACAAATTTGAGCCAACACTCAGAAAAAATCCACAGTTTTCTTGTTGGAATTTCCGATCGTGTGTACGCAGCATAAGCTCATCTCTAGACTGCAGCTCAATGATTGTTTTTTTAATGATATAATTTGGAGCTTAAAAAAAAAAAACAAGAAAAAAAAACAACAACTGTTACCTTTTTATTTTTACATGTCCAGAATTTATAAATGCAGATTTGTAAGAAAAACAAAATGGAACAGTCCAGGTTAATTATTTATTAAAAGTAAGCAAAGTCAGTGAAGTAATAGGCACACCATGCCTTGTGGAAGTGACTTGTACATTTAGTACTAATAGCCTGGATTGTGGTTCAGCTTGTACAATTGCTTCCTCGCTGCTTCCTTGCTGAAAAATGATTATCAAAGGCAAAAAATAAACGACTCTATTTAAAAGCATCTCAGCATAGGTATGGTTATTTCATCGTGGGAATAGAGAAACATGTAGCATGCACCTACCACTAGAAACCAATTAAATAACATATTTTATCAACCTGATTATAGTTCAGTGAAATCTGATTCACTGCTATAAGTTACTGTTGGATGCGTATCGCTATTGCCCTTTACACTGCTTCAATAAAAGGTTACCATGGTTAAAAAAAATAATGATCTTAACCAGCCAAATTATAGAGACACCAAACTACTCTGAGCATAAGCTAACACTTTATTTCCAAGGTAACAAAAGATCACAGCGTTAAAAATGAACTACCCCTACCATGGTAACTGGTAATTTTATGTTACCTGGGAAATAAATTGCAATTTTATGATATATTTAAAGGGCTCGTTCACCCTTTCAGAAAAAAAAATTAAAAGGTGAACTGAAGCCCCATACACACGGCCGAGGTTCTCGGCAGAAACCAGCGTGAACCTCGCTGGGATCCTCATTCTGCCGAGAACCTCGGCCGTGTGTACGGATTCGCCGAGCCCAGCCCGTCGGGAAACCCGTCGAGCAAATAGAGAGCAGGTTCTCTATTTGCTCGACGGCCCGTCGGGATGAATGGCTGGTCGCCTTTCCCGACGGGCTGGTCGCCGAACCTGACGGCCGGCCGAGAACCTCGACGAGCGGAACGATGTGTTCTGCCCGTCGAGGTTCTCGGCCGTGTGTACGGGGCCTAACACTCTACACCAGTGATGGTGAACCTTGGCACCCCAGATGCTCACCTACACTGCTGAGTGCATGAACATCATGGGAAATGTGGTTCCAAAACATCTAGGGGTGCCAAGGTTCGCCATTACTGCCTTACACCCTCCCTAACCCCTGGTCCCCTCTACTTTCCCTCCGTAGGTGACGAGCTGTCAGTGTCCACGCAGCCAGTGCAGCAGCTCGGGGACTTAAGGTGTTCTACCTCTTCTTGGGGTGGAGGGTGTTAGGTACTATATGCAATTTTGTTTCTCCCAACCATGGGTTGAATGAAAGCATGTTGCTCAACTCTCCCATCAACACAGTCAGAATCCCCCTCCACGGTAACTATATTATGTTTTGTTGGTGGCTTTAGCTACCCCCTGACAGTCATTGGGTGGAAACATGGGTGGAATTGAACAGGCCTGTCCATAGATAGATCAGTATTGGGCCAGTTTCTGCTGAACCAGCCAAATTGTAATCCATCTATGGCCGGCTTTTGTTTTTTTTCCTGAAAAGGTGAACATATACTTTTGAAGTGGTAGTAAACCGCTGTGTGTGATTTTGAATTTTTTTGGAAACCTACAAGGTAAAGCCATAATGTGCTAGTATACCTTAGAATGAAGCCCTTCCAGCGGCGAGCGGTCACCGCTGACAATGCTTCCATCTTTAGCCATCTCCCTTCAGGGTTTGCGGACTCCGGCTGTGTAACTTGCCGAAGCCACGATGACATCATTCCCGCATATGCGCGCAGGAGCCATCATTTATAGCACAGAACAATGAAGGAACAGCTCAGGTTGCCGTTCCTTTAAAGCGCATGCGACGGTTATGTAGCTGGCAGCATTTATGGTAAATATCTCCCAAACAGCGCATGTTTAGGAGTTATTTACAGTACCTATAGGTAAGCCTTATTATAGGCTTACCTATAGGTACAAATTATGCATGGGAGTTTACTCCCACTTTAACCACTTGCCGACCAGCTCCTGTACATATACGGCGACAGGTTGGCTCTTCTGAGCAATTCAGTGTATACTGTATGTACGGCGGCTCCTTTAATAGCCATAGTAGGCCACGGAAACCCAGAACGGGGATTTGTGTGTGTAAACACAAATTCTCATTCTAGTACATTAAGGCCAGGACACCCTTAGGTAGATGCAACGTTAATTGGCAGACTCTGAGACTTCTATAGGTAGATACCTATACAGGTGAAGGCCTCCAGCCGGACACCACTTCTGTATAGGTAGGACCGCTGTCTCCTATGGCAACAATCTTGTAGCTGTTACTAACGGTAAGGGTATTAAAGGATCACTAAAGGAATTATTTTTTTTAGCTAAATAGGTTCCTTTACCTTACCGCAGTACTGGTTTCATGTCCTTATTGTTCGTTTTTGCTTTGAAGTTGCTGTAATACTGCTCTGATCTCCACACTTCCTGTTTGGCTGTTTCCTTATAACCACAGTGCTGGGAGCTTTCTCACGGTGGTCTAAGCTGTCATTACTGTGTGTCTAAAACTTCCCAGAACCAATCAGATTCATTTTAAAAACAAAACACTGCCCTGGATTTGTTTGTTTTTGTTCTGTGTTTCTATTTCTACTTCACAGAAACATGAAGCCAGTTCAAAAGTGAAACTAACCTGCAGGCACATTATATGATTGATTTTTAATCATCTTGAAAAGGAATCAGTTAACTTGTATGTCTCTATACCCTGTAAACAGTCATTTCAGCAAAAAAAATGTTTTCCTTTAGTGACCCTTTAAACTATCGGCAACACAAACAGTTCTCTTTATCAGTCACTCACTGTGTCACTCAACAAGCTCCCATTCTCTCTCACTAGACTGTATATCCACTTGCCACTGGATCCCCTGAGCTCTTTCACTGTAGCCCTCAGTATCTTCCTCAAGCATCACCCCCGATTCACTGCTGGGTCCCTGGCTTGGCGCTCACAGACACTCTTCAAGCTTCACCCCTGCTGTCACGTTAGGTCCCTGGCTTGGCACTCCACAAGCATCACCTGTGCTATCTTGCTGGGTCCCTGACTTGGCACTTGTTGAAGATTTCACACATCTTCACCGTCCCCTCACTGTGATCATGTCGATGGTCCCTTAATGGCAACAGCTTCCCTTTTACCTCGACCACAACTGGTTCCCCAGCCAGCGGAACCCTTACTTCTTTTTAGACTATGAACCCGCAGTCTCAACCCTACACTGCTTTGCTGCTTCTGGATGGGCCCTCAGACAGCCTATCAGCCAGATGTCCACGGGATCAGGGCCATCTTAATAGCATCATGGGCCCCTGGGCAATGTAAGGCTCAGACATCAAATAGGTAGGAGGCAGACAAGTTGGTGCCTTCCACCTTTTGGGTGGAGCTTCGCTACAATGCAATTCCCCCAATCCCCAAAACACAATCTGCAGTCCCTCAACCCCCAAAAAGCACAATGCAATCCCTCACCTCAATCCCTGGTTCCGGTGGTGCTGGCTCTGTGGTGCTGGGATCTGTGGTGCTGGGCTCTGTGGTGCTGGCTCTGTGGTGCTGAGCTCTGTGGTGCTGAGCTCTGTGGTGCTGGGCTCTGTGGTGCTGGGCTCTGTGGTGCTGGCTCTGTGGTGCTGGGCTCTGTGGTACTGGGCTCTGTGGTACTGGCTCTGTGGTGCCGGTGGTGCTGAGCTCTGTGGTGCTGGGCTCTGTGGTACTGGGCTCTGTGGTGCTGGGCTCTGTAGGGCTGCTGGGCTCTGTGGTGCTGCTGGGCTTTGTGGTGCTGCTGGGCTCTGTGGGGCTGCTGAACTCTGTGGTCCTTATGGGCTTTGTGGGGCTGCTGGGCTCTGTGGTGCTTCTGGGGCCTTCGCTCTGTGGGCAGGCTGCGGCGTCACTGTGGAAATTTATTGATCCCAGCACGCACAGGCGGAGTGATATCAAATGCACTCCGCCTGTGAGAGAAGGCGCCATACAGAGAAAGCAGCAGCTGTAGTAGAGAGAAAGCCGCTGCTTCATCTGTACTGCGCCTTCTCTCACAGGCGGAGTGATATCCAAAAGTGTTGAGCAGAATATGCCATATTCAATTTCGCGATATATCTCGAATATATAGTCGAATATTCGAGATATATTCGCTAAATACGAATATTCGTGATATTTTTTGGAAATGAAATGATTGCGAATTTTCGCTATTGCGAATGCGAATGCGAAATTTCGAGAAATGCGGAATGGAGCACTCTGATTGGCTCAGAATATTCGTGATATTTTATAATACCAAATAATTGCGAAATTTCGAGAAATGCGGAATGGAGCACTCTGATTGGCTCAGAATATTCGTGATATATTACAATACAAAATAATTGCGAATATTCGGCAAATGCGGAAGGAGCACTCTGATTGGCTCAGAATATTCTTGATATATTACAATACAAAATAATTGCGAATATTCGGCAAATGCGGAAGGAGCACTCTGATTGGCTCAGAATATTCTTGATATATTACAATACAAAATAATTGCGAATATTCGGCAAATGCGGAAGGAGCACTCTGATTGGCTCAGAATATTCTTGATACATTACAATACAAAATAATTGCGAATATTCGGCAAATGCGGAAGGAGCACTCTGATTGGCTCAGAATATTCTTGATATTTTATCGTAATTTCGCAAAAATGTGAATGAGAAATTGATTGCGGAATTTCGACAGTAACACTCTGAAATCGAATATATGTGTTATTTTAGCTAAAAACAATATTGCGAATTTCTCGAAAATAATCGCGCGATATCGCTATTGCCGAATAATCGCATTGCGATTTTTCGGCAATATAAAATGATCGCTGCAGCTACTCGGCCCAAGGTCTCTAATCATACCAGCAATGCTTTTAGACGTCGATGGGGATCTCTAGGATGTGATCTGTTCTAAAAAAAAATTGAAAAAATACGAATATTCGAAATAGCGAATATTCACCGCGAAATTCGGAATATATCGCGAATACTCGAATATGCCATATTCGAGCCGAATATTCGCAATACGAATATTCGTGAGCAACACTAATATCCAATGCACTCCGCCTGTGACTCACACTGTCAGAAGGAGCCGGAACTACAAGGTAAACATCAGCTCCTTCTGACAGCTCCGCAGACACACACTCAGCGCCACGGGGGGGGGGGGGCGGCTGGAATGATTTTGCGGGCCGCAGGTTCCCTTCCCCTGTACTACATGAACAATCATTCTGTACAGCAAAGCAACAGTGGAGAATATACTACATACTGACAAAGCTGTCCTGTGCATATAATATATCTGCTAGATTGATGCCTCCCCTCCCCAGCACTATGGCCCCTCTACACACCAGATATCCCCCCAGCACCATTGGGCCCCCAAATTTCTGGGCAGCGTGGGATCAAGAACCAGCTGTTTTAGGGAAACTATAGGGGCCCCCCATGCAGCTGGGGCCCCTGGGCAGTGCCTAGGTGTGCCCACTCATTAAGACAGCCCTGCACGGAATAAGCCTTAGGTTTCTGGCATAGCAGCCCGGGGCAATACAACACTTCATCTTTCATTTTTTTCTTAATTTTGAATCTGTCCTTGCAATGCCCTTGTCTTATCTAATGTCACCAGATACCCGGCCACCTAGCAACAGAAGAGAGAAGTGTAGCAATTCCAGAATTAAGGCACAATCAACTGACCATCTAACAATTGGCCAAGGCAACTTTCTTTTGGCAAAAACATTTAATAACAACCCTGCCTAAACATCACAGTGTTGAAAA
This sequence comes from Rana kukunoris, assembly GCA_029574335.1. NCBI lineage: Eukaryota > Metazoa > Chordata > Amphibia > Anura > Ranidae > Rana > Rana kukunoris. Next base: position 52,567,436 of record CM056057.1, read on the forward strand.
AAAAGACCATAGAGGCGATCAGAGATGATCTGGTCTCTGTTGTAATATTAATATATATGTGTAGCTATTTTATATATCGTGCCATACATATAACACAATATATAAAGTGTCTCTCGTGTTGTTGCGGAACATAACTTATATCATCATTATAATAACTAAACATCAATTATCTACTGCACTATGCTACTACATCACTACAGTGTCTGGAAACCTCTATCCCGCAATCCCGTCTGACAATTTCTTGGTGCACCGGCCAAGACGATAAACCTGAAAATCATTGGTGAGCGGCGGGGTGTGGCATGTCCTCTCCCACTGCTTCTAAAAGTGATCCAGTGGCTAATTTTCCACTTTGCTTTTATAAGGGTCTAGTATGAATCTTAAGGGGGACCTCACAACATTTATTATGTCACTTTGAGCCACTGTAACGTGTTTAGGCACGTCAAGCACTTGGGCATTAATACATTTAATTGGCCAGAGTAATGATTTCAACAAGGTTCCATAATTGCAGACTTCCCACTTGAAGAACCCCCTGCAAATCAAATTTCACCTGGTTGCCTCTTTCCTCAACTTGTGGTTGACTGTGGGTGGATTTGGGAGTGGATTACATTGTATTGGAAAGATACATCAAAATTCTCTCTGCATAAATTGATGTGCCGTCATTTTGTAGCATCAAAATAATGTTCATGAATTGGTTTATGTAAAAAAGGTTTCAATACATTAATGGATAAATATTAGTATAATGGTAGCCGTATGATGCATCACAGGCATAACTTTCTGTTTAGTAATCCCACAGAAGGAAATTTCCAACTGTCGTTTTGCCTCCAGTGACATCTTACATAAAACAACAGCCTTCCCAACATCACAGCAACATTATATAGTCTGAGATCTCATCTGCTATACAGTGTGTGGGGACTTTTGTGTACACAGTTATGAATATTATTATTGGTACTTCCTACAGTAGGTTGTAGCATTCGTAGGAAATTTGCATATATATAAAATATGTAAAGCTGCCCCATCAAACATTTCACATTATCAGATTAGGATATTTAACACCTCCCTCCCAGCCAAAAAGCTGTATGAAATACAATTAAGGACACTGTTTTATCTGCCAAAGGATTTGTATTTATGACCATTCAGTCTTGAGATTTAGGGCTCCTTCACTTGAATGCAAAGAGCCCTACATCATGAAAAATTAGCATACCTCCGTGCCTGGAAGTGTTATGTGTTTGAGTACAGCCACTGCTACAAATCAATGACAGGCTGTGGCTGTACACTGATAACCACACACCTGAGCATTTACTTCCATATAGGGATAAATAAGCAAGCATACGACCACAGCCTGTCATTGATTTGTGCAGGCAGATGTACTCAAACACCCGTCACTCGTCAGGTGCAGAGAAATGCTCTTTTTGTATGCTGTACAGCTTTCTGCTTCCAAGTCAATGAGCCCTACACAGCTGTGCCAGATAACATTTCCATCCTGGTGTTTTCTCTTCTTCAGTTATCAAAATGTGGCCAGTTCAGCAGTGACCGGACACATTTTGATCCATGTATGGGCATGGAGGTTGTCCTGAAGTTCATCTACTAATTGACCTCTGTACAACCACTGTGTCCGATTTTTTACCACTCGATCAGTGCTGCCAGCTATAGCCGGCAGTGCAGATCAGTGTATTCTAATGGCAGGGTAGTCTCCCTGCTGTCAGAATACAATAGCTCATCAGGGAGGATTCCCTCATCCACAACAAGTGTCAGTTATTTTTTAATCAACCTGCTTGTTGACCGAAAAAAAAAAAAACGGTATTATCTATGGGCTGCCTTAGGCAATACACCCTGGTCATCTCCCCACCCCATCCTGTGGTTGGACAACGAAGATGAGTAGAAGAGGGAAGATGTCATCTATCTGCTCTTTCCTCAGCACATTCCTTGTCAAAGGCATGCGCAGGGGATGTGCCGAGTGTGCCAGGGCCCATCCCACTTACCCTGGGTGTCAAGGCCGATGATAAGGCAGTACAGCCTGCTGTCATGTACCAGGTTAATGTCCTACTAGTTCAAAAGGGAGGCCCAGGCACCTGCTGAGAAGAAGGACCTGCTGTACTGCCTTTTACAGATATTGATCCTCTTGTTATTCTCATTGCAGCACTGCCGGCTTCTCCCCCCCCCCCCCCCCCCCTTCAGATGACATCAAGGGTCTGTTTAGAACCCTGGTATTTCACCAAATCCCCCCATAAGGGCAATTAAAAAATGTAAAAAAAAAATGATAAATAGAAATCTAACAGTAAACAAATAAATAAAATGTAAACATAAAATAAAAAAAAAGGACTCATGCTTTGCACTCGCCACTGCTTAGCTACTGCCTCTGTTGCTCTGTGTTTGAGCTTTGGGGTGCACACCCTAATGCCATAGGCTGCACACACCTATGTTCCTTGTCACAATATTTCCACACAGAATGTCTAATTGGCTCCTAGTTTTTCCCCTCCGTTTTCCAGTCCCGAAATTCTGCTGCAGATTAACGGGAGGATAATATAAAGGTACTTACTCTAGTTGCATTTTTCAAAAAAATGTTTAAAAAAAGTGAATGACTAAAAACCGGTTTGACATTGTATTGTTTTATATCTTCCTAGAGCTCAGCTTTAATAGCTACCTAACCTGGACTACAACAGACGATTTCCAAGCCAGGTCACTTTAGCTTCCTGCACTGCACTCTGCAGCCATCTGATTGGTGGCCCTAATGCCTCTTAAACACAACCAGTTTTCCCGCCGGGAATCCTGGAGGGAAAAATTAGAACACGTTTTATTTTTTCCTGCCGGGTTTCCCGTGGTTTTTAAGCCGGCAGTTTTTTTATGGGGAAAGCCTGCGTGGAGCATACACACAGCTGGGTTTCCCGATCAAAGCTCTTGTGGCAGTTTTCCTGCCAGGAAAACCGTCCGTGTGTAGGGGGAAAAAAGCTACCGAGCAAGTACTCGGTTTTCCCCTTGGTTTTCCCGCCGGACTTTTTACCGCCGGGAAAACCAATCATGTGTACAAGGCAAAAGTGGGGATTTTAATCAGCTTTGAATAAACCTCAAGGATCAGAAGAGCACTGGTAATTAGCAGAATGAACATACATGGACCAGGGGCATGTAAAACACATCAATACACTCACTATACTCCAGTCCAGGGGGAAACCTTGCATGGCTGCTACACCTCCAGAGTTCCTCTTCAATCTTTGCATACAATTTGTTTTATTATGTAACCGTCAGACATGGGTAGTTATCAGCTAAATTTAGAGAATACTACAAACATTCGTAAATCATTGTTTGTGAAATTGTGACACATTTGTACGATCCCATGGCCCAAGGTTATCTCAAATGAGAATCCGCAGAGAATGACTAACCGGAAAGATATTAACATCAAAATTAATTAAACTTAAAGGTCGGATTAGGCATACTTTGCAGAAAGATGACAGTGAACCATGGAAGAATGCAATACAGTGGAACCCACAGGGGACAATAAAAATGGGTGGATGTAGAAATTCATGGAGGAGAACAACACTGTTACAAAGTAGAAAAAAAAGATGGAATGATTTCAAGTACACTGCTAATGACTGAGCTATAGGAAAATATTCATGAACTATGTCCCAGATGAAACTGCACACTCTGGTTATAACAACTGTATGAATGTAAGCAAAATTAGCACAGTCATTTAAGTGATTTACAGCAACCAATCAGAAATCACTTTTCTTCAGTAAACACTATCTCAGCCCAGCCTTTCTAACCTTTCTACCCTGGTGAACCCTTGAAATAATTTTTGAGATCTCAAGGAACCCCCTTCGAAAAGATTTCACAGTAAATAAATAGTGAGCTGTTGAAAGCTTTAAACAAAATAATAAATAATATGGCATACCCAGAACATTTACCATCCAGAGCGCAATACTCCTTTGCTCTATATGTCAATAATAATCATAAAACTAAATCAATAATAATGGCCAGAAAAAAAAAAAGTGGTTAAATGCCTCCTTGCATTGATAGTTAGTGAAAAAATGCCCCCTTACATTGGTGGTCAGTAGAAAAATGCCCCCTTACATTAGTGGTCAGTGGAGAAATGCCCCCTTACATTAGTGGTCAGTGGAGAGATGCCTCTTTACATTGGGGGTTAGTGGAGAAACCCCCCTTGCATTGGTGGCATATAATAATCATGAAAATAAATGAACGCAGACTGGGAGAATTGTGATGTACATGGAAAGTGGAGAAATGCCCTCTAACATTGGTGGCAAGTGGAGAAATGCCAACTTACATTGGTGGCAAGTGGAGAAATGCCAACTTACATTGGTGACAAGTGGAGAAATGCCAACTTACATTGGTGGCTAATGGAAAAATACACCCTTACTTTGGTGATCTTATGTTAGTGGTCAGTGAAGAAATGCCTATTACATTGGTGGTGGGTGGAGAAATGCCCTCATACATTGGTGATCAGTGGGGAAATGCCAACTTACATTGGTGGTCAGTGGAGAAATGCCCTCTTACATGATGGTCAGCAGAGAGATGTCCTTTTTCATTGGGGGTTAGTGGAGAAACCCCCCCTTGCATTGGTGGCTATTCATTTTAATGAAAATACATTGAAGCAGACTGGGAGAATTGTGATGTATATGGAACGTGGATAAATGCCCTCTAACATTGGTGACAAGTGGAGAAATGCCATCTTACATAGGTGGCAAGTGGAGAAATGCCAACTTATATTGGTGGCAAGTGGAGAAATGCCAACTTACATTGGTGACAAGTGGAGAAATGCCAACTTACATTGGTGGCTAATGGAAAAATACAGATATATGGAAAGGCTCCTGCGCTACCAAGGGGGATGGGTTGGGGTGAAGTGGAGCTGGGAGGTGGACTAGGGATACTGCAGCAGACCCCTAACACTCTGTCCTGGGCAGAGAGAAATTGGCATATAAAAAAGGAGGGGGTGGTGTCTGCGCTGAAATAGTGAAAGGGGGAGGGGGGAATGGGTGAATATGTGTGGGAATGGGGCAGGTGACTGGTGGGGTGGATGGTGAATGAAGGTGAATTTAGGACAACATAATAACCAACATTATACAATGAACAATGTGAATGGTTGTACACATTAAGGGTGATTACCAATAAGTATTGTGACAACAAAGGAAAAAAAAAAAAACTAGCCGGTGCAATGTGAAACCAAAAGAACTTTGAATAAAACACAATACTAGATCCAAACAGACTATAAGACCAGAGAAAAATCCATGGGGGAATGCCTCTGGATACACAGAATAATGAATGAATAAATAAATGAATAGATAAAGTCTCTGGTGAAAAAAACAAAATGTCCAGGAAAGTCCAGAGTGAAATAGTGGTGCCAGGTGGAACACTCTGCGTCAGGCGTCTGGACTCTGTGGCTCCTCGATCCCTACGTGTCTCGTCACACCACGTGACTTCCTTACGTCCAGACGCCTGACGCAGAGTGTTCCACCTGACGTCTGTTTGTTTTATGCCCATTGGATCGTTTTAAATGTGAGTGTTATTTTTTATTAAATGTGTTTTTTACCTTGCGGGATTGCGCTATGGTCTGTTTCTTTTTCATCATGTATGCCACCTGAGAGGTCCATTGCTTTGAGTGACTATTTGGCCATCTTAGAAGAGGGTACCTGCTACTTGATCAAGAACGAACTCGCTGTTCGTGGGAGATAGGCCCATCATCCATTACCCTGTGGTGAGTGGATGCATGAGTGACACAAGCTGTCCACATAGAAGTTTTTGTATTGTCACTTACCCGCTTCTACCTGCTTCATTTTTTTACCGCTGAGGAGTGCTTCTGCTGCTTGCCCTGCTGAGGGATCACTGTCCTCCACCGGGAGGTGCTGTTGTAGGCTATCCGTGCAATAGCCTTGAGGTGAGGAGCTGGGGACCACCCGAGGTGTTTTCTGTTGTCACCCTTTCCTGGCACCACTATTTCACTCTGGACTTTCCTGGACATTTTGGTTTTTTCACCAGAGACTTTATCTATTCATTTACTTATTCATTCATTATTCTGTGTATCCAGAGGCATTCCCCCATTGATTTTTCTCTGGTCTTATAGTCTGTTTGGATCTAGTATTGTGTTTTATTCAAAGTTCTTTTGGTTTCACATTGCACCGGCTAGTTTTTTTTTTTTTGTCACAATACTTATTGGTAATCACCCTTAATGTGTACAACCATTCACATTGTTCATTGTATAATGTTGGTTATTATGTTGTCCTAAATTCACCTTCATTCACCATCCACCCCACCAGTCACCTGCCCCATTCCCACACATATTCACCCATTCCCCCCTCCCCCCTTTCACTATTTCAGTGCAGACACCACCCCCTCCTTTTTTAATGGAAAAATACACCCTTACTTTGGTGATCTTATGTTAGTGGTCAGTGAAGAAATGCCCATTACATTGGTGGTCAGTGGAGAAATGCCCTCATACATTGATGATCAGTGGGGAAATGACAACTTACATTGGTGGTCAGTGGAGAAATGCCCTCTTACATTGATGGTCAGCAGAGAGATGTCTTTTTTCATTGGGGGTTAGTGGAGAAACCCCCCCTTGCATTGGTGGCTTTTAATTTTAATGCAGACTGGGAGAATTGTGATGTACAATTACATTAATGAAAAGTGGAGGAATGCCCTCTAACATTGGTGGCAAGTAGAGAAATGCCAACTTACATTGGTGGCAAGTGGAGAAATGCCAACTTACATTGGTGGGAAGTGGAGAAATGCCAACTTACATTGATGGGTAATGGAAAAATACACCCTTACTTTAGTAATCAGTGGAGAATCGCTCTCTTATGTTGGTGGTCAGTAAAGAAATGCCCATTACATTGGTGGTCAGTGGAGAAATGCCAACTTACATTGGCGGTTAATAGAAAACTCCACCCTTACATTGGTGATCAGAATTGCCCTCTTATGTTGATGATCAATGGAGAGTTGCCCTCTAATATTGGTGGTCATTGGATAAATGCCCTCTTACATTGATAAACAGTGGAAAACAGCCTCATTGCACTGGTGATCAATGTAAAAGGAAACACCTTCCATTGAATGTCAATGGTAAATTGCCCATTGGTAGTCATTGTAACTGGAAGGTCAATCTATCATTGCTTACTTCTCAAGGAAATCCTAACAAATTTTAGAAGAACCCTGGGCTTCCACGGGACCCTAGTTCAGAAAGTTTGCACAACATAGATATATATTAATGACCAGGAGCCAATTACTATTTATCTTGATTATATAATCACCAGGACTATCACCTGAAATGCTCACAGTGACAAAGATGTATAGATAAACCCATCTCTGTAAAATGTTCCACGCTGTAGTCCATTTTACTAGTGAAAGATCAATGGTTGTAATATAATTAGGCATAATGTTAATTAATGACTGGTAAAGGTGTAACCAATCAAAGTTAATTTTATTACATGTTGGTCATATTTGTATTATTTCAAAATATCAGCACAGGAATAAAACATATCTATTAGCATATCAAAGCACAGGTTGATGCTTTCAGAAAAATATACCAAGTACAATTAGATTAAAAATCCGATCAATTATCAGACAAGCAGACACAGCTACAAACCTAAAGCTTCTCTACGCAAAAAGGGGGATTCCTTGCTGGGCATCGAGTGGTTAATAAGGTAATGCACAATTTAAAATATGCAGCAGCCTCTGCAAACCAATCACAATTAATATTTCATTGTTTTACTCTAAACTGTTGAAAAGGTCAAACCAGATTGGATTTCTGGATTAAAATTGATCTCTTTATTACATATTTTTTTTTTTTTTTTTATGCTAGAGGGTCCACGTTTTAGCAGCAGGTTGCAAAGGGAACTTTTGCATTGGCTTCTGTCACAAAAAGGACGTTTACTGTAAAGAAAGAAACAGCATGATGCTCCTCATGATGTGGAACAGTGGAACTAAAGGGTTCAGCATGGCTTGACATTTGTTGAAGACTGTGAACACTTGTTTAAATGTTGTTAATGTTGAAGGACCTGGAAACGGTAATGTAGCTTCATCATTTCCCGGTGCAGTGCTGACCCTGCTAATAACAGATGATCTCCCTGCCCAGAGGAGCTGCCTGAGGGAGGTGGAGGAGAACACATCATTATCCTGACTTACAGTCTCCATGTATTTTTCTGTGATTAACAGGGGAGCCCCATCTCTCTGTGTCTTTCTTTCTCACTCAATTTGTTTCTTTCCCTCCTTTACTCCTCTCCATCTCTCGATCTCTACCACTATTCTTCTTCCCTCCTCCATACAATTCCCTGCCTCTCTCCCTCTTCTCTTTCTCCTGTCGAGGGAGACAGGAGAAAGAGAAGAGGGAGAGAGGCAGGGAATTGTATGGAGGAGGGAAGAAGAATCTCTTTCTCCTCTCTCCCTCTCTCCCTCTTCTCTTTCTCCTCTCTCCCTCTCTCCCTCTTCTCTTACTCCTCTCTCCCTCTCTCCCTCTTCTCTTACTCCTCTCTCCCTCTTCTCTTTCTCCTCTCTCCCTCTTCTCTTTCTCCTCTCTCCCTCTTCTCTTTCTCCTCTCTCCCTCTCTCCCTCTTCTCTTTCTCCTCTCTCCCTCTCTCCCTCTTCTCTTTCTCCTCTCTCCCTCTTCTATTTCTCCTCTCTCCCTCTTCTATTTCTCCTCTCTCCCTCTTCTCTTTCTCCTCTCTCCCTCTTATCTTTCTCCTCTCCCCCTCTCTCCCTCTTCTCTTTCTCCTCTCTCCCTCTTCTCTTTCTCCTCTCTCCCTCTTCTCTTTCTCCTCTCTCCCCTCTTTCCCTCTCTCCCTTTTCTCTTTCTCCTCTCTCCCTCTTCTCTTTCTCCTCCCTCCCTCTTCTCTTTCTCCCTCTCTCCCTCTTCTCTTTCTCCCTCTCTCCCTCTTCTCTTTCTCCTCTCTCCCTCTTCTCTTTCTCCTCTCTCCCTCTTCTCTTTCTCCTCTCTCCCTCTTCTCTTTCTCCTCTCTCCCTCTTCTCTTTCTCCCTCTCTCTCTCCTCTCGTTCTCACTCTCTCCCTCTTCTCTTTCTCCTCTCTCCCTCTTCTCTCTCTCTTTTGCTTGTTTGTTTCTAGCTCTTGCTTTCCCTCAATTTCTTTAGCTGTATTTTTTTCTCTCTTTTCTCTCTCTCTTTCTCTTTCTCTCTAATACCTGTCTCCTTGTCTCTTCCCCCCTCCTTTCTCTCTCTCCCACATTCCTGATCTTATCTCAATGCCTGACATTTTTTCCCTCTTTCCTCTGGTTGTGTGTGTCTCTCATTGCTTGTCTTGTCTCTTTTCTCTCCTCTGCTCTTATTACATTTTTTTCTGTTCCCTCTCTTCTCTGTCCCATCCCACTCTTTCTTACTTCCACTTTACCGTTCCTCTCTTTATTCCCTTCTCTTCTCGTTTTCCTATTCTCTTTTTATCTCTCTCTTCCCTCTTTTTTCTTTCTTTGTCTCTCTGCCTTTTCTCTCTTTCCCTCTCTTCTCTCTGCCTCGTCACTAGTCTTGTCTCTCCTCGCTGGTGTCCCATCTCTCTTTTTGCTTCTCTATTCTCTCTACCTGTCTTTTTCTAGTCCCTCTATTTCTGTGCCCCCCTTTCTCTACCTATCTCTTCCCTTTCTCTCTTTCCCACCACTATCTCTCTGCCCAAAGTTTTTTTAATTTCACCCATCTCTTTTTCTCACTCCCATCTCTCTTCCTGTCTCCCCCCCATCTCTCTCTCTCTCTTTCTCTTTTTTTACCCCTATTCTCTTACCCTTTCCTTTCTAATTCGTTACTAGTCTTGTCTGTTCTCCCCCATCTTCTCTCTCTTTTTCCCACTCTTGTCTCTCCAGTCATTATTTTGTACTACTTACTGTACCCTCTCTTTTTTATATCCCTCGCTCCCTCACTTCTTGTTCTCCTTTCACCTTTCCTTTCTTTCTGTAGCCTATTCCATGCCTATACTACACTTTTCTTTACAGTCTTGCCTCTTCTCCTCTCTATTTTCTCTCCCTTTCCCACTCTTATCTCTCTATCTGTCATTTTTTTCTGTTCCCTTCTCTCTCTTTCTTCCACTTTACCTGTCCTCTATTTCCCTCTCTTTTCTTTTTTATCTTCTCTTCCCCCCCCCCCCCTCTCTATTTCTTGGTCTCTCTCTCCCTCTTTAACCATCTTCTCTCTCTTTCTCTCTATCTCATTACCAGTCGTGTCTCTTCTCCCTGCTGTTCCATCTCTCGTTTTACTTCTCTATTCTCTCTACCTGTCATTTTTCTATTCCCTTTCTTTTTGTGTCCCCTCTTTTTTTCTCCCTTTATCTGTTGTCTTTCTCCCTTTCCATCTCTATTCTATCATTCTACAAATCCTGTCTGTTCACCCCTCTCTTCTTTTTCCCATTTTCTCACTCCCATCTCTCTACCCATCATGTTTCTATCTCCCTCTTTCTTTTTCCCCTTCCCTCTCTCTTTCTCTTCCTTTACCACTCTTCTATCTCCCATTCCTTGTCTTTTAATTTGTTTACCAGTCTTGTCTGTTTTCCTCTCTCTTCTCTCTATCTTCGCCATTCTCATCTTTCTACCCATCATTTTGTTTTATTTCACTCTCTTTTTTTTTTTAGCCCTCGCTCTCTCACTACTCTATCTCTATCCCCCCCCCCCTCTTTGTCTTTACCTGTTCTCTCCCTCTTTACCTCTTTTCTTGTTCTCTTTTTATGTCTCCTGTCTTTCAATCTATTTACCAGTCTTACCTCTTCTACCCTCTATTCTCTCTCCCTTCCCCACTGTTATCTCTCTACTTATCATTTTGTTCTATTTCCCTCTCATTTTTTTAGTATTCTTAGTTCCCTCTCTTCTCTGTTTCTCTCTCTCTCCCTTTACTTTTTTCTCACATTCCCTGTCTTGCATATCTCTCTTTCATTCTCCTATCTCTCCTCCTCATTTCCTGTAGTGACTCTCCTTCCCTGTCTCCTGTCTCTCTATAGCCTCTCTTATATCGCTATAATTTTACCTGTCTTGTCCCTTATTCCCTTCCTTCTATGTCTCTCTTTTCCCATCTTATCTGTCTCTTTTCCTGTCCTCATTAAATTCCCCTCTCATCTGTTTCCCACTTTCTCTCTCTTCTCTCCTCTTTTTCGCTCCCTTCTTCTCAACCTCTCCCTCCATAATTTCTCGCTCGCTCCTATTTTTCCCCCGTCTCACTTTCACTATGTATATTGTAGTTATTCACACACATACACAGGCTCACACATACATGTGAAAATTGTACGTCATATATCAGAGTGAATTACTGTGAAATTGAAAATAGATAATAACTAAGCAGTTGTAAATTGATATATTGATTTTAACTAAATATACTCTATCAGCCTAGCGCATCTTGAGGTAATATCATCATTGAGAAAACAGTTGTACTTACTAAGAAAATGTCATTTATTTCCATATCACAGTTATCTCTACAAGTATAGTATAGGCATGGAATAGGCTACAGATAGATAAGCAGACAAGTGACCGTGAAGGATGTTTAAATGCCAAAAGACAAGCTAGATCTATTAAACAGGTCAGTAGTTGGGCGAAACCTCCATAAGTCAATGTCTTTGAGTTCCAGTATCATTTTAAGTCTTGCAGAACTTTCTAAATCTACGTGGTTGTACTAAATTATTAACATAGCACACAAAACATTTACCTTATGATGGACGGTGACCTCTCACATTGTGCTTGTCACTGATCCTGTAGTGAGATCCCCAGAGGGGAGGGTTTGATAACAGCAGTGTGTCATCTCATTGTCTCAAGAAGAGATGGGACTGTAGGAAGTGATGAGAATGTGCCATCTTCTGAAGTACCTGAGGCCCAAGCGAACTAAGAAGAAGATCGCTGCTCATCAGAATCTGCACCAAAGCCTCAAAGATGTAGAAGGTCATTTGGAACCAGAGAAAATTTAATTCCGTTGACCCAAACCCCACTCACTCAGGAGACATCAGTGGGGTCCAGAAGATAGATGTAGTTTGTGGGATAGATTTAAAAGAAGCTTGTTTGGGAGAAAATGGGATGGAGGCAAAATGGCTTACAAAGGTGATATTCTTTTTCTAAAGAGACTGGACATAGGAATGGATTTAAGTCCCTGTCACTGGTTTGGGCGTAGGTTTGGTTCTCAGAGTGAACTGGTTGACACTTACTCCTCACTGGCAGTGTAGAGGTTAACCAGCAGTATATCTACCTAAATGAGGTTGCTCTGGTAGTATTTCACATTTTGAGGTTGGTCTTAAGATGTAAATCGGTTGGTCTTAAGATGTAAATCGGTTGGTCTTAAGATGTAAATTGGTTGGTCTTAAGATATAGATAGGCTAGTCTTGAGATGTAGATAGGTTGTTCTTGAGATGTAGATAAGTTGGTCTTAAAATGTAGATAGGCTGGTCTGGAGATCTATCTCCTTCCTTTAGCCTTAAACAGGGTGTGCTGTTGCTCTTTTCGCTACACTGCTACATCAGGTCAGAAGCTGCACCACAACACACACACACACTCTCAGAATGCACAACGCAGGAGGGTGTAGGGGAGTAGATACAATTTCAAAGAAGATTCCGTGCCGAAGGTCTGATTACTTAAGGGGTCCTAAGAGAAGCTGCCAAGTGGCTGGTACAGGATACCAGCCAGACCCTCTTCATTCTTGTATACCTTATCCTCTGGCACAATGAATCTCTTAGCAATTGGCTGCAGCAGATACTGTTCTCTGTAGAGGTGGCGTTGAAACACATAATCCAGGTGAAAAAGCAACATAGCAACTCTCAGTTCAACACATCCAGTCTGAGGGTTGCAGAAACACAGATAGATTCTGGGCAAGATTCAAATGGAGGTAGAGTCCAGATCAGTAACCCTGGATTCCAGGCTGCAGGGCTCACAGAAGAGAATGATCAGAGTACAGAGCAGCCCCAAGCTTTTGCTGAGTGCATATACCCTAGAGATATGTTAAGCTTTCAGCTGTCAGGTCTCCGCAGCAGCTCAATGTTCCTCCACTGTGCCTGTCCCTGGCAGACTGGATGTGGGGGAGTATGATCCACTTCATACATATGTAAGAGAGCAGGCGCACTCCCACCATCTGACTTAAAGCAGCAAGTCACAGCAATGCTAGCTGTGAAGACTGCAAAGCAAGAATGTCTAATGATCAGCGTACAGTGATACCCTGCAAACACACTGCAAACTCATAAGCAGCTTCAAAGTACTGAGCTGGGAAGGCTAGATTGCTTCCCACGCTGAATATAGCTTGTTTTATCAGTTTCCTGATAATAGCACATCTCTGACTCTTGCGCTGTCAATGTGTTAAGGTATATATAATAGAGGAGACAGTCATATATTAACTAATACCCTAACAGGAATTAATTCATTCAGAGCTTTTTAATGTGCACTAAATCATAGTAATCAGATTGTAGTCTTCATTGGGTCAGAACAGCAAAATATTACTGCTAATTATGAATTTCTATCCTTAAAACCTTGCTCTTTTCTTGTTTAAGCCTGTAGAAAGATTATTGGAAGGGGGGGGGGGGGGAATGTAGAAGTGTTTTTCATGGCAACAAATGGGTTCCCATCGTGTATTTGACAAAGCTTTGATCTGCGTTGTTGCTATGGGCAATGCTTCAATGCTTCTTTCCTCTGTTATATATTTAGCACCATGCAAATATGTGCAATGACCCATTGCAGCCAATCGAAACTCAGCTCTAATTAAAACCTGGTGACTGATTGGCTGCTGTGGCTTGCAGCACCACATTGCTTTCTGCACTTAGTAAAATTTGCCCCTAAATAGTGAAAGAATTCACTCTCATCCTCCCTCCCCAGCTTGTTGTATGAGGATCCTGGTAGCTAAAGTCGCTGCTTTTGATGATTCACTGTCAGTTCAGCAATGCAGATTATGTCCTCAGTGTCTCTCCCTTGCTCATTAATAGGAAGCCAATACACAAATATATTCTGAAAAATCAATTCCTTCCAAACACAAGCAGCAAAATTAAAGCTTTGCTGAAATTGCCATCCTGCACCCCTCCCTGGAGACCCTCACCTCCTCCCAGCTTCTGAAACATTGAAGTCGTGCTTGGCAGAAAAGGGTTCATTTTCTTCTATACAAGATGAAATCCTTCATGGTGATTGGATTTCTATACAGTCAGGCTCACGTTCTGTCTATAGATGTCTGCAGTGCACTTTGATCCTTGTCTCCATCAGTTAGTGGAGCATTAACACTGCCAATGGCTTGTCATCCACCACTGCTGACCTGTACATACAGGCATTACCTATTCCACCCACTCATGCCCTGTACACTGACAGCTCTCCCTTGGGAATCACTGGCCCAGATAAGCAAACTTTCATGGCTCTTGTGACAAATAACTTTAACGTGTTAGATGCCGGAGAATGCTATGCTTACCCCTCCCTATCCCCCTTCTCCCAAACAGAAGTTGTTGGATGCTTCACAAAATACATTATATTTGTTCAGCACCAAGGACAGCTACAGTACACAGTGGGAACTCTACTGATTAAACCAACAGTCAGTCCATCAACTCATACAAGTAGGCTCCCTGGTGTAGTAAAGTATAAAAAAAAAAGGAGCTCAGGTTGTAACAATACTTGATACAGTACATTAACACCTGCTGCAATGCAGTCATACAAGAGGTACGTTGATGATATATAGGATGTTTTTTTAATGGACCGGTAGATTCAAAATGAAACAATTACATTATGTAAAACAGCTACTAATAACATTCTCAAATATTCATGTAAAAATCGCCTGTATAGAAACTGAGTCATTTTACATTTAAAGGTGTTGTAAAAATTCATGTTTTTTCACCTTAATGCATCCTATGCATTATGGTGAAAAAACATCTTACGATCACTGGACCCCCAGCCCACGTTTTACTTACTTACTGTGTCACGAACGTGCTCTTCATTTGCTCGGTCTTCTCGGCTCTTCTTGGCTCTTCATTGGATAGATTAATAGCAGTGCAGCCATTGGCTTGCGCTGCTGTCAATCACCTTCAATGACATGAGGGGTGAGTCCTGTAGTCACTGTCAGTGAGTATGGACGTTGAATACAGGACTCGGAAATGCACCCACAAGGTGGCAGCCTCCTTGGGAGAGCGCTTCCCAGAGGGGGTTATCAGAAGCGTGGAGAAGCCAAGACAGCCGCCGAGGGACCTCAGAAGATAAGGATCGTGGCTACTCTGTGCAAAATGAGCTGTACATTGGAGGTAAGTATGACACGTATTTAAAAAAAAATAGTTGAAGCTTTAGTATCACTTTAAGTCATTTTGCTTTCTGTTTCTTTTTGGTTCTGTAACAGAGTTTCCTTTTTTTTTATACAATTAGTCTCATGGCTTACCTGTCCCCTAGCCTGGAGGAACAGGCCAAGCATTGGCTATTTGCCCTGTTTGGGCATCACCTGTGTTTCACACCCCCCCCCCCCCAATTGGGCAAACCTTTGTTCACAGTAAAAGCTGGCTGGGAGTGGAGTGGGGCTAGGAAGCCGGTCACAGCTTTTCTAACATCCAATGACTCATCATCTGCCAGTGGGCCTCTCTGCTGACAGCTGAATAAAAAAAAAATTGCTGGTAAAATTAGTAAAAACAAAAAAATTATGTGAGTCCCCCCAATCCATACCATGCCCTCAACATGGGGGGGTGCTTTGGGGCAGGGGGGGCTTTGTCCATATCAGACCCAAGGGGTCTGGTATGGACGGGGGGCCATGCTGTTTTTTTCATTATTTTTATAACATCCAGTTTATTATGGAAAAATAGAAAAACAAACACGGGAGACGCAGCTCCCAATACGTGCGTAGTACACAATTCAAAACAGACTAACACAAGATATATTATCAAAAGGTGATCATGACAGCCATTTGTATTTAGCGTTTAAAGATAAAGCATATCAAGAAACAATGCAAAGTGTATACACCGGCATGTGTAGTGTACTTCTGTGGTCTTCAAAAAATTAGGTACTCTGAAAATTCACAGTGACTTATAAAGTGACTGTGTGTAAGGCTTGATAGAAAGGTAGGAAGGAGAATAGAGCAATTGAGAAAGGTAGGATGGGAGAGAGGGCAGGGGAGTAGAACGGGTGTCAGCTCCAGCAGGGCACCTGAGGGCCAAGGAGTGTGTGGGCAACCACCACTAACACACTCCATTCAATTGTTTTAGGGTTCAGTCATCAACCTGTCATAATTCTCGGAGAATTTAAATTGGATCCAGAGAGACCATGTTTGGAAGAACTTGTCAGCACGGTCAGAGGATTGGGCTACAGTTTCCTCCATGTTGTAGATGTCAATTACCTTGGCCAACCAATCTCGGGTCGTTGGGACTCCAGATGACTTCCGGTACAAGGGGACAAGTGCTTTGGCTGCATTCAAAAGGTGTTTAATTAATGAGTTCTTATAACTCCGATACGACATGATGGAGATGTGCAGGAGGCAGCAGGCGGCGTCTAATTTCAAATCGGTGTCAGTGATTAGTCTGATGGTTTCACATACCGCCTGCCAGTAGGGAACAATCAGGGGGCATTGCCACCATATGTGGAGGAGAGTGCCTTTGTCTGCATTGCACCTCCAGCATGTATCCGGCGTCTGTGGGAACCATGAATGTAATTTCACCGGGGTGGCGTACCAGTGGGTAAGCAATTTGTAGGCAGTTTCCTGCGTTCTGGTGCTCAAAGAGCATTTATGTGCGAGAGTGCAAGATCTTTCCCACTGAGGTCCCGAAATCGGGATATCCAGGGCCTGTGACCATCTCTCCCTGAATCTGTCATCTCCCCTGACCGGTTGATCTCCAAGCCAGGTATAAGCGATCGAGGTAGTTTTATGTATGGGTTCACCAGCTAGGCACACTGACTCCATCTCCGTTGGTAATCTGGCAAAATTGCGCCTCCTAGAGGCATGGTTTAGATAACTCCTTATTTGAAAATATTTCCAGAGAGGAAGGTCAGGTCTGTCAAAATCTATTTTGAGGTCCCTGAAGTCTCTGAACATACCGTTTCGAAAGCAATCTGTGGCTAGTATAGGTCTATTGGCGTTGGAAGGGCGAAGGTAGCCAATCTCCAGCCCCGGGGGGAAGTCAGGGTTGTTTAGTAAAGGTGACAATGGGCCTGTTGGTGTAGACAAGTTCGTCGACCTCGACGTCCTGTGGAATACTTCCAACGTTGCCCCTATGAGTGGGTGCAGCTTTAGAGAGGCAGGATAGTTGGTCCAGGGAATCCAGGGTGAGAAGCGTAAAGGGATAGGGCTTAGGTCGTCCTCAATTTGTACCCAGTCTTTAAGTTGGTGGTGACAATGCCAATCTATTATTTTGGTCACATGTGCGGCAAGGTAGTAGTTCTTGAAATCAGGGATGCCCATACCCCCCCTATGTTTGGGCAGTGCTAATAGTTTCGCTTTGATTCTCGGGGGTTTGTGGGCCCATATACATTTCTGTTGGATCGAGGCGACAATTTTGAAGAATTTCATAGGGATTCTGATCGGTAAGTTGCGGAACAGGTATAGAAGCTTTGGTAAGATAGTCATTTTACATATAGCTGCCCTACCAAACCAGGAAAAATTGCGGGTATGCCAGGTTTTTAGATCCTTGGTTATTGTCTCCAGGATGGGGGGAAAGTTGCGTTCATAGGTTTGGGCTGTATCTGGTGTTAGCCAAATTCCTAGGTACTTTAGAGCGGATGATTCCCATCTGAAGGGGCAGGTAGACTTGAGTAGTTCTAAGGGTTGCGCCGGTATGCTTATATTCATTGCGTCTGATTTTGAAAAATTAATTTTAAAGTTGGATACGTAGCCGAACAATGCAAATTCCTGCATGAGAGATGGTAGAGAAGATTGGGGGTTTGTCAGAAAGAAAAGTAAGTCATCGGCATACGCCGCAACCTTGTGTTCTCTGCTCGCCAGTGGAAAGCCCTGTATCATTTTCTCTGCTATAACCCGTCGTATGAAGGGTTCGAGTGAGAGGATGAAGAGGAGGGGCGAGAGGGGACACCCCTGTCTGGTCCCGTTACGTATCTGAAATGTTTCAGACAAGGATCCATTTACCTTAATGCGGGCTGAGGGATTGTCATAGAGCGCAGAGATCCAGGACCTCATGTGTGACCCCAGCCCTATATGCTGGCAGGTGGCCATCATGTAATCCCACGCAACCCTATCGAAGGCCTTCTCGGCGTCGGTGGACAGGAGAAGACCCTCGATCTTCCGAGTGCGTGCTGCGTATATCAGATTGAGTGCTTTAATAACATTGTCCCTAGACTCCCTGCCAGGCATGAAGCCTGCCTGGCTTGGGCCTATGATATCATGTAGGAAAGGACGAAGTCTGTTGGCCAACACTTTCGCCAACAACTTGACGTCTAGATTAAGAAGTGAGATCGGCCTATAGCTAGCACAAATCAGGGGGTCTTTGTTCGGTTTTGGCAAAACCGCAATGTGTGCTGAGAGGAACGTGGGTGGTACATCTCTAGGGGAGGCCAAGGAGTTTAGGGCCTTCCGTAGGGGATCTATAAGGAGCTCTGTAAAGGTTTTATAATAAATGGACGTGAAGCCGTCCGGGCCCGGGCTTTTCCCTGACTTGAGGTCTTTGATAACTGCCAGTAATTCTGAGTTCCCTATCGGGGATTCAAGTTGTTGGATCACTTCTACCGGTAGAGCGGGGAGGTTGGATTCTGTCAGATAGTCACGTATCGTCTGATTTCTAGTCTTAAGGGAATTAGGAGGGTCAGTTTGCACCGGTAGGCCATATAAGCCAGAATAGTACTCATGGAAGTGTTGAGCTATTTTGTCTGTGGTCACGTCTATTGGGCCTGATTTGCTCCGTATACCATTGATATTGCTTGCTAAGCTGGCATCTTTCAGTGCTTTAGCTAGAAATCTGCCCGACTTATCGCCGTGTTCATAATACACTTTCTTTTTAAAAAATAAAAGTCGTTTAGCTTTAGAGTCTAGTAGCTGTTGAAGGTCTTTCCTTGCAGTAAGTAGTGCATGGGCTGACCTTTCAGAAAGGGATTGTTTATGGAGTGTCTCAAGTCTATGAATCTCGTCGGCTAGGAGTTTAGTGGCCTTCTCTCTTTCCCGTTTTCGGTGTGTCCCTATCCTAATGAGTTCTCCCCTCACTGTACACTTGTGTGCCTCCCAGATTGTTAGGGGGTCCATACCCGGGGTATTGTTGCGTTCAAAAAATTCTCGGAGAAATGAGGTAACATCAGGGAGCAATTGCGGGTCAGTCAGAAGGGATGGGTTCAGTCTCCAAGTGTTAGGTTTGGGGGGAGGTCTGTGTAGGTCAAGGGACAATGATGTCGGGGCGTGGTCTGATATCGATTGGATGCCTATATGCGCTTCCGTGAGCATATGAAGATCTCTCTGAGTTATAAAGATATCGTCGATTCTAGAGAGACGGTTGTGGGGGATGGAATGGAATGTATAATCCTTGCCTTCCGGGTGGGTGAAGCGCCAAGAGTCTATTAAATGCAACGTCCCTAGCATGGTCTTTATACCCTTAAGTATCTTGTAAGTGATAGAGGATTTTCCTGTCGAGGTATCTGCTAGGGGGTTCAGGGGTATATTGAAATCCCCGCCCAAGATTATACAGCCAGAACTAAAACCCTGGAGCAAGGAAAGTGTGTTCCGGCAAAACGTTAAATGGGAGGTGTTGGGGAAGTAGACGTTGGCTAGTGTAAGGGGTAACCCGTTGCAAGTCCCTTTCAGGAAGATAAATCTCCCCTCTGGGTCTATAAGTTTATCTGTTATGTCAAGGGAAGCATGTTTACTGATTAAGATGGAGACGCCTTTTGACTTTGCGAGGTCGTTCGTGGCATGGTATGCCGTTGTGAAGAAGGAGTCAGTGAGTCTTGGCACCTGTGCGGTTTTAAAATGAGTTTCCTGTAGGAAAACGAACTGCGGCTTACCTTTCCTGAGCTCCCTCAGGAGGGTAGTATGCTTCTCAGGGATGTTTAGCCCTCTGGCGTTATGAGAGATCACCGTAGGGTTCCGGCCAAGAGATGAGTATGCCATCTTGGGGACGCAGAGAGAGATGGTTTGCTGTTGATGGTGAGAGTTAGGCAACAGACAGGGGAGGAAAAAAACAAACGTTAAAATCAGAATAGGTAAGGCTTTCATGTAACCCGGGACCCTGCCGGAGCTGCAACAGGACACCCAATATAACAGGAGGGGCTGCAGGGCTGGAGCAAGGGATAAGGGGAGTGGGAGGGGGGACGGGGAACAGAGAGAAAAGGTAAAGGTAGATAGCAAAAGAAAGAGGATGAAGAAGGTCAGGTGTTCTTCCTGTAGGCCTAATACGGTCTTAAGGATATACAATCAGTGTGTTGTGTGGAGCCTATCAAGACTCCCCACAACGCACTATGTGGGGCGTGTCAAGGCGGCTAAAAAATAGAAGAAAAAATAGAAAAATAAATAAAATAAAAGTAAGTAAATAAAATAAAGTCGCCACCAGGATAACAGGGCAGATCAATAGAGGAGTCGTGAGAACCGAAGTGGTCGGCTCACAGCCTGAGAATAATGAGAGCATTGAAAGAGGTGCAACATAAGTGTCTACTCCGCACTATCCGGTGTGGATAGATTGCAGATGTTTAGCAGGTCTAGTATATAAGATTAATTCTGTGAAAAAGGATCAGTAGGGGGAAGCAGTTACTGAGATTGTCAGTGGAGCAAAACTGGCCAGGAGGGTGATGATATCAGGGGAGCAACAGATTAAACAACAATGAAACAAACAATCCCCACCTTTTTCCCTCAAACACCCCTTCATGTCCGGTGGACAGGACATAGTGTGAAACAATACGGTAGTGCAGGAACAAGCCAGCATGCAACAATCACATAAAAAAAAAGAAAAAAAACGGTGAAAAAATGCATGAACAGGCGAAAAACATGTGAACATCATAAGAAAAAGTATAACTATGACCCCCCAAGCCCCCCCCCATCCCCCCCGGACAGGCCAAGAGTACATAGCAGCGTACTAACAGGCGTTGCATCGGTGTGGGCCACGGAGTGACAATGACTGGGATTTCTCCTGGCAATCCCCGGAAAGGGGAATGGGGTGAGTGCTCTGAGTCATGTACAGTGATGTGCTGCTGTGCGAGTGTGTCCATGTCCAGTGGCAAACAAGCTGGATCACAAGTGGAGAAATCCAGGAGAAATCCAGGATGCCACGACTGGGTCTCGTCTGTAACAGGAGTGATGACAGCAGCATATGTTTATCGGCCCCCAGCAGGCAAGAGGAGGGGGGGGGTAAACAGAGCGGATAATGATGTCAGTAGCACATACCTCGGGTTTCAAGTCTGGGGTGAAGCCAGGTGTGAGTGAAAGGTTACCGTGCCCGCTCAGAAGTCATCCAGGGCCCTGGATGAATGGGGCTTGTTGTTAGGAGTGCCCGCCTGGGAGCCATGTAGAGATCCTCCACGGCGAGAGGTCTTCAGCTTCTTGGAGGATCTGTTGTCTGGAGACGTCAGTGGGGAAGCCGGAGGACTCCTCTCTGCAGGCGGTAGACGAAATTCCCGGTACCAATCAGGGAGATCGATGGGTTCTAGCTGCAAAGCAGCGCAGAAATCAGGGAGGTCAGCGGGGGAACGGAGGGTGAGCTGCTTGCCATTGTAGGTTACCAGAAGCGCGAACGGGAATCTCCACGTGTAACGCAGGTCTTTTTCTCGTAGCTTGTCCAGCAGAGGGCGCAGTGCTCTGCGGTTGTTCAAAGTAATTTGAGAGAGGTCTTGAAAGAGCATGATCGTTTCCCCATTAAATATTACCCGGTCATTCCTTCGAGCTTTCCTCATGATGTCTTCTTTCAGGGCAAAACTCTGAAGGCAACAGATTATGTCACGTGGTGGTTGGGAGTCAGGACCTTTGGCTCTCAGCGCTCTGTGGGCCCGCACAAAATCTATGGCGGTGTCTTCCGGCCTCTCTAGTAAGCTGTTGAAGACCCTCTGTAATGTTATCGTGACCTGGTCAGCCTCCACAGATTCCGGGATCCCCCGTACCCTTATGTTGCACCTCCGACCCCTGTTGTCCAGGTCCTCCAGGTGTCTGTTGATGTCAATAAAATGATCCGCATATGAATGAGAGACCTTCTCTAGTCTGCGAATCTCCCTGTCCCTGCGTCTTCCCTCTACCTCGGCCGCTTCCATTTTCCCACTAAGGATCACGAGGTTGGATTTTAAGTCTGTGATAGCTGCTGAAAAGGTAGCTTTAATGTCGGCAGCAAATCCCGTCATGTCCTCGTAGGTGAGGGGTCTAGGGGTTCGTGTGTGTCCCTTACCAGCGTCCTCCATGGCGGACTGGGAGTCCTCGCTGAACTCCTCCTCAGTGTGAGCCGGCGCCATCTTGGATCTCGCTGTGCTGCTCCGGGCAGATGTCTGATTTTTGAAGATATCAGCGATATCTCTCCCCGTGCAGTTAGCCGAAGTACGGCGGGACCTTGTGCGTGGGGTGCCGTATGATCTCCTGTGCATCCTGCGGTGATTCAGTGCGGAGAGACGGGTCTCAGGCTGTGAGAGCGACGGAGCTCCTGAATCAAGCTGCCATCTCCGTTGCGTGCCAGGCCACGCCCTCCTTTTTCATTATTTTTATTTTTAAATAGCCATCAGTTTCTTTAGAAATGTAATTTTTGCTGCAGCATGTTCTATGCATGCTAAATATTCACCATTTACAGGCAGATTAAGGGGATCCCTAGGTAATATATTTAAATTAATTTTTCATTTTCACTTTAAGCATTATTAAAGTCACTGCTCCTTTCACATCATAAGTCCGTTTTATCACATCAGAGCTTCCCCAGACCACATCACATCAGAGTTGCTGGTAAAATCCTAAGGTGGGTCTGATGGACCCTCAGGCCGTAGTTTGGAGACCACTGTTGTAGACCTGTCATTTAACCTTAAAGTATAACTAAGGGTCATTTTGTTTGTTTTGGGTAGAGTGGGGAGAGATTGGAACATCTGTCTGGTTTTTATTGCTGTCTGTGTTCCCATTAGGGAGATTCCCCCTCTCTATCCTGTTTATTGTTAGAAAGAGCGAAAGTGAAAGAAATTCCTAAAGTTTGGTTTGTCCCTAAAACAATGCACTTAGTAGACACTTAGTAGTGACACTTAGGCCGCGAACACACGATCGAATTTGTCCGCTGAAACTGGTCCGACGGACCGTTTCAGCAGACAAATCCGATCGTGTGTATGGGCTAGCGGACATGTCTGACCGGCGGACAAATTTTAAAGCATGCCCGTCGGATGTCCTTTGGATATGTCCGCTGGTTAGTACACTAACCAGTGGACATATCTGCCCGCATATGCGTCGAATGGATTAGACGCATGCGTGGAAGTTTTTTACTTCCTGGTGCGGTGACGTGGCGGCGTCAACGTCACCGCCACGTCACCGCGCTGTCTGCCGGTGGGGATCCGATAAGACATGTCCGCTCTAAACGGTCTGTCGGACAAGTTTGAGCGGACATGTCTCATCGTGTGTACGCGGCCTTAATAGTACCTTTAAATCTTTAGATGTCTTTTAAAAAATCCAAGATGTCACAAATCCAAGTTTCTATAATATACCAATTGCACTACTTACTTCCCAGTAATGTCAAGAGCCAGCCCACCTCTCACTTAAGTTGCTGTTGGCCAATAAGTGTGCCTATAATACTCATGAGCTATTAGGAACATTAAAGAGGTGAACAGGTTGAAAAAATTCTTAACACTAACACAACCTGTTGACAATTGCATGTTACCTGCACCTTGTGATTTTGAAGCACCCAGTACACAGAAGCAGGGAACTAAAGGTATTTACAACCCCTATGTGCTTACATTGTAGTGCTTTAGCCTGTGCAGGGTCATTAAGACACTAGCAAAGTTACTTTAAATTGACTATTTTGGTTAAATAAATGTTGTAATTACAAACATACCTGCAAAGAAGAAAATATATACTCACTTCATGTCCTCTACATGAATGGACAGTTCTGTAATGCCTTGTACACACAATCGGAATTTCCAATGAAAAAAGTCAGACGGAAGTCTGACTTTTTTTATGCCGGAGTTTAGAAATAGAACATGTTTAATTTTTTACCGATTCCTTTTAAATTTTCCAATCGTCAGTGTGGAACTCCGACGGAGAAACAAACACACATGCTCAGAATCATGTCAACGCATGCTTGGAAGCATTGAGCTTCATTTTTCTCGGCTCGTCGTAGTGTTTTACGTCACCGCGTTTTGTACGGTCGGAATTTGGTCGGACAGTGTGTATGCAAGACAGCTTGAATGGAATTCCGACAAAAAATTCCATCGGATTTTATCCCATAGGAAATTCCGATCGTGTGTATAAGTGTTGATCTTGTGGTTCCTCACAGTACTCAATGGTTCCTCCCCTCAAAAAACCAAGTCACTGCAGGACGTAGGATTATTAAAAATAACCTGTTGCCTTGCCCTACATCGGCAAAGCACATTTTTTTCTTTAAGATGTATCTCTCATGTGAAGCAAGATGTAGCAAGACTGAAATCACTTTCAATTTAAATTATCCATCATGGAGAAATCAGCACTGAGAGATCACTGATGAGTATGATCTTCAACTAAGACTTCCAATCTTAGGCTGGATTCACACCTATGCATTTTTAGTCCTTTTTGCATTTTGCAGATTTGCACTACAGAACGTGTTCCATAGGAAACTATTTTAAATAGACTACAGTGCAAATCTGCATAACTCCCAACATTTTGAGATGGGAATGAGGGACACCTACTGGCAAATGTATGTAGGCATAAGATACACCCCCGGCCACACCCCCTTAAAGGAGAATTAACCAAAAAAAGGTTAATTAAATCCACAGGGGACTTTTTTCTACCACTACTATTCCTTTATATTGGCTTTTAAGATTTACAAATGAAATGGCTATGATACCCCAGCTGATCTCTCTCTATCTGGCGCTGTGTTGGTGATGTACACCCCTGGGGAGACGTGACATACGGCCCGCTGGCCGCCGTTCGCGGGCCACAATCGGCCCGCGATTACCTGGGATACACTTTTTGAAAGATAAAAAGTACATTTTATATACAACTTTATAGATCAGACCAAAATGAGGGACAAATGAGGAGGAATGAGGGACAGAGGGACATTGTTCCAAATCAGGAACAGTCCCTCAAAATCAGGGACAGTTGGGAGCTATGAATCTGCAAAATACAAAAAGCACTAAAACTGCATAGGTGTGAATCCAGCCTTATAGCTTAACCACTTAACCCCCGGACTATATTGCTGCCCAATGACCAGAGCACTTTTTGTGATTCGGCACTGCGTCGCTTTAACTGACAATTGCGCAGTTGTGCGACGTTGGCTCCCAAACAAAATTGGCATCCTTTTTTTCCCACAAATAGAGCTTTCTTTTGGTGGTATTTGATCATCTCTGCAGTTTTTATTTTTTGCGCCATAAACAAAAATAGAGCGACAATTTTGAAAAAAATTCAATGTTTTTTACATTTTGCTATAATAAATATCCCCAAAAAATATATAAAAAAACATTTTTTTTCCTCAGTTGAAACTAGATGAAAAACGGAACTGAAACTGCAGGCACATTATATGATTGATTTTTATCTATTTTTAATCATTTTTAAAAGGAATCTGTTAAAGTGGGGTTCCAACCACAATTAGCATTTTTTAAATGTATGTCCTTTCATCATGCGTTTTTATAATATAAATCCGGTCACTTACTATTTTTACAATCCGCCGCCGCTCCGCATAGTTATTAAAAAAAGATAGTTTGTAAAACTAGGTCCACACGGTTGTCATTTTGCTTGTGGGCATTGTGAAGCCTACAAGCACTTACTTCCTGGAAGTCTTGAATGGGGAGTGATAAATGGGCAGCGCACTGCATCCTGGGAAATGATGACACACATTTCCCAGGAGCATTAGAGGGAGATGATGTCAGAATCCTAGGTGATTCCAAGGGCAGATTTCGTGGGACCGCATAGCAACAGGCATTTTCCAGATGAGTAAAAAAATATATATATATTTTTTCTTTTTTAGGTCTTATGAGCACAATGATGAAAAAAAAATTTGGGATGAAAACTCCACTTTAACTATTATGTCTCTATACCCTGTAAACAGTCATTTCAGCAAAAAAAAAAAAAATGTTTCCTTTACAACTCCTTAAAAGCTGAATAGAAGCACTGGAGACTAGCGGTGCCTTATCATTGCAGATTATTATGAAGGCCTGGTTCACATCTATGCAGGTAATGTTTTTGATCCATTGATGTCTATTGAACCAAAAAAGAGAAAAAAGTCCCTGGCCCTTTCCATAAAATGCACAGATGTGAATGCGACCCATAGAAAACCATGTTCTATGGACTGTAGTGTGGT
This sequence comes from Rana kukunoris, assembly GCA_029574335.1. NCBI lineage: Eukaryota > Metazoa > Chordata > Amphibia > Anura > Ranidae > Rana > Rana kukunoris. The sequence goes on from CM056057.1 coordinate 52,593,696, forward strand.
TTTGCATAACTGAAAACGCACTAAAAAATGCATAGGTGTGAACCAGGCCTAAGAAGTATTCAGAATGGCTGTACACCATGAAAATGTGTAACTCTATATAAAATTGCATTTTCCTTTTCAACTTACAAACATCACATTTTTCCAGGTTACATTTTACTAGAATGGAGAACATGCAAGGTGTGATTCAGGGAGTAAAAGAGAAAGACACCCATAAAACAAAGCAATTTATTTATTTTTTAATATAAAAAAATAGATCCCATTGTGCACAGGAACTTTTTGTTGCACCCTTAACCACTTCCCAATGGCCGTACGACTTTATACGGCCGAAGGGACGTCCTGAATCTCTGACAGGCCGTGTTTTTACGGCCTGTTCTTAGCCAGGCCACTGGGGGTGCCCGCCGCATCGCTGACATGGCGATGCGCGTGCCTGGCGGCCGTGTTGTCCGCCAGGCACTCGGGATCGGCGGCTGCAGGGACAAGACATGGATCTCTGTGTAAACACAGAGATCCATGTCATGTCAGGGGAGAGAGGAGACAGATGCCTTGTCTCTTGTACATAGGAACACAGCATCGGTCACCTCCCCCAGTCACCCCCCCCCTCCCCCCACAGTTAGAACACAATTTAGGATACACATTAACCCCTTCCTCACCCCCTAGTGTTAACCCCTTCAATGCCAGTCACATTTATACAGTAATTAGTGCATATTTATAGCACTGATCGCTGTATAAATGTGAATGGTGGCAAAAATGTGTCAAAAGTGTCCGATGTCTCTGCCATAATGTCGCAATCACGAAAAAAATGCTGATCGTCGCCATTAGTAGTAAAAAAATAAATAATAAAAAATAATAATTCTGTCCCCTATTTTGTAAGCGCAATAACTTTTGCGCAAACCAGACGCCTATTGCGATTTTGATTTTTTTTTTTTTTACCAAAAATATGTAAAAGAATACGTATCGCCTAGACTGAGAAAAAAAAATTTTTTTCAAAAAATTGGGCTATTTATTACAGCAACAATTAAAAAATATATTTTTTTCAAAATTGTCGCTCTATTTTTGTTTATAGCGCAAAAAATAAAAACCGCAGAGGCAATCAAATACCACCAAAAGAAATCTCTATATGTGGGGAAAAAAGGACGCCAATTTTGTTTGAGAGCCACGTCGCACGACCGCGCAATTGTCAGTTAAAGTGATGCAGTGCCACAAGCTGAAATTTCACCTGGTCAGGAAGGGGTATATGTGCCCAGTAAGGAAGTGGTTAAAGCATCTGCAAACTCTGACCTACAGAACATACAAAGTGCATTAGTCACAATTCCCAGTGTACCGTGCTCCTGGTGACTTGCATTAACACAATGGATGGAGGCACTGGACTTTAATTTATCAGAGGAGATGGTGAATTGAGAGTGGATGGTATCCATCATAGGTCGTAGAGAGAAATCTGGGTAATTAGGACACTCATTCAGAAGAGGGGCAATATAATGTCCAGCCTGAGCAGAGTGTTGGTGAACGCAAAGCACATTAGTGTCACAAGTAATCTATACAGTATCAATTAGACTTGTTTGTATGTAATTCAATAAGAAAAAACATACATTAGCTTTGGTTTTTTGATTAAATAAAACCTCTTTACGCCCCTTCAGAGACCACTCTATACTGATGTATTATTTGTAGTTCTCTTATATTTTATTTTTACATATATTTAGTCTTTTGCATTGCTGTTCAGTAACTGCTGTCAAGTTTTTACTCTCTGTGGAGAATTCAACACTGGTTCTAATATAGATCTGTGAAGCTATCTGTGTCTGAGTTTTATCCTATGTTGAACCTTGGTGTAGAGGAAGTGGGGTTGCCCCTGAAATGCATTGAATGTTTTTATGATGCCGGGTACACACAATCGGCTTTTCCGTTGGAAAAACCTTGGAATGGAATGGAATTTCACTCAAGCTTGGCTTGCATACACACGGTCACACAAAAGTTCTCTGAACTTTCGTCCGTCAAGAACGCGGTGACATACAACACTACGATGAGCCAAGAAAATGAAGTTCAATGCTTCTGAGAATGCATCGAATTGTTTCCGAGCAGGCGTCGGAATTTTGCATGTCCGACTTGCTACAGACAATCGGATTTTCCGTCGAAAAATTTGAGAACCAGGTCTCAATCTTTTATTGGCGGAAATTCCGACAGCAAAAGTCCAATGGAGCATACACACGGTCGGAATTTCCGTTCAAAAGCTCACATCGGATATTGCTGTCGGAATTTCGGATCGTGTGTACAGTGCATAAGCCTTTTGTTTTAGTAACAAGTGGAAGGCGGGGCCGCAGGCGTGCCTGAGTTTGTAGGAGGAGTCGGAGGGCTATTTATCCCTCCTCCCCTCTAATGTCCGGCGTCGGTGGGGTTTCTGGGTATCGTACGTCACTTCCGGTCATCGTGCAGAGCATGGCTGCAGCTGCTACAGGTTTCTCGTGGAGGGTGCCATAGAGGTGTATTTCTGGGGGGTGCCGCCGGCCGTCATGGGGGGGAGCCCGACGCCCATTGTGCTCTCTGCAGGATCCCCAGCCGAGCGCCACTCACCCCCACTGCCCCCCCCCCCGCTTTTCCCGATGCTTGCGGGGGGGGCTTGGTGCATGACCTCCCCCCCTCCCATGGCTCCTTCTGACCTCAACTACTTCGGTGGTGGTGGCGGGCTCCGTCGGGGGAACTATCCACCCCCTTTTAGTCAGGCACCTGCCAGCGTCATGGGAACCGCCGCTTCTCCTCTCTGGCTCACACTGGGTGGGGATCCCTTCGTCCACCCTCCCGCTCCTCCGGGCTCACTATGTGGGGGGGGGGGGCATCCACTCACCCGCTTGCTCCTCCGGGCACCCACAGCGGCATCCACGTGGTGTATGGCTCCATTGGGACCGGCCGCCCGTTTCTCCCGCCCCCTGTTCGCTCAGTCTCCGGGCAGGTACACATCGGCTGTCCGGAGGGAGGCAGGGCCATCCACTCATCCGTCTATCCACTACCTCTGTGCGCACGCAGGCCATCATTTGGGGGGGCAGCCCGGCCATCCATCCATTCACCTTCCCCTCCCATTAGTGTGGTAGCCTCAGCAGGTCGTGGGGAGCTTCTGGCGGGCGCCTGCCTGGTGGCAAGAGGGGGGACCTGTTCCCTTCTCCTCCCAGGCTTACGCTACCAAGGTTCCTTCTAGCATGGGGGAGGGGGGCATACATCCACTTTTTTCCTCCCATGCTCTCAGCTGTTCGTCCTTCCTGGGGCATGGTGTCAGGGGACTCCCTTGGTCCGGGTTCCCAAGGAATGCCAGGGTGCACATGTTTGGGCTGGTGGTACCCTGGCATGGCCCCGTGAGGGGGGGGGGGCAGGGTCTTGCAGGGTAGTCAGGCTCCTTGGGGTCATGGTTCAAGGGAAGGGGGTGCAGTCCAGCAGGGGGGGGGGTTGGTGGGGTTGTCAGTACATGTTCTTGCCTCACGTTGTTCATGGCACAGCATTGCCGTCAGTATGTTTCGCTGTCAGTAGTATGTTTCTGTCGCAGCGGTCCTGTCAGTAGTATGTTTCTGTCACAGCGGTCCTGTCAGTAGTATGTTTCTGTCACAGCGGTCCTGTCAGTAGTATGTTTCTGTCGCAGCGGTCCTGTCAGTAGTATGTTTCTGTCGCAGCGGTTCTGTCAGTAGGATGGTTTCTGTTGTAGCGGTGCTGTCAGTATGTTTTTTCTCAGCGTTTCTGGCAGTATGTTTTTTGTCTCAGCGTTTCTGTCAGTATGTTTTTTGTCTCAGCGTTTGTCAGTATGTTTTCTGTCGTAGCGGTTCTGTCAGTAGTATGGTTTCTGTTGTAGCGGTGCTGTCAGTATGTGTTTTCTCAGTGTTTCGGTCAGTATGTTTTTTGTCTCAGCGTTTCTGTCAGTATGTTTTCTGTCGTAGCGGTTCTGTCAGTAGTATGGTTTCTGTTGTAGCGGTGCTGTCAGTATGTGTTTTCTCAGTGTTTCGGTCAGTATGTTTTTTGTCTCAGCGGTTCTGTCAGTATGTTCTGTCTCAGCGGTTCTGTCAGTATGTTCGGTCTCAGCGGTTCTGTCAGTATGTTTTGTCTCAGCGGTTCTGTCAGTATGTTTTGTCTCAGCGGTTCTGTCAGTATGTTTTGTCTCAGCGGTTCTGTCAGTATGTTTTGTCTCAGCGGTTCTGTCAGTATGTTTTGTCTCAGCGGTTCTGTCAGTATGTTTTGTCTCAGCGGTTCTGTCAGTATGTTTTGTCTCAGCGGTTCTGTCAGTATGTTTTGTCTCAGCGGTGCTGTCAGTATGTTTTGTCTCAGCGGTTCTGTCAGCGGTATGTTTTCTGTCGTAGCATTTCTGTCAGCGGTATGTTTTCTGTCTTAGCATTTCTGTCAGCGGTATGTTTTCTGTCTTAGCATGTTCTGTCATAGCGGTTACAGTCACTGTATGTTTCCTGTCATGTCATAGCAATGCGGTCAGCAGCATGCTTCTGTCGTGGAGCATTTTCACTGTCGCCGCTCTGTCATCAGTTTCGGTCACAGCAGCTCAGTCCGTGGCGTGTTTCTGTCATGGCGTGTTTCTGTCATGGCGTGTTTCTGTCATGGCGTGTTTCTGTCATGGCGTGTTTCTGTCATGGCGTGTTTCTGTCATGGCGTGTTTCTGTCATGGCGTGTTTCTGTCATGGCGTGTTTCTGTCGTCACGCAGGTTCAGCTTGCACCAGTGGCCGTTCTAGCTTTGTTCGTTTCCATGTCTCATTATTTTGCATAGGTTGCTTTCCTGGTCCGGTTGGCTAGGGCTCGCATCTCGGGGTCTGTCACGTCTACAGATCCATTCTGGCTGAGGTTTGCGTTTTCCAGACGGTTGTTCACCTCAAACTTCTCGCCTGTCATGTCACGTCTGGCTACGCATTGGGTTTCATTTCACGAGCAGGACTACCCACCACGGTCTGTGGGTGCACGGGTCCTCAGTGTTCTGCTGTGCAGCAGGGCACTCGCACTCACGCACGTTATTCACGGGGGGGGGGGTCGTCGGGTTCTTTGACATGCTGGGGTCCCTCCGTCACTACCAGGTCTTCATACTTGAGTAGGCGCAGAGGGGGTTGTGTTTCTGTTGGGGGTCCTACTCCAGCAGGGTTGGGCACATAGCTTGTCGGTGCCATGCAGTCACAGCACACAAACAGCCTTGTAGCTTTATTTGTTTTCTTTGTCTCGTCATACTGTTCTTTCGGGTATAGTTAGCCAGGGTGCGCATCTCAGGATCTGTCACGTCTACAGATCCATACGGGCTGAGGTTTCGTTTTTAAATGATTGTTGACCACAATCTTCTCGCCTGTATAACATACGTCATACGTGCACGTTCATTCTTACGCCTATACATCTACCCACCACGGTCTGTGGGTACATCGCCTTGAGTGTGTCGTTTTTAATTACCTGTCTCTGCGCGGCAGGTTACTCGGGCTCGCTTACTGCTTACACTTGTCACATATACTTGGGTAGGATCTGTCGTCAGGTTCATTCACGCGCTGAGGTCTGGTCATTTCTGCTCACATCCTTGGCCCAGGCAGCTACAGTGGGGGGGGGGGGTGTCTCATGTTTTGTTGTCTGTTGTCTTTTCTTTCGGTTTTCTAGGGTTGGGCGTTTAGGGGGCGACACATTCGGGTGCATCCCGCCTGCTCCACGTGGGGGGTACAGAGCATGGCAGTACGCCGGCACTCAGGGGTGGGCCCGTACTTGGCTCAGCAGGGGGGTAAGTCTACAAGGAGTTTTCCTTTTTTCCGGCCGCAGCAGGGTAGGCGGTACGTTTCAGTTGGGTCCAGTTCCATCCCGGCTGCTTCACATACCAGCATTGAGCGCGTTCTGGCCGTTCCTGCTAGGACAATTTTATTAGGGTTCTCATCCATGAAGTCGTTGCTTCTTATCTTTGGGCCTGTTCTCTGGTTCATAGGTTGCCAGATCGTCGGGGCGGGTCCATCAGGCCAGGCTCTTTTGATAGGGGGGGGTCCCAGTTTCTCGGGTAGGTCGGGTCATTCCATGTCTGGTTCTGTCTCTGTATCGTTGCATTGCTACTGCGTGGTGGCCTCGTACATTAACATCAGCGACTCATCGTTCGGGTACCCGGCTCTCATACCCCTTCCCTCCTATCAGTTGTCCATTTTTTGCATCTCTCCTTCTCACGTCCCCTTACCGGGTATGGATAGTTAGGTCAGTGGTTGTGGGTGTTTGACATGGGTCACTGGTTGCTTCCTATTGGATGGTGTTGCTTTCACAGGGCTCCTCAGGGCGGCCCTTGTTCCATTCCCCCATGTATCCTCTCGCCACCAGCAGTGGTTCCCATGTCTGTGCTTTTGGAGGAAAGCTTAGTCGGTCAGGCACGGGACAGTCATTTGGTTTCGGGGTTCCTTCCAATCATCGGTTCTTGGGACGCTGGTTTTCTGCTGTCGTAACGGATGGTTATCGGAGCCGTTCTTGAAACTGTCAGGGCGTGCTTCTCTGCCAGACAGATATTCGTGCCCTTCCATTTCTTTTATCACACCTACTTCTGGGTCTTTTTGCCCACTTTTAGGCGTACTGTCCAGCGAGGCTAATGGCACACCTCAGGCCTGGGTAGTTAGGGTATCGTATTCCTCGGTGTAGACTCTGACTACAAGTGGAAGGCGGGGCCGCAGGCGTGCCTGAGTTTGTAGGAGGAGTCGGAGGGCTATTTATCCCTCCTCCCCTCTAATGTCCGGCGTCGGTGGGGTTTCTGGGTACCCACCCACCCGTTCCCCCTTTTTTCAGGTTATCATTTTCTTCATTCATTTCTTCATAATTACTTCAGGGTATGCCCACTTTTAGGCGTACTGTCCAGCGAGGCTAATGGCACACCTCAGGCCTGGGTAGTTAGGGTATCGTATTCCTCGGTGTAGACTCTGACTACAATTGAACTTATCTTGGACACTTTAGTCCGGTTTTGGTCTGGTGCTCCTTTCTGTATTTCTATGGTTTCAGTGTCTTACATGACAGCTTAAAAGTTCTAGATGGGGCTGCCGATCTTACAGGAAACAAATCAGAAACTGAATCAAGTGGATTCCATTGCAGGTTGTTTTTTTAAAGGTTTGTTTTTTTATTAGATCAATTGAATGCTGTAAGCTAGAGCATTTAAATATCACTTACCTCGTTTTGCCTTTTGACCTCCAAAATACAGTAATCCAGGTTTGAAAATGCCATTTCCTGTCTCTCCTCTTCTTGCTTTCCACCAGCATCTGAGCCATTTTGCATGGTGGAAAGCAGAATGTGCTCACCCCCTCCCTATGACTACAGCCCTGCGTGAAGATGCTCTTATCCCTCACAGACATGGAGGCTAAGCCTAATGGGAACTGTAGTTCCCATTAGGCCGTGATGTAGCAAGAATGAATGCGCACCGCAAACCAGGAAGTCAGTGAGAATAACGATTCAGGAGTGACGGAGGTGAATAAAACGGCTCGATTTCAACAGGTATCAAACTAGTTATAATGCAAAACATTACTTTTTACTTTATCAGCTACCATAGGTGTGCGCAGCGTATTGCATTAGGGTGTGCACCCCAAAGCTTAAGCACACACTACTGACCACTCACGATGTTCATTCAGAAAGGGAAGGGTCAATTACATATTTACCGGCCCCTTCACACACTCATCCTAAAACATCCTTGCAGCAACAGCTGGCAGGAGAGGAAGGAAGCTGGTAGCACTGTGGGGGGAAGGGGGGAGCGAGGGCAGTAGTGGAAATCTGTGCAGTAAAGGGTGATTAGGGTGTGCCTTGGCACACCCTGTGCGCACGCCTATGTCAGCTACTGTCAGACTTTAATTTAAGATGAAAATATTTTTGTCTTTACAACCCCTTTAAGGTGGCAAGCTTCAGGACTGAACCTTAGGGTCCTTTCCCACGGGATGGATCCATGATGATCTGCTCCGTGAACCTCCGCTTGGGGGGATCAGATGAACACGGACCGTCTGCCTGTGTTCACCCAATCCGATCCGCAGACGGATGAAAAAATAGGATTTTCTCCGTCTGCAGAATCGGAGCATTGCCGGCCCCATTGAGATCGGGTGTCAGCGGATGATCAATGTACCGTATTTATTAGGGTATTGCGCGCTCCGGCGTATAGCGTGCACCCCTAAAGTGGACCCGCATTCCTGTAAAAAAAAAGATTTTAGTACTTACAGTTTTGGTGTCTTGCGCGGCATCCATCGGTGGCCTCGTCGGGTCCAGCGTCCGTCTGCGGCTTTGGTGGTGTCCTCCTCGTCGGGTCCAGCGTCCGTCTGCGACTTCGGTGGTGTCCTCGTCGGGTCCAGCGTCCGTCTGCGGCTTCGGTGGTGTCCTCCTCGTCGGGACCATCGTTCGTCTGCGGCTTCGGTGGTGTCCTCGTCGGGTCCAGCGTCCGTCTGCAGCTTCGGTGGTGTCCTCCTCGTCAGGTCCGGCGTCCTTCTGCGGTGTCCTCCCCGCTCGATTCCCGCTTCCCTCGCTGAATTTGAATTACTGCGCCGGCATATACCGAGCGCAGTACACTTGTGTATAGTCGGGCAGGCTCGGCTCCTCTCGCGGTCACGTCCTGTGCGTCCTGTACGTCCAGAACGTGACTGCGAGAGAAGCCGAGCCTGCCCGACTATACATGAGTGTACTGCACTCGGTATATGCCGGCGCAGTAATTCAAACTCGGCACGGGAAGCGGGTATCGGCGTATATTGCGCACCCACGATTTTGCCCTGAATTTCAGGGCAAAAAAGTGCGCGGTATACGCCGATAAATACGGTATGTCCTTTTTCATCCGTAAACGGATGGATGAAAAAGCGGACATACAGTTCACAGGTATGAAAGGGGCCTAATCATTTCTTCACTGCCAACCTTACCGCTGTTATTTAGGCAAGGTTCCTCTCATTGATGTTGATTGGTTTATTGTGCTGTTATGGTAGACAGACTCCCATATTTCTCTCCAGGCTGGTGCCTTTTAAGGCAGAGAGATAGACAACTGATATGAAGTGTTCAGGCTGAATAGGTTATTATGTATGGTGGAATCATATAGAATGAGACTGGTTTCTTCAATTATATTACCATTACCGCTTACTGCCTAGCCCCAGGTTATAACAAGTCCTCAGAACTGATACTGCAACTAACATAACAAGAGGGTATAATTATCTGTTAAAGGAATTTAGCAGTACGAGGCTTGAATAGGCCTCTCTGAGAGGATTTTGTGGCGGTATAAACTGTGCTTTTGGCTTTTTTGAATGTGTTAAAGAAAATTATCAGGTTTATTTTGAGTTACATAATTCTTTACACTGTAATAATCACTGTTATGCATTGCATTACCTAGGTAACATTGATAAAACAGCCTGCTGTTATCTCCGAATGAATTCACCGTCTCCTTGCAAGTATTGAGGGTATAGTTATGAAATATGCAAAATAAATGTATTTATTTGAATCATTTAGATTACACCTGCACTGTATGTAGCACATAGTAGCACATAGTAGCACATAGTAGAATAGAAGAATTGATATAGCGAGTTTATCAGTTCCTCACTCCAAAGAAGCTTGCGATCTAATTTTCTTATTGTGGCAATATAAGCTATGCTTCAAGAGCATTCAGCACCCGTGTCACTCAGGAAGTTTTCTGCTCACGTTAAAACAGTCTCCTGCTGGGGGAATCAATTTCGATCAATGGCAGCTGCAGTCCAGACTTTGCATGCAATGTGCTTGGTCAGTGTGACGCAAAGCTACACCAGAAAATCTCAAAAATGTGCGGTGAGCCATTCACACTTAGTTCATCCTGGTACAGCAGTTGGAGGGGACTTGACAGTAGACAAAAAATATGCACCAAGTACCTCCTTTAACCATCCAAGTAACCAAGCTTTAAAATTAACTTTTCCTTTTTCCATGTATGACAAGGTAAATGATTAGTACCTAAACCTTCTCCAGTAGCATGTATTACCTTGCCTTCACTTTAATGATGCTCTGTTTAGCCATGGGCAACAAAGTGAAATTCCTGGAACTCCCCCTCACCCTTGTGCCCGTGTTAGATAGAGGTGAACTCGGCTAGGTGGGGCATGTGTCTCTTGGGCTAATACTAATAGGATATGTTGTTGTTATGACTGTGTTCACCTGCTGGTGGCACTGTGCTGCTCTGGGCTGTTTACTTCAGCTCCAGTGTCCACCAGCAGCTGTCTCCCAAGAGCCAGCAGGCTGGAATGATCAGTGACACCAGGGTTCAGCTGCCAGATGGATATTTAAGGCTTCTCCTCCCTTCCCCCAGCACGTCACTCTCCTGTTGATTGTCCCCTTTCTGCCAGGTCCTTGTGCTTCCTGTATCCTTTGCCTTTCTGCACCCCTCTGCCTTGCTCCTGCTCCCTACTATTGTACCCAGTCATGATTCCCTTCCTTGCATCCCTGTTAACTTTGTCCCTTATATTGTACATACTGTATATTGTATATAGTTAGTAGGTTTATTGGTTAGTTTTGTTCTTGTTTGCAGGAGTGGTTTATGTTTTCACTGGTTGTTGTGTTTGTTCATTGGTGTGTGTTCACTAATAATAAATATCACTTTAAGGATATATATATATATATATATATATATATATATATATATATATATATATATATATATACGTTATTTGGTCTCAGTTTGTGGGTGTAGCTACATGTCTGGTCTCCTTGCCACTGATTCCTGACAGTTGGGCTGGTGACCTTCAGTAAAGATGCTTTACCATTCAGACATCAATCACAGTGTGACCTGCTATCAGTGATCTTGCTGGGCAACTGAAAACTGAATATTGAGACCTCAAAGAAAGCTGACCAACCTCCTTTTATTTATGCCCTTCAGTCAATGAGGCACCATGGCTCACTTTGCATATGTTCCTTAAAGGGTCACTAAAGGAAAAAAACATTTTTGCTGAAATGACTGTTTACAGGGTATAGAGACATAAAAGTTAACTGATTCCTTTTCAAAATGATTAAAAATAGATAAAAATCAATCATATAATGTGCCTGCAGGTTAGTTTCACTTTTGAACTGGCTTCATGTTTCTGTGAAGTAGAAATAGAAACACAGAACAAAAACAACAAATCCAGGGCAGTGTTTTGTTTTTAAAATGAATCTGATTGGTTCTGGGAAGTTTTAGACACACAGTAATGACAGCTTAGACCGGTGGTCATCAACCTTGTCCTGCAGGGCCCACTAACAGGCCAGGTTTGCAAGATAACTGAAATACATCACAGGTGATATAATTTGCTGCTCAGTGATTGCAGTATTCTAGTCTGCATCTCCCCAAGGTAATACATAAAACCTGTTAGTGGGCCCTGCAGGAATGGTTAATGACCACTGGCTTAGACCACCGTGAGAAAGCTCCCAGCACTGTGGTTATAAGGAAACAGACAAGCAGGAAGTGTGGAGATCAGAGCAGGATTACAGCAACTTCAAAGCAAAAACGAACAATAAGGACATGAAACCAGTACTGCAGTAAGGTAAAGGAAGCTATTTAGCTAAAAAAAAAAATCCTTTAGTGATCCTTTAACCCACAGAAATGTCTCCCTGCAATGAAAGGGCTAGTTGATTGGGTCTGACCTCCAGCAAAAAGTTTCCTAGTTGTCCTATGGTACTAGAAGCCTCCTGGTTGGTACTGTAGGGCAGGGGTACAGAGGTTTTGAGTGTAGTTTTCCAAATAAGCCATTTAATGTAGCCATAGTTAGGCTGAGTGAGAGTAGACAGTTTAGTTGTCAAGATAGCCACTAAAGGCCTCCAAAAGTAGTGGTTGCAGTGTTTTCAAGATAGTGAAGTAGTGTCAGTCCTGCCCCTGCCAGTGCAAAAATCCTTGATCTATAGTTTGGTGAGAGTCCACCTGTTGTTGGCCATCAAGGGAAGCAATGAAGGGGCAGGCTTTGGCAAAGATGTAATCTTTGATGCTCTAGCTTATTCACACTTTCCTTTATGGGAAGCAGGGATGGACTAGTGAAGGACTGTTGTGACTACTTGCATTCCCTTTGCATTGGATACAGAATTCTGGCAAAGACCCACAATGGGTGCAGCCTCCTCAACTGTCTGCTTGTTATTGTTGCAGTTACTGTTTGCAACTCAAGGAATGTGCCATCACTATTTGGTGACTGAGGAATGTAAATATGTGAATCGCTGCCATTACTAGAAAAAAAAAAATATTAATAAAAATGCCATAAAACTACCCCCTTTTTTGTAAACGCTATAAATTTTGCGCAAACCAATCAATAAACGCTAATTGCGATTTTTTTACGAAAAATATGTAGAAGAATACGTATCGGCCTAAACTGAGGAAAAAAAATGTTTTTTTATTTCTTTTTTGGAGATATTTATTATAGCAAAATTTAAAAAATATTGCATTTTTTTCAAAATAGTCACTCTATTTTTGTTTATAGCGCAAAAAATTAAAACCGCAGAGATGATCAAATACCACCAAAAGAAAGCTCTATTTTTGGGAAAAAAAGGACGCCAATTTTGTTTGGGAGCCACGTCGCACGACCGCGCAATTGTCAGTTAAAGCGACGCAGTGCCGAATCACAAAAAGTGCTCTGGTCTTTGGACAGCAATATGGTACGGGGCTAAAGTGGTTAAAGTAGTTCTATTGTTGCCTCTTAACCTCTGCCTCTTTTAAATCGAATGTCCATTTCCTTACTGTCCCCTTTTACATCTTCTCATTCTCGTCTCTACCTTCCCTTCCCCTCTTCCCATGAGGCTTGCCCACCCATTCTGCTACTTGATTTAATATTTCAAGTCCTGCGTGTAAGTTGGCTTTCGTTAATATCAGGTTCATCATGATTCTGAAATATTGACCCTCAGTGTATAGGGCTTCAACTTAAGAGGACATCCTTTAATTATTTGTACTCACAAAGGATAGATATGGCTTGGTTTTAGGAGACATTTCTGCACCAGCTTCGTACCCAGGTTTTTTCTACCCTATTTCCTGTCTGTCTATCTGGCCTCAGTCCCCACCAAGGATAAAGTAGTTCTTATCTTGACAAAATATGGACTGAAATAAACCCCTGCCTCTTTGAAATCTCTGAAAAACAAATGTACTGGGCCAAGCAAAAGTTTTATGCCTACATCAATAAGCCAGGCACCATGTTAACGAACCACTTACATTATGTTGCACCCCAACCTAAAGTAGTATTAAAGGTTTTGATTTTTTTTTAAAACAAGAACAAACACGTCATACTTATCTGCTGTGCGCAATGGTTTTTCATAGAGCAGTCCAGATCCTCCTCTTTGCGGGTCCACCACAGGCGCTCCTTGCTCCTGCCCCTTGACCAGTGAGATTCAGCTTCCTTTTATTTCCACTCAGGGCTGGGTTCTGTTAGAATCCTAAGGTGAGTAAAAGCTTAGGCCTAGATGGATAACTACCCTGTTTTTTAAAAGCTTTCTAGCCTTCTTATCCTGCACTTGAATCCCCTGAAATCCAGACAAATCTTCCCCCTGGAAACTATAAGAACCAAGGTGGTCATGAAACCTAAAACAGATATTGACCCAGACTTGTGATCTAATTATATGCCAATATCTCTCTTAGGCCACGTACACACAATCGGTCAAAACCGATGAAAACGGACTGAAGTTCAGTTTCATCGGTCCAAACCGATCGTGTGTAGGCACCATCGGTCAGTTGTCCTTCGTTCCAAAAACAGAGAACTTGCTTTAAAATTGAACCGATGGACGCCTGACCGATGGGTCAAAACCGATCGTTAGTATGCAAAGGCATCGGTCAAAAGGGCGCGCATGCTCAGAATCAAGTCGACGCATGCTTGGAAGCATTGAACTTCGTTTTTTTCAGCACATCGTGTGTTTTACGTCACGGTGTTCTGACACAATCGTTTTTTTAACCAATGGTGTATAGGCACATCAGACCGTCAGTCGGCTTCGTCGGTTAACCGATGAAAACGGTCCTTCGGACTGTTCTCATCGGATGGACTGATCATGTGTACGTGGCCTTAAACGTCAATATAAAAATTCTTGCTGAGATATTGACAACCACATAATTGTAATTATTGAATTGTTGGATTTTTCTTTTTTTTGTGGGTGCCTTTCTTTTGTATTGTACATACAAGGAGGTTGTATCAATATGTCAAATGTAACATTATTGTAAAAATTCTTACTAAGATATTGCCAACCACATAATTAGAATTGTATGTATTGTTGGATTTTTCTTTTTTTGTGGGTGCTTTTGTATTTTTATTGTATATATAAGGAAGTTGTATCAAGATGTCAAATGTGAAATGTAACTTAATTGTAAAAAATATTGCTAAAATGTTGCCAACCACATAATTGGAGTTATTGTCTTGTTGGATTTTTCTTTTTTTCATGGGCGTTTTTGAATTTTTATTGTGTATAAAAGGAGGTTGTATCAATATGTCAAATGTCAACTGTAACATCATTGTAAAAATACTTGCTAAAATATTGGCAACCATATACTGTAACTGGAGTTATTGTATTGTTGGATTTTTCTTTTTCTTTTTTTAGTGGGCGTTTTTGTATTTTTATTGTATACACAAGCAGCTTTTATCAATATATCAAATGTCAAATTTAAAATGCAAAAATGCAAAATAAAAAAAAGATATTGGTAACCAGACTTATTTTTTTTTAAAGGGGCAGCTTATTCATAAGGACAATGTAGGCTTTGTACCACTACAGGGGGGGGGGGGGGAGTTAGTAGTGTGTAGAGCAATACAACTTATCTGCTCGGCTAAATCTCAATGAAACTCAGCAATGCTGTTGTCCCTTGACATCCAGGCCTTTGATACTACATTATATATATATAGTATAAACTATATAGCATAGCACCCTCTAGTGTAGGTAACATATAGTTTGGCTCAGGGCTAAGCTTGAGCCATGGAATCTGGGTCAGGGTTCATTAACATTCAGGGCTGGATGACTCATACAAGCACCTCCCTGGTGCCTCCCCCTGGTTCTAGAATATTGGAGAATGTTCTATAAATTAGTGGTCAGAAGCTAGGATGGGCTGCTTTGCATATTTGGAGGCCTGTCAGGGTCATTACCGTGCCAAACAGTCAGCGAGGCTTGGTCATGCCTCAAGTGGCCCTGGGTGGAATTGAACCCAGGACCTCTCCGTTGCTATTCCAACACCTTACCTCTGAGCCACTTCTCAGTTTAGATTCTGTTTGCTGTCCATTGAAGCCTGGTGCTGAACTATGTGCTGATTGCCTGATCTCCCTACTATCTGCACTTGTCTATCCTGGTCCAGCTGAGGCAGGTTGCCTAATCAACCTGGATATAAAGCCCTGCCTCACTATGAGGGAGGTGTCAGTTCATTCTGATCTGATCATCCTGTCTGTGCCAAACAGTTCCTGTAGTGACCTTCAGCTGCAAGACTGATCCCGGCTTTTGACCCTTGGCTTCGTTTTTGGACTGCTGCTTGCCTGAACCCTTGACCCCGGCTTGGACTTTGGATACCCGATCTTCACCTGCCCTTTGACCCCGGCCTGTACTTTTGGACTTTCCCTGTCTTCTCCAGCCCCGGACCACGCCTTGTCTCCTGGACCTGTTTTCAGCCCTGCCCCGATCGGTGAAGTACTTGGTTCCTGTGAAATACTTTTGTGCCTGGACTGTCTTCTGTTTCGTCTGCTGCAGCCTTCCAGTCGGTGATCCGCCTGTATCTGCTCCACGCACCTGACCATCATCTTCCCGCTGGTACCGGTGCCTCCCGGTGCGTCCATCCCTCTGTCCCAATCTCAGGGGGCGGATCGCATCAGGTCGCAAAGGTAAGCTCACAAGTCTGCAAATGGACTCCACTCAAGGTAAGCCCTCACAAGGCCCTTAGCCAATCCCCGGGAGTCATACTGACAAGGGGTTTGGTGGAAGATGAAGATGCAGTTCTGAGGGAGTCTGACGTGGCCCAGGAGGGACCCCTGCTGGGGAGGGGCTCTACTTCGGGCTGGGGCTCAGGTTGCTGGCCTTAAAGGATCCTACCATAGAAGAAGTTGGAGGAGGATTTCCTTAGAGGTAGCAGGAGCAAGGAAGGACAGAGTAAGTAGAGCAGCACAGTGCAGGGACAAGGGGAAATACTGCAACTTGCTGCATGTCTCTCTTGAAGATGGTGGTATTCTAAGTCTTCATTAAACCTTGCCCTAGGAAATATCCAGTGTGTCACCCGGGTGGACTGGTGCAGAGTGTCAGTCAGATAGACTGGGCAGAAGAACCAGCCAGGTGGGCTTTTGATGAGGGAGACAGGTGGGCTACCATTTTCTGCAAGAAGTAGAGCTCTGACCAGTGTCTACAGGGGAGCTGAAATTGTTTCAGGATGCAGTTCAATCCACTGGTAGTTTTCTAAGGCACTAAGGGTTCCTAGCCTGTAAGGAGCTTTTACTAAGCTAACAAGAGGTTGTTAGTTCCCAAAGAATAAATCAATCAGAGTTCTGCAGAGTAAGTCAAGCAGAGCTGTACAGAGGATCAAGTCAAGCTGTGCAGGAGGAACAAGTGGAGCTGTAAATAGAGAGGAAGTTGTCTCTGGTTTGTTTGGTTACTGTCAAGATGGGCTTCCCATAATCCCTAACCCCATCCAATAAAACAACAAAAACATAGCTCAAGAACTGTTTCCTGCATCTGGATGCAATTTGAAAATGCTATGCGACTGGTTGTGGAGTAGTGGGGAAACCTGAATTTTGCAACTCCTATGGTGGTAGTGCTACATTATATCAACTATACTATCTACTCAGACTATATTGTGTATTCTATAATTTCTGTAAGTGTGGTTTATGCCCTACCCACAACCAGGCTCCAATATGCGGGGTATACCTTGGACTCTTTCCTGATCAGGTAGGGCACACGACAAGGATACCCCACTCTTCCCATTTGGAACCTATAGCAGCAGCTATTTGTGAAAACCTGGACATCTGTGGTCTTGAATTAGCTGGTGGACAAAATAAATAAATGCTTTTCAGATGATATTTTGCTGTACATTTCCTCTCCCCACACCTCTCTTCCTATATTTTTTGCAGTCATCTCTGACTTTTAAGTTTTCTTTCTCGTACATCACGGGACACAGAGCGGCATATTCATTACTATATGGATTATATGGAGTACCTTCAGGTGTGGACACTGGCAATCTCAAACAGGAAGTCCCCTCCCTATATAACCCCCTCCCCTAGAGGGAGTCCCTCAGTTTTTTCGCCAGTGTCTTAGGTGTTGGTCACGGAATAGCTTTGCTCCACATCCTTGGGATTAAGGGCGGGCTAACCGGATCTGTCCAAGGAGCCTCAGTGCCAAAGTGGACAGTACCCGGGCCCCAAACCGTGGGGTTTTGCCTATAATGCTCCTCTTTGGAGGGCTAGACCCTGGGCCCAGGACTTGGAGTTCATAAAGACCATAAGTTCCTGTTTGCCAGGGTGCTATATAGGTCCAGGACAGTGGGTACCTTCATAGGACCCCAGGGCCTGAAGGTCTACTACGCTACCCACGGAGATGGGAGAAGATTGGATCGTTTTGCTAGACAAACATCCTGCAGCATGGAGCAGGTAAGAGGGGAGCCTGCGGGACTTGGTTCGACAGCAGGCTCTCCGGGGTAACCTAAAAGGGGGGTAGCCTAAGTATGCTCTGCATTGGCAACCTTGCTCACTATGTCTGAGAAAGACAGGATGATCCCATTTCCCCCATCACTAGGTTCCCCTGTCTAAGAATGGTGTTGCTAGCTACCTGCTGCTTTCTTCCTAGGACTGGTAAGGATCCCTATGGGGCCTTTTGGAGAGTCCTACCTGGCCGGGGGTTTGAATCTGCCGCCTGATACTGCAGTCCTGGGTCTCCAGCAGCGCGGCTCCTCCATGTTCCTCCTGCTCCGGCATACGCGCGCGCGCGCGTGCACGCGCACGTCTTATAGACGTTTTTCGCGCCGTTCGGAGAGAAGGGCGGGGGGGGGCGTGCCTGCAGCGTCATACAGGGGCGCGCCTTGTGCTGTTATAGATCAGCAGGCATTGTCAGTGCTCAGTCTGAGGCTGATCTCAAAGGGAGAGGACGCAGAGCGGCAGAACAGTGACTCCCGGTGGCGGAAGAGGGGTAGTACATGCTGGACTTTGTTCCAATGCCTTTTTTGTTAAGCCAAGAAATTCCCCTTTTTGCAGCAGGTTGGAGGCTGGCAAACTAAGTTTGGGGTCACTGTATGTTTCAAAAAAAATAAAGAAAGAGACTTATATATATTTAAAAAAAAAAAAAAAACACATACGGGGCCCCATCAGTTTTTGGGCATTAGTGATCTATTGTCCCCTAAGCTCTAGTTTTGTACTCCTGGCCACTACAGTCTGTTGTTGTTGGCGGAGTCCCTCGATTTTGTATTATGGCTTCCAAAGGTTCGGGGTCAAAGGGTACAAAAAAGACCAAAAAACAAAGGGGTTCCCCCTCTGATTCTGATGATATGCCGATACTTTCCCCGCAACTTATTCCCATAAAGGGCGCCTTGGATGAGCCATTAGGGGGGTCTGGTGCGGAGGCTGGCCCAGATCAGCCCAACCCTGTGTTTATCACAGAGGAGATGCTAGCTGTATCCCTAGGGGGGCTAGAAGAGAGAATAGCAGCATTGATCGCTAGAGCTATTCCTGGCAAGAAACGGGTTAGATCCCCATCACCAAGAGGTGTATCCTCAGATGCTGAGATTCTCTCTCCGGAGGAATTGGAATCGCAGGAGGATCAACTAGACCTGAACCAAGAGGGTTCAGGGATTGAGGGATCTACCTCTGAGGAACCATTTTCAGACTCCCAGACAGAGAGACTGTGGGTGCAGTCTTTGACGGACATGGTCCGCTCGGCATTTAGTTTACCATTGCCAGAGCCTCAGGTTCCTCCGGTATCCTCTCTGGGCTCTTTGAAAACTCCGTTAAGCAACGCAGTTTTTCCGGTCCATCCTCTCTTGGAGGAATTGATCTTTCGGGATTGGGTACGGCCGGACAGGATTTTTCTGCCACCGAAGAGATTTGCGGTCATTTACCCCATGGAGGAAAAATTCTCCAAGAGGTGGAGGCTCCCAGTGGTGGATGCAGCCATCTCATGTGTGAATAAATCACTAACTTGCCCGGTGGAAAACATACATATGTTTAAAGATCCGGTTGATAAACGGTTAGAGACACTTTTAAAAGCATCCTTTGCTACGGCAGGAGCAGTGGTACAGCCAGCTGTGGCTGCAATTGGAGTTTGTCAGGCGTTAAAGGACCAGACAAAAGAAATGTTAAAGGACATGCCTACCCAACAAGCAGAAGAGTTTTCTGACATTCCCAGAGCTCTGTGTTTTGCTGTAGATGCTATAAAGGATTCCATCCAGCAGGCCTCTCGTTTATCACTATTTTTGGTGCACATGAGAAGGCTCTTATGGTTGAAGAACTGGGCGGCGGAGCCCCCATGCAAAAAGCTTCTGGCAGGGTTTCCCTTCCATGGAGGACGACTCTTCGGGGAGGATCTGGATAAATACATTCAGACTATTTCAAGTGGCAAAAGTACCCTTTTACCGGTCAAAAAGACATTCCGGGGTCCTACATTTAAAAGGCAGCTCTTTCCTGTCTCAGGGCCCTCAAATTCCAGGCAGTATCGACGGCCGCCTGCACGATCCAACGTTAACAGTAGATCGCAGGGACAGGCCCCTGGGGGTAAGAGGCCATGGTATCGCAAGCCGACAAAGACAGCCCCTAAGTCTGCCTTATGAAGGGGCGCCCCCACTCTCGCGGGTGGGGGGAAGGCTTCGTTTCTTCTCAGAAGTTTGGGAAGCCAAGATCCCCGACAAATGGGTCCGGGCGTCTGTAACCGCAGGCTACAGACTGGAGTTTCTAAACTTTCCTCCGCCTCATTTTCAAGAGTCAAGGCTACCAAAGGATCCAGCAAGGAAGGCCTCAATGCTGGCAGCTTTGGATCACCTGCTTTGCCAGGACGTAATAATAGAGGTGCCAGCCCAAGAGCAAGGGCTAGGTTTCTATTCCAATCTCTTTGTCATACCAAAGCCCAACGGCGATGTCAGGCCAATCTTGGACCTAAAGAGGTTAAACGGTTACCTAAGGGTTCGTTCCTTCCGGATGGAATCCATCCGGTCAGCAGCCGCCGCGCTTCAGAGGGACAATTTTCTGGCTTCCATAGACATAAAGGATGCTTACCTTCATGTACCAATCTTTCAGTCGCATCAAAGATTTTTACGCTTCGCGGTGGGGCAGCGACACTTCCAATTCAGGGCGCTCCCCTTCGGGCTGGCCACGGCCCCCCGGGTATTCACGAAGATCCTAGCCCCAGTTCTGGCCAATTTAAGGATCCAAGGGGTCACAGTCCTAGCGTACTTGGACGACCTTTTAATCATAGATCACTCACGGCCGTGTCTGCAACAGGCAGTAAACCTCACGGTTCAGTACCTCGAAGGATTCGGCTGGGTCCTAAACCGGGAAAAGTCAGCGTTCCAGCCTACAAAGCAGTTGGAATACCTCGGCATGAGGTTAGACACAGAACAGCAAAGGGTGTTCCTGCCCCTTGTAAAGATCGAGGCTATCAAGGGGTTGGTTCAGTTGGTTCTAAGCAAGAAAAAAACAACTATTCGCCTGTGTATGCGATTACTAGGCAAGCTAGTGGCCACGTTCGAGGCAGTACCATACGCTCAGATCCACACTCGCGTCCTACAGGCAGCCATTCTAGCAGCCTGGGGCAAGAGAGCACATGCCTTAGAGTCCCCTCTGACGCTATCATCAAGGGTCCGACAAAGCCTGGCCTGGTGGTTGAACCCTCAGAATCTTCTAAAGGGAAGATCCTTCAGCCCTGTTGTCTGGAAGGTAGTTACCACAGACGCCAGCCTGGCAGGCTGGGGGGGCGGTCTTCGAGGGGTTCTCTCGCCAGGGAACTTGGGTGAAAACAGAGAGGCAGCTCCCCATCAATATCTTGGAGATCAGAGCTGCTCGCCTAGCCCTTCTGGCATGGACCTCCAGATTACAGGGGTTCCCGGTGAGAATCCAGTCAGACAATGCCACAGCGGTGGCATACATAAACCACCAAGGGGGAACCAGGAGTCAGGCCGCTCAGAGGGAGGTGAGCTTGATTTTTCAGTGGGCAGAGGTTCATGTACCCTGCATTTCGGCGATATTCATTCCCGGAGTGGACAACCTGCAGGCAGACTTCTTAAGTCGCCAGATTCTGTCGCCAGGGGAGTGGTCTATGCATCCCCAGGTCTTTCAGACAATCTGCCAGAGGTGGGGAATGCCAGACGTAGATATAATGGCATCCAGGTTCAACAAGAAACTAGACAGGTTCGTGTCTCGAGCGAGGGACCCTATGGCCTGCGGAACCGATGCGTTGGTTTGCCCTTGGCATCAATTCAAACTTCTATATGCATTCCCTCCGCTACAGTTACTTCCTCGCCTGTTGCACAGGATCAGAGTGGAGCACAAGCCGGTCATTCTAGTAGCTCCAGCTTGGCCCCGGAGGACATGGTACTCACTAGTCCTGAAGATGGCAGTGGGAGACCCTTGGACTCTTCCTCTACGACCAGACCTACTCTCACAAGGCCCGATCCTCCACCCTACATTACAACGTCTAAATTTGACGGCCTGGAGGCTGAATCCCTGATTCTCAGGGGTAGAGGTCTGTCTAGGCAGGTAATTCCTACCCTGATTAGGGCTAGAAAGCCGGCCTCCAGGGTGATTTATTACAGGGTGTGGAGGAACTACGTAGGCTGGTGTGAATCCAAAAGATGGAATTCCCGCAAATATACCATTGATAGGGTGTTAAGTTTTCTCCAGCTAGGAGTGGATAAAGGCCTGGCATTAAGCACAATCAAGGGACAGATTTCAGCTCTGTCAGTGTGGTTTCAGAGGCCGCTGGCCACCCACTCGCTGGTAAAGACCTTCATACAGGGGGTCTTGCGTATTAATCCTCCTGTCAAGTCACCAATTTGTCCATGGGACTTAAATCTTGTCCTGTCCACTCTACAGAAACAACCCTTTGAGCCGTTGGCTGAGATTCCTTTAGTTTTACTGACAAGAAAGTTGGTTTTCTTGGTCGCCATAGTTTCTGCCAGGAGAGTGTCAGAATTAGCAGCCTTATCGTGTAAGGAACCGTATCTCTTTCTACATAAGGACAGGGCAGTTTTCCGGCCCCATCCTTCCTTTCTACCAAGGGTTATATCCAATTTTCACTTGAACCAGGATTTGGTACTTCCATCCTTCTTTCCGAAACCCACATCTAGAAAGGAGGGGTTGCTGCATACCTTGGATATTGTCCGGGCCATGAAGGCCTATCTTAAAGCTACAGAAAAGATCCGGAAAACAGATGTGTTGTTCGTTCTACCAGATGGCCCCAAGAAGGGGCAGGCAGCTGCAAAATCCACCATCTCGAGATGGATTAGACAATTAATCATTCAAGCCTACGGTTTGAAGAGGTTGCCTCCTCCTTTGTCGGTAAAAGCCCATTCTACCAGGGCCATGGGCGCCTCCTGGGCAGCACACCATCAGATCTCTATGGCTCAGATATGCAAGGCGGCGACGTGGTCATCAGTCCACACGTTTACAAAGTTTTATCAACTAGACGTGAGAAGGAATGCGGATTCTGCCTTTGGACAGGCAGTACTACAGGCTAGATATGTGCATTCCCGTTCGTACGAATGTTATTTTCGTACGAAAATGTTCATTTTCGTACCCGCGGGATAATGTGTACATACGAAAATATTAAAGCACCAAAATACGAAAACGACGGGATAACGGATGAGCCGCATAACGAACGACCGCAATTACGAACGATCCGACGGGAAAAAACGACAAAACGAAAATGGCAAAATAACGAAAATTAAATCTGTATCAAGAGGTTTGCATTGTGTATTTTGTTTGAATCCGTTTTGTGTTCGTTTTCAGTTGTATGTTCTTTGTTCAATGACATCTATAACAAAAGAATTTCATTATGTATATTGAATGAATTCCTTTTTCTTTTTTCTGTGTATTCAAAATACTGAAGGCAATTTTTTTGTTATAGGTGTCATATCAATAACAAAAGAAACGTGTTCAAATGCAAATCTTTTTTTTTTTTTTTTTTTGAATGGCCAGAGAGTTATGCCGCGTACACACGATCACTTTTTGCGATGAAAAAAAACGACGTTTTCTCTCATGAAAAAAAAAACGACGTTTTTCAAACTTCATTTTCCAAAACGACGTTGCGTACACACCATCGTTTTTCACAAAAGCTCGAGCAGTGCGCGGTGACGTCCATCACGTACGACGGGACTATAAAGGGTCATTTCCATGCGGAAGACGGCCTCTTTTGCTGATATCGTGTTGCTGCGTGTTAGTAAAAGTTTGGTGAGAGACGATTCGCGCTTTTCAGTCTTCGTGCTTTAAAAAACGTTTTCTGTCTTACAGTTTGTGCTTTTGGGTTCGTATCTGTGTTACAGTGCTTGTTTTCAGATCGTATCTGTTTTGGCAGTGCGTTCTTGTTTGCACGTTACTGTTTTGCAGGTCGTTCTTCAGAGGCCTTTCTGTTCTTCAGCGCGTTTTTTTTTTAGTGTGATCTGATTTGACGACCGTTTTCTAACCATGTTGCGGGTACGTTCTCGTCGCCGAGAGCGTGCTTTGCATCTTGTTAGGATGTGTGCTGCATCCCGGCTCCGGTCCTTGAGGAGGGCGAGAAGGACTTTGTGGGCCAAGGACTGGTTTCTTCGCAGGGACCAGTTCTCTCATATGCCTCTGCTGCGGGAGATCCAAGAAAATAACCCTGATGATTTCAGGAATTTTCTTTGGATGTCTGACCCCGTATTCCAGCAGCTTTTGGCTTCGGTGTCGCCTTATATCACCAGGCAGGACACCGTTATGCGGGAAGCCATCACTGCTGAGCAGCGGCTAGTTGCCACCTTGCGGTACCTGGCAACAGGGAGAAGTCTGCAGGACTTGAAGTTCTCGACGGGCATCTCCCCCCAGGCTCTGGGCCTCATAATCCCGGACACCTGTTGTGCCATAATCCAGGTTTTGCAGGAGGAGTATATTAAGGTAAGTGGTGTCCTTTAAATGCACAAACTGTTCTTATTTTTCATATTTTTGAGTAATGTACAAGCCCACCTAGCCTAGTCCCTATATCCCCCTTGATTTTTGTTCCCTATTGTTGTTCAGTATTTTGAAGTCCCTATATCCCCCTTGATTTTTGTTCCCTATTGTAGTTCCCCCTCCCCCCCCAATCTTTTTTACAATTTCCCTTTTTTTTTTTTAAATAAATGTTTCAAGGTCTCAAACTCATCTTGGGGCCCCCCCTCACCCTATTTTGTTTGTGTTTTGTGACCATCAGAGGGTGTGATTAATATGCTTAGTAATTATTTTTAATTTATGATTGGGTCAATAATTAATACTTGAACTTAACGCTCTTCTTTTTTTAGGATCCAAGAATGTTTTTGGATATTCTATTAGGAATGTTTGTTTGAATAATTTTTTTTTCGGTTTCTCTACAGTTCCCCACCACGCCACAGGAATGGCAGACTGTGGCAGCGGAATTCTCCCAGCGCTGGAATTTTCCGAATTGTGGAGGAGCTATTGACGGCAAGCACGTCCGCATCGTGCCACCACCCCATTCCGGATCCCATTTTTATAACTACAAGGGGTTCCACAGTGTCGTGCTGATGGCGGTGGTTTCAGCAAATTATGAATTTCTATATCTAGACGTTGGGAAGAATGGGCGGATGTCGGACGGCGGGGTCTTTGCCGAGACCGAGTTTGCCCAACGGCTTCAGTCGGAGGAGCTGGGATTGCCACCTGCGGAGGAGAACGAAGAGGGGCTTCCTTTTGTGTTCATTGCAGACGAGGCATTTGGCTTGGGTCCCCACCTCCTGAGGCCATTTCCCCAACGTGCCCTCACCCATGAGAGGAGGGTCTTTAATTATCGGCTGGCCAGAGCCAGAAGAGTGGTTGAGAATGCGTTTGGCATCATGGCCAGCGGGTTCCGCTTGTTTTTAACGGCCATAAACATGGCTGAATACAAATGGGATACCATCATTTTATGTTGCTGTATCCTCCATAATTATCTCAGAAGACATTCTGTCAATTATATTGCTTTATTGCCTGACGAGGCAGTTCATGTACCTGATGTGGCCCGTGAGGCAGGCCATCCAGGCTTGGCCCCCCAAAATGCACGTGCTGTGCGCCAGGCCTACGTGGACTACTTTATGGGTAGGGGGGCCATACCAATGCCAGATCTTGGCTGATTTGCATAATAAAAATCTTTAATGAAAGAAACAGTCTACTTATTTTTTTTACAATATTGTGAATGTTTGTGTATTTTCATTGCCTCCTAGGTTATCATAGTGTTTTATGTGTTTTGAATGGTCTAAATATCCATCATTGTTTGATGTTACCAGCAGTAACATATTTTGAAGGTCAGCATTCATATAAAATAACAAGCCACACAATTGTGAAAGTGACAATTTTTTTAATTTTTAACATTATTTGAACAAGAAAACAGGTACAATCCTTTGGTTTTTTTCTAGTGATTCAAACAAAAACCCTTTTTTTTTTTTTCTGGTGATTAAAATAACTATACAATCATATGTTTTTTTTTTTTTTCTGGTGATTAAAATAACTATACAATCATATTTTTTTTTTTTCTGGTGATTAAAATAACTATACAATCATGTTTTTTTTTTTTTCTGGTGATTAAAATAACTATACAATCATATTTTTTTTATTTTTTATTTTCTGGTGATTAAAATAACTATACAATCATATTATTTTTTTTTTATTTTTTTATGGTGATTAAAATAACTATACAATCATATTTTTTTTTTTTCTGGTGATTAAAATAACTATACAATCATATTTTTTTTTTTCTGGTGATTAAAATAACTATACAATCATATGTTTTTTTTTTTTTTTTTCTGGTGATTAAAATAACTATACAATCATATTTTTTTTATTTTTTTTTTCTGGTGATTAAAATAACTATACAATCATATTATTTTTTTTTTTTTTTTTTCTGGTGATTAAAATAACTATACAATCATATTTATTTTTTTCTGGTGATTAAAATAACTATACAATCATATTTTTTTTTTTTTTTTTTTTCTGGTGATTAAAATAACTATAAAATAGTGTTTGTTCCTCTCATTAACAAAACGTACATAAAAAATAAAAAAAAAAATACTTTAAACCCTCCCCAAAACATCCAGGACATTTTTGAGCTGGAGTCCCACCCTTTTTGTATTTTCCAGGACTTGTCTGGATGCTTGCTGGATGTCCTCAATTTGTTCGGCGCAGGACCATATTTCTCGAATGAGGTAAGGTGCAGTGTCCTTATCAAGTGCTGACCCAGCACGACTTGCTCCTGAAATGTGCGAGCAAACCATGTATTAATAAAAATTAATCCTAGTACCTACATAACCTGTGTATCTGTGTTATCAGACACATTACCGGATGTGGTGGCAGCTTCCCCTTCATCCAGATCCCTCGGGGGTGTTACTTGATCAGTACTTGCGTCCTGCCTTGATGCTTCCTTACGCCCTACGAAATAGAAGAAAGGGAAACCAGAAAGGTAAAAGATTAGAGGGATGAAAGATAATTAAAAATACAACTACAGAGTCCACATGTGTAGAATCCACTGCTGAGCACACTCTCCTTTTTCTGCGTATTGTTATTACTATTAATTATTCACATCTACTAGGTACACATCTACATTAAAAAAAAAACAATTGATGTCACATTAAAAACATAATAAAGATGTCACAACTTTAATGTTTGTGAGAACAATAACTGGTCGTAGGAGTCGTCGTATGTTCAAACTGCAATCATACAAATACGCCCTTTTTAGAGGATACAGTGGTTGCACTCCGATTTGTCCACGGGAACTAGTCATGAAGATCGTCGTTTATTAGTACAAAAAGCGACGAATGATCGACTACTCCTACGACCAATTTTAGTGTGAGCACAAACAGATACAGTACAACCTGAAAGAAGAAGCACATGGCACAAAGAACAAACACCAAAAATGAGGCCACATCAAAATTACTTACTTTTGTTTCGAATCATTCTTTTTATTCGCTGCAGCTGCTCTGGCTCTCTATTCTTTAGGTCAGACCACCTCTTTCTGACTTGTTCTTTGCTCCTGCTTTGTCCAAATTTCCGCCTGAGGCTCCTAATGACTTTCTCCATTATGTCCGCCTTCACCTTATTGGGGTGAAGGTAAGGGCCGTGCTTGCCATCATAGTCCTCTTGCTGAAAGATGGTCACCATCTCCACCATCTCCTTGAAAGCCATGTTTGAGGCCTTGTACCTCCGCCTGGAGCTTCTTCTGGTCTGGCTCTGGCCTGCCTCCTGGCTTGAGCTTGCCATATTTTTGCCCGGGCTTGTTCCTCCAGAAATGACACCCACCAAAAAAAGTTAGAGAAAGGGGCGTGTAAAGGACGAGACCGAACGTCAGGGGCGGGGTATGCCTCGCATCACACGTGTGCGTCGCGTCACACGTGCGCAGTGTTTAAAGGGATCCGACGTCATTGAAAGCGACGTTCACAGTCTGCGGAAGAAGGCGCAAGTCACGATCGAATCATACGACGGTATGTAACTGAATTTTTGACGTTAATATTATTGAACAGTGGATGATGTTGTGTGCTAGAGAAGATATGGTGTTTTAAAGCTTTTAGTAGTAGGAGTGGCTTCACTGACACTAGGTTTTTCCATTTCACATGCAGACAACATGGAGGCCTTCAAGGAGCAGGAATTTTTTACAGAATTCATACAAAGATGGAGGGAGCAGCCAGTCCTCTGGCAAACAAAAAACAAAAAAAATAAAAACAAAGAGGCCAGGAAGCAAGCACTGGAGACCATTCTGGTATTTGTGAAGACAAGGGTCCCAAATGCAACTACTGCGACTGTGAAGACCAAAATAAATTCGATTAGGGGCACCTACAGGACCCAACGGTCATTAGTCCAGGCCTCAATCCGATCAGGAGCTGCAGCTGAGTCCGTATATAGGCCAAACCTCTGGTATTATAATCAGCTGCAGTTCCTGGATGACCATATAGAATCCCGGCCATCCGTGTCGACCCTTCCCCCAAGGAGACAGGCCCCTCTTCCCTGCAGTCAGTCCTCCAGTCTTCCCTGCAGGCAAGAGCAGGCTACCTCGGAGGAAGAGGCTGAGTTACTGGAGGACCCAGATTGTGACCCATGGAGCCAGGTATTGCATTTTACTAACAAATTATGAACTGCAATGTAGAATAATGTTGTCAAATTGATGTTACAAGTGTTGTAAATTATATATGATTGCAGCAAAAATTAGGAACATGTCACTAGGCAATAGCCGCAAAACAGAATGGGGACAAAATCCATAAATGCACAGGTCATAATGATTGTGTGTAAATTTTGGGTACACCTCTAGGGGGGTAAACACAATACACCGGGAAGGGGTCGCAGATGAGAAACAGCCTTTTTGTTAATTCCCATTTTGGCCACCCCCACAAAACAAAACATCCATTTTTAGTTTGTGGAAAGGCCCCCTACTGAGCAATTTCAGCCAACATCAACCCCCCACCGCTAGGGGGCACATATCTGTAGCTGGGTAAGAGGCCACAAAATTAGGGATGTGTGCCCTGTGTGTAAACGATTTTTTCAGACAATTAGCATATGTCAGGATTTTAGAAATGGGTGTGATTAATGAGGACAACAAACTAGGTCCCTTTTTTTCCTACACAGACAGAGCAAAGCCAGGAGGAGGCAGAGCCCATTGGGAGCCAGGAGGAGGCAGAGCCCACTGGGAGCCAGGAGGAGGCAGGCCCCACGGGGAGACAGGAGGAGGCAGGCCCCACGGGGAGACAGGAGGAGGCAGGCCCCACGGGGGGACAGGAGTCACGCCGGTGAGATTGCATCTCCCAGATCCCTCCTCTACGCACTCCCGCAAAAAGGGCACGGAGACTCATGCAAATGGAGGAGGAGACCCAGGCCATGCTCCGTGAAGCAACAGCGGCCATCAGAGAGCAACCCAGTGAAGAAGAGGGCTTTGGAGCGCTGATCGCGGCCAAGCTCCAAAAGCTGGAGCCGGGCCAGCGTGTGCGCTGCGAGCTCTTAATCTTTAAGGCCATAAGCATGGCCACACTGGGCAAGCTCAATGACGACATTGACATTGGGCTGATCAGCACTCCTGTCCTCTCTGCTCTTCCTGCTCCTGCTCCTTCTCCTGCTCCTCCTCTTCCTGAGCCTGCTCTGGCTCCTGCCACAACCTTGCCTCCAGGAACCCAGCCCCCGAAGACTCGGGCTGCAGGGAAGGCTGCAGGGAAGACTGCAGGGAAGAGTAAAGGGAAGAAGAAATGATGGTGCCCCTAATCAAATTTATTTTGTCTTGACAGACGTCAGTGTTGCTTTGTTGGACCCTTGTCTTTTCAAATACCAGCAGGGTCTCCTTTGCTTTCTTCCTGGCTTTTTTGTTTTTATTTTGATTACATTTTTATTTGCCAGATGTGTGTAATTTTTTGATTTGCTTTATTGCTTTGCGACAGAAATAAATGTCTTTTTTTTTTCGTTGCAAAATTTGTACATGTGTATTTTGAACAATATATAGAGATCATTTACTGAGTAGGCAGACACATTTAAAAAAAATAAGGAACATGGGACAACAACCTCCTTGTTGGTAATTTATTAAAAAAATAAATAAAAAATATGTTGGGTCACTTCACACACTCCAAAATCAACCAGAATTCACATTTTGATAAACATTTAAACATTTAAAAAAAAAAAAGGGAGATGATGTGCTTAAACAAAAAAAGAGGAAATAAAGACATAAAGAAAAAAAAAAACAAAGGTTAACAGAAATATGTAACAAGATCTGTTAACCTTTTGACATTCTATTTTTTTTTTTTTTTTTGGTCTTTATTTCTTTATTTCCTCTTTTTTGGTTTAAGCACATCATCTCCCTTTTTTTTATTTTTAAATAAAAAGTTTTTTGAAATGTCAACTATGTAACAAGATGAGCCACAACAAACTAGGAATTTAGTGTAGCATTTAAATGCATTGGTTCAAATGCAGCGCATTCTTTGCTTCATTATACTTTTAAAAAGAAACGAATGTGCTTAATCCATTCTGAACAGTAGTTTTACCTGAACAAGCGCTCCCGTCTGAAAAATTGCTTCTGAGCAGGCGCGGGTTGAAAACGTCGTTTTGCACATCGTTTTGCCCACACACGGTGACTTTTTATGACACAAAAAACGACGTTTTGAAAAACGACACAAAAAATTCAAGCATGTTCGAATCTTTTTTTCATCGTTTTTTTGAAGACATAAAACGACGTTTTGCCCACACACGATGATTTTAAATGACGTTTTTGAAAACGTCGTTTTTTTTTCATCGCAAAAAAACGACCGTGTGTACGCGGCATAACTCTCTGGCCATTCAAAAAAAAAACATAAACAAAAGATTTGCATTTGAACCTGTTTCTTGTTATTTTCGTATGTTGATATGACACCTATAATAGACAGGAATTCATTCAATATACATAATGAAATTCTTTTGTTATAGATGTCATTGAACAATGAACATACAACTGACACTAACAAAAGAAAAGCATTCAAGATACACAGAATGCAAATTGACGAAAATTCACGATAATTATTGTCTAACAAGAAACGAACATGAATTGAACAGAATAACGAATCAGCCCGCATGTACGAAAATAAAACGGTAACGGAAATACGAAACGATCGGAATACGAAAAAATCACGTCGTACGACAAACGAACGGGAACGAATGGGAAAACGGGCGTCTTACGAAAAACGAACGGAAACGAACAGACGGGACCATACGAAACGGAACAAAAAAAAACGAAAAAAAATTCTGTGCACATGTCTACTACAGGCTGCAGTTTAAGATCCTCGGGATCAGGGGCACCCTTGGTTGTAAAAAAGAAGAAAAAAAAAAAAAAAAAAAGTTTTTTCTTGACTAAGTTGGAATTATTATTATTATTTGAGTATACCTCTAAATTGAATCCTTCTTTGGAAGATGTCTCCCTCCCCTCATTAAAGCATTGCTTTCGGACATCCCATATAGTAATGAATATGCCGCTCTGTGTCCCGTGATGTACGAGAAAGAAAAAGGGATTTTTAAATACAGCTTACCTGTAAAATCCTTTTCTTGGAGTACATCACGGGACACAGAGCTCCCACCCCTCTTTTGGGTGAACATTTTGGGAGGCATACTGCTTGCTACAAAACTGAGGGACTCCCTCTAGGGGAGGGGGTTATATAGGGAGGGGACTTCCTGTTTGAGATTGCCAGTGTCCACACCTGAAGGTACTCCATATAACCCATATAGTAATGAATATGCCGCTCTGTGTCCCGTGATGTACTCCAAGAAAAGGATTTTACAGGTAAGCTGTATTTAAAAATCCCTTTATATCAAGCTTACAAGTTAAAGTGGTTGTGAAGCCTTAGGGTATTTTTTTATATTTTTATATGCATTCAAGTGGAGTTCCTACTAAAAAAGTAATAATATTAAAAGTCAGCAGCTTTCTTCCAGGCAATTATAGTCCCGACTTTATCAGCAAAGGACAAACAGGACCTGGAAGCACCAGTTACATTAGAGGAGGTACAGCAAGCAGTGGGAAGGGGGAAAAGAGGGAAAAGATCAACTGGATCCCTCTTCTTACCATCCAATCTCCCTATTATGTACTGATGTGAAGATCTTAGCTAAAGTACTCGCCATCCGCTTAAATCGATGTATTAACCACCTTATTCATCCCGATCAGTCAGGTTTTATACCAAGTAGGTCAACAAGTAATAATATCAGAAGGGTTTTCCTAAACTTGCAGATTCCAACAGATAATGAGGGCCCTAGAGCGGTGTTGTCTCTTGATGCCGCAAAGGCATTCGAATGGACATTGTGGAAAGTGTTAGAGAGCTTTGGCTTTGGTCCTTCTTTTGTTAGTTGGGTTAAATTATTCTATAGTGAACCATGCGCAAAAATTTAAATAAATGATGAGCTCTCAGAAAGTTTCCAGTTGGAGAGAGGGACAAGACAGGGCTGTCCTCTCTTCCCCCTCTTGTTCGCACTTACTTTGGAGCCTCTGGCAATTATGACCAGATCGCGGACTGACATAAGGGGGGTTTAGAAGATGGTGGGGAGAGGAAAGGATAGGCATGTTTGGGGACGATGTCCTGTTTTTCCTAGGAGATGTAGAAGCCTCACTAGAAGCAGTGATGCAAATGGTTGGGGAATTTTGCCAGTTCTCAGGTCTGGCCATCAACTGGGAAAAATCGGCTTTGCTACCACTGGACCCATTTGGTGCCCAGACATTGTTAGGAGTCTCCCAATTAAAAATTTGTCACAAAAATGAAAATATCTGGGGGTCTGGGTTGCTAGGGACATAAGTCAATATGTCCACAATAATCTAGTTCCTTTACTACGTAAATTAAAACAAAAATGTGATATATGGAAACGCCTACCTCTGTCTGCAGCAGGACACTGTAATTTAATAAAAATGATTTGGCAGCCACAGATACTATACCTGCTTTATAACTCCCCGATGTGGATAGGGCAAACGTGGTTTAAAGGAGTAGTAAAGGAAACATTTTTTTTTTTGCTGAAATTACTGTTTACAGGGTATAGAGAGATAATAGTTAACTGATTCCTTTTAAAAATGATTAAAAATAGATAAAAATCAATCCTATAATGTGCCTGTAGTTTAGTTTCGTCTTTAGACTAGTTTCAATTTGTTCTGTGTGTACAGAGACACATCGAACAAAAACAAACAAACACAGGGCAGGGTTTGTTTTTAAAATGAATCTGATTGATCTGATTTTTTCATAAGGAGCCAGACAAGCAGGAAGTGTGGAGTTCAGCAAGGGATTACAGCAACTTCTAAGCAAAAACGGACATGGAGAACATGAAAGCAGGACTGCAATAAGGTAAAGCAAGCTATTTATCATTACATTTTTTTTCCTTTACTGATCCTTTAACCACTTGTCCACCGCCCACCATCAAATGGCGGCGGGCGGAGGACTCCAATCTCCTGACTGCACGTCATATGATGTCCAGTCATTCAAACAGGGACTGTGCGCGATCGTGTGCGCGCATCCCTGTACTGTCGGTAGCGGCGTGTCACGGAGACACCGCTCGTTAACCACGTGATTGCCGTGATGAAGTCATGGCTGATCACGCATGGCAACACCCCGTCGGTGGCAGCGTGTTCCCGGGAACACTGCTCGTCACCGACAATGGTACACAGCCATTGGTCAGGGCTGTGTACCACGTGATCAGCTCTGATCACTAGTGTAAACAAAGAGCTGTAACTAACTGTTACCAGCTCTTCTCCCCTCACACATCGTTTCCAGTGTGAGGAGAGAAAAGCTAGAAGCAGTGAGTTACAGTTCTGTGTTACTGTAGTGTCTGCACAAACACCACATCTGTCCCCTTGCCCCCCCCCCCAATTGTCACCAGTCACCCAACAGTCACCCATAAAGTGCACCTGTCACATAAATAGACTGCCATCAGCAGTGCAACCGTCACCCACCAGTGACCGTACCCTGTCACCGTCACCCAAATTGTGACCTGCCCTGTCACCCGTCACCCACCAGTGACCTGCCCTGTCACCCGTTTATGAAGAAAAAATACTAATTTGCTAAATTTTATGACAGAAACAAAGAAAAATTCAATTTTTTTCACAAAATCTACCGTCTTTTTTTATTTATAGCGCAAAAAATAAAAAACGAGTGATTAAATACCACCAAAAGAAAGCTCTATTTGTGTAAAAAAAGGACGCAATTTTTATTTGGGTACAGTGTTGCATGACTGAGTAATTGTTATTCAAAGTGTGAGAGCACCGAAAGCTGAAAATTGGTCTGGGTAAGAAGGGGGTTTAAGTGCACTGTATTGAAGTGGTTAAGAGAATCGAGTTGCTATTCAGAGAACTAATATGGAGGGGTGGACAATCTAGGATTAGTTTGCAGACTATGCAACTTCCTATTAAAGAGGAGGGCATGGGGGTTCCACATCCCAGACTATATTTTCTGGCTTCTCAACTGCAACAACTAGCGGGTTGTGGAACCCCAATGCTAGGCAATGCTAATAGCTGTTTGCTGTTATCTGGGACTCCACATAAGCTACTGGTAGAAGCCGTAGAGGCAGACTCCTTTTCTTTATCGTACATCACGGGACACAGAGCGCATAGCCATTACACTTGTGTTATATGGGTACCTTCAGGTGTGGACACTGGTGTAATCAATTTCACAGGAAGTTTCCTCCCTATATAACCCCCTCCCACTGGGAGTGCTTCAGTTTTTTCACCAGTGTCTTAGGTGTTGGTCACGTCTAGCTGTCCCTCGGAGGTCTCGGGACCCAGGATAGCTAGCCGGATCCGTCCGAAGTGCTTCAAAGCCAAGGTGTACGGTACCCGGGCCCTGCTGGAGTGGGGTTTTGCCTATAATGCCTCTCCTTGGAGGGCTGGATTCTGGGCTCCAGTACCTTAGTCTCTTCCAAGAACTAAACGCTACTGATGCCAGGATGCTATATAGGTCCAGGGGTGTGGGTTCCTTAACACAGGACCCCGGTCCCTGAAGGTCCAAGACAATACCCACGGAGATGGGGGAAGGCTGGGCCTCTTGCATTTTGCAATACCCTGCGGCGTGGAGCAGGTAAGAGGGAACCTGCGGGACTTGGTTCGACAGTAGGTATCCCCCTGGGGGTTCTGGGTTGGCTAATGGTATGCTTGTGCATCAGCCACTATCTCCACTATGTCTTTTGAGGCAGGATGGGATGTACTAATGTTTACCCAGATAACATGTAGGTATATGTATGCTTTTAAAGATATGTATTTTGCTACTCCCCCCAGATTTGCCTGTTAGCATGATACTGCAGCCCCACGTGTATAGAGAGGAAGTGCTGACAAAACTCCTGTTTCTTAGGAAGCCTAGGGGGACAGCTTCCTCTATGTGTGCACTACAAAGATTAGTGGCTTACCGGGTGTCTGTGTTACTAGCGCTGGTCCAGGCTTCTCCTCTGCTCTCTGCTTCCTCCATGTTGGTTTCAGCGTGGGGGGGGCGGGCCAGCAGCGTCAGGTCTCAGATAAAGCAAAAAAAAAAAAAAAAAAAGCATTTCCTGGCTGGTCATTCCCTCCTGAGAGCAGTGGAGAGTGAGGACACAGAGCGCGCAGCTGAGCCATTTCTGGCTAACAGTGACACCCAGTGGTGGTTTGTGGATCTTCAGGTCTGGACTTAGTCCACACTGAAAAGAAAAAAAAAAAAAAAAAGATTTTTTTCTTAAAGGGACTCAGCCTTAGATCTGGCAGTATCTGAGTCGGTGCAACCTTGGACTCCAGCTAACGGGCATTGGTGTGGCAATACTCACAGGACTCTCCTCGGTATTGCCGCCTTCTCAGGCGTATGAAAATTAAAAAAAAAAAAAAAAAAATGTTTTACCATAGCCTGTCCTTATTAATGTTTCACTTCTAGCTACAACAGTTGGGTGTTGGCTGTAGGGGTGTCTCAAGGTTGTGCAATGGCTCCCAAGGAATCAGGACCAGCTAAGGCTGCAAAAGGTGCCAAAAAAGTAAAGGGGTCTCCAACGGGGTCAGAGGATTTGGGCCAGGCTCCAGTGGTCCCACCCTCACCAGATAGACCACCGAACAGCATCATGCAGGAGCCATTGAGGGTGCTAGGGGCAGAGGCGGCCCCCAATCAACCCATTCCCGTTTATGTTACGGAAGAAATGCTAGAATCCACCCTGGGTGGGCTAGAGAAAAGGTTAACTGCTTTAATTGCCCGCTCTTTGCCGGGTGGCAAACGGGCTAGATCCCCGTCACCTAGAACGGTGTGTTCGGATGCAGAGGTCCTCTCTTCGGAGGAATTGGACCCACAGGGGGATCAAGCGGACCTGAGTCCTGACGGGTCAGACATTGAAGATTCCACTATAGATGAAATTTTTTTCGGCTTCTCAAGCAGAGAGTCTGTGGATCCAGTCTCTGACGGATATGGTTCGCACTGCTTTTAAACTTCCAGTGTCAGAACAATTAGCCCCCGTGGTATCCTCTTTAGGTTCCTTGAAGGCACCATTGAGTGGTGCGTCTTTCCCGGTTCACCCCCTTCTGGAGAGCCTGATTTTTCAGGATTGGGCTCGACCTGATAGGATTTTTATCCCTCCTAAAAGGGTCACCATTCTCTATCCTATGGAAGAAGAATTTGCAAAGAAATGGGCACTCCCTACCAGGTGTTTAAAGATCCAGTCGACAAAAAATTGGAGACCCTACTGAAGGCTTCTTTTACCACAGTAGGTGCCGTGGTTCAGCCAGCAGTGGCAGCCATTGGCGTTTGTCAGGCTTTAAAGGATCAAACTAAACCGATATTAAGGGACATACCGGCTCAGCAAGCTCGTGAATTGGCTGACCTCCCAAGAGCTCTCTGCTTTGCAGTAGATGCTATTAAGGTCAACAGGCGTCCCGTTTATCTCTGCTGTTGGTTCATATGCGTCGCCTTTTGTGGCTAAAAAACTGGTCAGCAGAGGCACCCTGCAAAAAGCTTTTAGCAGGATTTCCCTTTCATGGTGGGAGACTATTCGGTGAAGACCTAGATAAATATATCCAGACCATATCAAGTGGTAAAAGTTCTTTCTTGCCTATCAAGAAAAGATCGCGACAGGCCTTCACAGGCTCGGCCCCTTCAACTTCCCGTCAGTATCGACGGCCTCCCGGGCATTCAGCATTTAATAGCCGCCCACAAGGACAAGCCATGACAGGCAAGAGGCCATGGCCTCGCAAGCCGGTTAAACCAGTCCTCAAGTCAGATTCATGAAGGGGCGCCCCCACTCTCTTGGGTGGGGGGAAGGCTTCGGTTTTTCTCCGAAGTGTGGAAGGCCAGAATTCCCGACTCTTGGGTAAGATCCGTGGTAACCACGGACTACAAGCTAGAGTTTCGGGAAGTCCCCCCTCCTCATCTTCAGGGGTCAAGTCTTCCAAGCGACCCATTAAAGAGGGCCTCTCTTGTAAAAGCATTGGATCGTCTCTGGCTCCAAGGAGTAATTGTAGAAGTACCAACCCAGGAATGAAGTCTGGGATTCTACTCCAACCTTTTCATAATACCAAAGCCCAATGGCGACGTCAGGCCTATCTTGGACCTCAAACGCCTAAATCGCTTTCTAAACATTCAGACCTTTCGTATGGAGTCCATACGTTCGGTGGCAGCCAGCCTACATCAAGACGACTTTCTAGCATCTATAGACATAAAAGATGCGTATCTGCACGTGCCGATCTACCCGGCACATCACAGGTTTCTTCGTTGTATGATAGATCACCGCCATTACCAGTTCGTAGTCCTCCCTTTCGGGTTGGCAACAGCTCCGCGGGTATTCACAAAGGTGTTAGCCCCGGTGCTAGCCGTCCTAAGGACAGAAGGCATTTTAGTCTTGGCATACTTGGACGATCTTCTGGTTATCGACAGCTCAGCTTCCAACCTCAATCAGGCAGTAGGTCGCACAGTTCAGCATCTAGAGGAATTCGGGTGGATTGTAAAACTAGAAAAATCGGTATTGAAACCCACAAAGCAGTTGGAATATCTAAGCCTTAGGCTAGATACAGACTGCCAGAGGATAAGTTTACCTCAAGCAAAGATCAGATCAATAGCTCAAGCAGTTCAAGTGATCTTAGGCAAGAAGAGGCCGACTATTCGCCTATGTATGCGACTGCTGGGGAAGATGGTGGCCGCCTTCGAGGCTGTGCCCTACGCCCAGATCCATACCAGATATCTTCAGGCAGCCATTTTCTCTGCTTGGAACAAATCCATTCAGGCGTTAGATCGTCCGTTAGTGCT
This sequence comes from Rana kukunoris, assembly GCA_029574335.1. NCBI lineage: Eukaryota > Metazoa > Chordata > Amphibia > Anura > Ranidae > Rana > Rana kukunoris. The sequence continues at coordinate 52,631,396 of CM056057.1, forward strand.
CTCCCCGAAGGTCCGGCGCAGCCTGTCTTGGTGGCTGGTCTCTCAAAATTTGTCAAAAGGGAAATCCTTTTGCCCCATCACGTGGAAGATAGTATCCACGGATGCCAGCCTGTTAGGTTGGGGGGCAGTTCTAGAAGAACAGACCCAGCAAGGGCTGTGGTCGGGGGCAGAAAAACTGCTTCCCATCAATATCTTGGAGATCAGAGCTGCTCGACTGGCCCTGATCGCCTGGACTCTCCCCCTTCAGGGTCTGCCAGTAAGGATACAGTCCGACAACGCCACTGCGGTGGCATACATAAACCACCAGGGGGGCACGAAGAGCCCAGCAGCCCAAAGAGAAGTATACCTGATTTTCTCATGGGCCGAAGCCCATGTACCCTGCATCTCGGCGGTGTTCATCCCAGGGATAGACAATTCTCAAGCAGATTTTTTGAGTCGTCAACAGTTGCTCCCGGGGGAATGGTCTCTTCACCCCCACCAGGTATTCCAAGAGATTTGCCAAAGATTCGGAGTCCCAGATTTCGACATTATGGCAACGAGATCCAACAAAAAATTGGACAAATTCATATCCCGAGCCAGGGATCCCTCGGCCTACGGGACCGATGCGTTGGTTTGCCCTTGGCACCAGTTTTCTCTTCTGTATGCGTTCCCTCCACTGCAGATGATTCCCCGCCTTCTACGGAGGATCCGGGTGGAGCGCAGGCCTGTGATCCTGGTGGCCCCAGCCTGGCCCAGGAGGGCTTGGTACGCACTCATCGTGAAGATGTCAGTCGGGGCGCCGGGGCCGCTCCCCCTGCGCCCAGATCTGCTGTCTCAGGGCCCAATCTGCCATCCTGCTTCACAGCAGCTAAATTTGACGGCTTGGCAGCTGAATCCCTAATTCTTAAGGGCAGAGGCCTCTCAGATCAGGTCATATCTACGTTGATTCAGGCTAGGAAACCGGTCTCCAGAAATATTTATTACAGAGTCTGGAGAACCTATGTGGAGTGGTGCGAGTCTCAAAAATGGCATCCTCGAAAGTTTTTTATTGACAGGATCTTGCGATTCCTCCAGGTTGGCGTTGACAAAGGGTTGGCTCTTAGTACTCTAAAGGGGCAGGTGTCGGCTTTATCAATATGGTTTCAAAGACCCTTGGCCACCCATTCGCTTATGAAAACCTTCTTGCAGGGGGTCTTGCATGTGAATCCCCCTATTAGAGCTCCCCTCTGCCCCTGGAATTTAAATCTGGTCTTGTCAGCTTTACAAAGGCAGCCGTTTGAACCTCTGACAGAAATCCCTCTTGTGCTACTAACCCGAAAGTTGGTTTTCTTGGTGGCTATGGCTTCAGCCAGAAGGGTTTCCGAGCTGGCAGCCTTGTCATGCAGGGAGCCATACCTTATTCTGCATAAGGACAGAGTGGTTCTGCGGCCTCAACCTTCTTTCCTTCCTAAGGTCATATCCAGTTTTCACTTGAATCAGGACCTAGTCCTACCATCCTTCTTTCCTACTCCCCAGTCCAGAGAGGAAAGACGGCTTCATACTTTGGACGTGGTTCGAGCCATGAGGGTCTATCTCAAGGCTACAGAGAAGATTCGGAAAACAGATGTGCTTTTTGTTCTTCCGGATGGCCCCAAGAAGGGTCAGCCGGCTGCCAAGTCTTCCTTGGCTAGGTGGATTAAGCAGCTGATTTTTCAGGCATATGGTCTGAAGCGCGTTCCACCTCCCTTATCAGTTAAAGCCCATTCTACTCCTGGGCGGCACACCATCAGATCTCTATGGCACAGGTTTGCAAGGCGGCAACCTGGTCTTCCGTACATACGTTTACTAAATTTTATAAGTTGGACGTTGCAAAGGGTACGGACGCAGCTTTTGGGCAGGCGGTCCTACGGGCAGCAGTATAGAATCCTCTGGCCCGGTTCACGCCACCTTGTTTTTCTGTTGGTGGAGCCATGTTTTCTCCTGACAATGTTTTTATTTGGCTATTCTTGGCCTTACGGTCTCCCTCCTTTCATAGAGCATTGCTTTAGGACATCCCAAGTGTAATGGCTATGCGCTCTGTGTCCCGTGATGTACGATAAAGAAAAAGGGATTTTTAATAAACAGCTTACCTGTAAAATCCTTTTCTTGAAGTACATCATGGGACACAGAGCTCCCACCCCTCTTTTGGGGAACATTGTGTAACCTCGGGAGAATTGCTTGCTACAAAACTGAAGCACTCCCAGTGGGAGGGGGTTATATAGGGAGGAAACTTCCTGTGAAATTGATTACACCAGTGTCCACACCTGAAGGTACCCATATAAGTGTAATGGCTATGCGCTCTGTGTCCCGTGATGTACTTCAAGAAAAGGATTTTACAGGTAAGCTGTTTATTAAAAATCCCTTTTTCCATGAATACCCGACTGTAAAACAAGTGAGTAAAATATGGCAGACAGCGAAGGCACTGATGGGGTACGCAGGGGTAACAGAATTTTCTCCCCTATGGGACAATAAAAACTTAGGGGAAGTAATGGGCATTGAGAAACCCTGGGAATGGGAGAGACGGGGTATAACTCATCTAATCCGGGGGATACTATGAAAACGTTCTCAGATTTAAGCAGAGAATATAATATACCAAATTAGACGTTCTACAAATACCTCCAGGTTCGCCATGCCATCCAGGCACAATGTAGATCACAAACAGTTATATGGACCCAGATACCCACCCTCCTTAAAATAATTATGGCGAAAACACCTAATCTCCTAATCTCTAATCTCCTAAGGCCTAATCTCAGAGATGTACACTATTTTGGGGGCCAGTGCAATAAGTAGATTAGGACCTTCTAAGAGCAGAGAAGGATGGGAAAGAGATGTGGGGACAGTAACTGTTGACCAGTGGGCCAAAATTATAGAACGTGGCGCATTGGTCTCAATTGCTCCTTCGCAGAGATTGCCCCACCTGTTCTTACTATATAGAGTATATCATACCCCTAAAAAAAAATTCAAATTTGGATGGAGACTAAACGATGAATGTCCCAGGTGCAAGGCAACAGGAGACTTTATACATATGGTCTGGAAGTGCCCGAAGCTATTCAGATATTGGGCAGAGATAATAGATAGGGTCAATAAAATCTTCAGGTCCTCTATCGAACCAGTGGCTACAACCTGCCTTTTAGGGTGTATAGAGGAGAGCAGAATCGCACCAGGCAATCTGGTAGCTGAATTGAGATGCCTATTTAAGGCACACAAGCTAATTGCCCAGAAATGGCAGGCGCACACCCCTCCGTCGGTACAAAACTGGGTAGCGACCATTAATTCAACAATCTGTAGTGAAAGAGTGGGTCTTACTAGACAGGGCAACTATGGAAAGTTTGTGAAAATGTGGGGACCTTGGTTAGGGGCAATGGGCTACCCCACGTAGAGAAACGGTGGCGCCACCTGCCCTGGGCCCTTAGGGCTCTTCCCTCCTCACGCTTCCCTGGTCTCCCTGCTCCACCTTCTGATCCTCTTTTTTTTTTTTAGACCATGGAAACTCTCCATTCTCTCAAAATCAAGATCACACTGTACCCCTCTGGGTGGACTATCTCTTCACTCTCCTAGGCAACCAAAGCGAACACATATTTATAAATGTTTGGGTAGGGAGGGGGGGTAGGGGTAAGCAGGGCTAGATTAAAGGGGAATTAGGAGCAAGAAAGTATGTTTTGATGTGTTAAATTATTTGTACACCATTTCTTTTTCTTCTATTTTGTAACTTGTTTTGATACTTGTTGGGTAAAGAAATATAAATAAAGAGAATAATAGAAAAAAAAAAGTAAGCACCTACAAATACTGCAGCTGCTGACTTTTAATAATTGGACACTCACCTGTCCCCGGGTCCAGCGATGTGGGGGAACGAAGCCCCGCTCGTCTTCCCCTCCTCTCCACTGCGCCGGAATTGTCAATGTGGGCACCTGGCTGTGGCTTCACAGCTGGGCACGTACTGTGCATGTTACTCCCATCATCCAAGCCATTCTGAATGGGGGTTAGTCAGCCAGAACAGCTTACTGAGGAGGAACAGGAAGTGAGAAATTCAGACAAAGAAAACAAAGAAAAAAAACATTTAGAAGGGAAATTGAAGGAAAAGGTAAGTGAACCAACACTGCACTAGCTTAAATGAACCTGTTTAGAAAATACAAAACAAACCTTTACAAGCCCTTTAATTATGTCTATGACTTCTTAACTATTGATGGTATCAAATTCCTTTCTTATATGATGGAATATTGGAATTTACCTGCAGTGGAAACATTTTGTTACTCTCAAATAAAGCATTATCTGTCAAGATTAATCTTATGCCGCGTACACACGGTCGTTTTTCGTGATGAAAAAAAACGTCGTTTTTTAAAACGTCATTTAAATTGATCGTGTGTGGGCAAAACGTAGTTTTTTGTCTTAAAAAAAATGACCAAAAAAAAATTCCAACATGCTTGAATTTTTTGTGTCGTTTTTCAAAACGTCGTTTTTTGTTTCACAAAAAGTCACCGTGTGTAGCAAAAACGTCGTTTAAAACGACGTTTTTCAACCCGCGCATGCCCAGAAGCTAGTTATGAAGCGAGCTTCAATGGAAAAGAGTGGTGAACGTAACCTCGCTTTTTGTGAAAAAAACGATAGTGTGTATGCAACATCGTCTTTGAAAAGTGACGTTTCAAAAACGTCGTTTTTTACTTCACAGAAAACGTTGTTTTTTTTCATCACAAAAAATGATCGTGTGTACGCGCCATAAGAGTTTTGTTTCTGCTCTGTACATCACAGATTCTTGGCGTCCAACTATACGTCATTATATGGACAAGTGGGAGAGAGTTGGGCAAAACCCTTGCTCAAGCAGAGTGGAAAAAAAAACTGGCTAACCACCTTCAAATGTTCAAATGTTCAAACAATATTACAGCTCAGGAAAATGCTTACAAATTAGTCTCATGTTGCTATATGACTCCTGGCTATATAGCCCAATTCATTCCCAATGCTCCTTTGACCTGCTTCCAAAGTTGCAGAGATCAAGTTACCCTTCTTCATGTTTGGAGGTCATGTCCTAAACCCTCCTGCTTTTGGATATGCATACGTATATGTAATATGATCTTGTTGATCCTAAATATTGATCTTACTCGCAAAACATAGGAAACGTTATTACACAGACCTATTGTCACTGGCGTACTTACCGAGACCGAGACGCTGGGGGCGGCTCACCTTTGTGACCTGGCGCAATCCGCCCCTGGAGTTGGGACAGAGGGGGAAAAGCGCGAGGCACCCGTACCGGCAGTGAAGTCGAAGACTTGATGTACTAGTCAGTGGCTGAGCAGAAAGTGGTTCACTGGTGATAACTGTGGGTCAGGCAACAACAGTCTGGGTACTCAGAGCACGAAGACGGGTCCGAGGAGCAAGCCGTAGGTCAAGGATTGGCGAAGGCAGAGAGTCCAGAGGTACAGGCCAGAGGTCAGGGACAGGAGACAGCAGCAATCCAGGGACATAAGCCAGAGGTCATGTTCAGGGGTGAGAGCAGAGTCGTCAGGAAATCCGGGTCAAACAAGGCAGGTACAGCAACAGGAAACATACAGGAGCTGATGACAAACCAGCAACCTGTCAAAGGGCAGAAGCTGGTTTAAATAGGCCAGTCAGGCCTCTGATTAGTTCTGGAGAGACAGTGTGCGCGCACGCCCATGCGCTATTCTGTGTCTGGCGGAGTTGGTACCCTGACAGTGGCCTCAAGGGGCGGACTCCGGACGCCCAAACTGGCCATCAATTCCGGGTGTTCCTGATGGAAGGCTCGAATCAGTCGAGGGGCATGTAAATTCCTGGAGGATTCCCAAGAGTTATCTTCCGGGGGATACCCCTTCCACTTAATTAGATACTGGAGCTGCCTCCCTTTTTTTCTACTGCCTGAAATGGGTTCCACCTCGAATTCCTTTTCCACTTCAATCTCCACTGGAGGAGGTGGAAGTTCTTCTCTCCCATGGAAGGGGTCTGATACGACGGTTTTAAGTAGGGAGGCGTGGAAAACAGGCTGGATCCTGTAAGAATCAGGTAATGCCAGTTCAAAGGCCAAGGGGGTTGATCTTCCGCTTAATCCTGAATGGGCCGATGAACCTTGGGCCCAACTTCTGTGAGGGAATTGGCAGTTTAAGGTTAGTAGCAGACAATCAGACCTTCTCCCCAACTTCAAAAGCCGGCCACTCCTTCTTCCCCCTGTCATAGAACCTCTTGTAATCTTCCTGGGCCTAGTGCATCACTTCCTAAACCTTCTAGAAATTTTGCTGAACGGAGGTCATATGCTCCTGGACGGCTTGAACAGGTACCTCAGGGATGGAATCCGGGAGGAAGGAGGGATAAAAGCCAAAATTGAACCAGAAGGGAGTTTGGTTTGTGGTGGAATGAACAGAATTATTATAGGCAAATTCGGCAGACGGTAATAAGGACAACCAGTCATCCTGGGAGACTGATCAAGTCAGAAGCAGCGAAGATATTGTTCCAGCGTCTGGTTTGTCCTTTCCGTCTGACCGTTGCTCTGAGGATGGTAGGCAGAGGAGAGGCAGATTTTTATTTCCAGAGATTTCCAGAACTTAGACGTGAACTGTACTCCCCTGTCGGACACAATGCTCTTGGGTACCCACCATTGGCCGGTCAGGCTTCTGATCTGGTTCTGGAGAGACAGCGTGCGTGCATGTCCGTGCGCGCGCCCGTGCATGCAGCGCGCCGCTGGACCACGCATGCGCACACGAATCGCGCACTGGCATGCGCGGTAGCACTGTTCTACCGCGCATGTGTGCTATTCTGTGCCTGGCGGACTTGGTACCCTGACACCTATCTCCAACCTCAATAGACACAAGAGGAAGCTGGTGGGGTTTGTGTTCTTAGCAACCTGGCAAACGATGGCCAAAGCTTGGAGAGCATCATCAATCAATTTTGCTGAGGTCAAACAAAGGTTCATGGGGACCATGACACATGAGAAACTCACCTCCATACTTACCAATACCAGTGCTAATTTCCTTAAAGGGGTTGTAAAGGTTCCGTTTGTATTTTCTAAATAGGTTCCTTTTAGCAAAACTTCCTTAAAAAATTGCATGAAAATTCTCAATGACTTAAAAATAGTTGCTTTCATAAAAGTGCAATATTTGGAAAACATCTTTTTTTAACAGCAAACATAAAAGCAGAGTTTAATTTTCACATAATTACCCAAAAATAGCACAGGTGTCTAATGTAAGTACAGGTAATTTTAAAACAGCATAAAAAACCGACAGAAGGAACACAACCTAAACATAATAATTTAGGTCCACCTAATTACCAGTCTCAGGATATTGCCTATGGACACTTTATTTCAACTCTTTGTCATAAGTACTGCTTTGTCCATATAGATATTATGGGCCAGATTCAGATACATCGGCGTATCTTTAGAGCGGCGTAGCGCATCTCATATATGCTATGCCGACGTAACCTAGAGAGGCAAGTACAGTATTCACAAAGCACGTGCTCCGTAAGTTGCAGAGGCGTAGCGTAAATTGGCCGGCGTAAGCCCGCCTAATTCAAAGTAGGAAGGAGGTGGGCGTCATCTATTTAAATTAAGTGTGACCCCATGCAAATGAATGGCTGATTGAACGGCGCATGTGCGCGCATGCTCAGAATCACGTCGCATATACTCCCTAAGATACGTCGGCTCAATGCCTACGACGTGAACATGGGCGTCCGCTCCATAGGGCAAGGGGGGGCTATTGACCCCCCCTGGAAAATCAAAAAGGTGTCGAAGAGTCTCGCGGCCGCGGGCTGACTGAGCGGCCCGGGCCAGATGTCACACAGACACAGTGAGCAGAGTAAAGCAGCCTCCCCCTCCGGTGTTTATGTGTACACAGGTAGAGGGAACCTGCTGTGAGGTACTGAATGGGATGGAGGGAGGGGAGGTCCATCTGTGCTGAAGGGGGGGTCTGTGCTGAATGGAGGGGGATGTGCAGAATGAGGGGTCTGTGCTGAAGGGGGGTGTGTGCTGAATGGAGTGGTCTGTTCTGAAGGGGGGGTCTGCACTGAAGGGGGGTCTGTACATTCTCTAGGCTATATTTATATGGGCATGGAGTGAACTGAATTATCTCAAGAGCTATTTCACACCGCCAACTGCCCGCGTTATCGGTAAAGTGCCGCTAAAAAGTGCTGCTTTACCATCGTTTTAGCTGCGCTATTTGGCCGCTAGCGGTGAGCTTTAAACCCCCACTAGCGTTTGAAGAAAGGGTTAAATGTGTAAGTGCCCCCCTCCTGAAAACATTTCAGCGGACGCCCATGGACGTGAACGTAACCTACGCACAGCCCTATTCACGTAGTACTACGTAAACGGTGTACGCAACATAAAATTCGACGGGGTCGTTCCCTGGCCCATACCTTTGCATTACCTGCGCCTGCTATAAGAGGGGTAACTTTACGCCGGACGTAAGCCTTACGCAAATCGTGTATATGAAGCGGACGAGCGCATCTACGTTCGTGAATCGGCGTATCTTACTCATTTGCATATTTAAAATGGGAACGCCGAATGCGTCCAGCGTAACTATGTGTCCACGATACGGCGGCATAGGCAAGTTACGTCAGACGGCTGAAGCCATGTTTTTCGACGTATCTCGCTTTGTGAATCGGTGCAAAGAGGCGACGGCGCACATTTGAAATTACGACGGCCTATCTTTTGATACGCCGACTTAAATCGTTTCTGAATCCCGGCCTATAGCTGTAACACTACCCAAACTCCTGTGTGGTGTCCCCAAAAGAAAACGGAATGCTTTAGGCACCCTCAGATGCCCCTGAAGAGCTGTCTAGTACCGATCTTAGCACTGGGCCTCCACAATTCAAAACAGGATCTCTGGAAGATATGGAAACAGGACCTTTTTGTGAACCCTCCCAATCATGTACCACTGCAAGCACCACAAGTGGGTCAACCCATACTCTCACCTCTGAGCCAGAGGCTGGCAGGATTTAGGGGCTCTCCATTGCAGAGATGAGTCTCCTCTGCAGTCTCAATCTCATCTTCATCTTCCACTGCTGCACCAGATTCTTCCATCTGGCCAAAAACCAGATCACCCGAGGGCTGCTCTGTCCCCACTTTTGGTATCACAGAAGCCCACAATGTCCCTGGTAGCTCATCTATTAGGACTCAGCGGCAGAGATGACCAGATCTGCATGGCTACACAAGGAAACTGAGACCAGACTAAAAGGATAAATATAGCTAAAGCTTTTTTGGTTAGACATCTCCTATGGTACACAGGAGTGCAGTTAGTTTGTTTTCAGCCAACAGCGGGCTGAAGCCTCCTGTCAGCTGATGCCACAGAACATACAACCATACCATATGGTCAGGATCCACCCTGAGGCCTGGATTGACACCTGGCTCAGCCTCTTAGCGATCCACCAAGAGCCTGAGCCAGACCCTTTCGCCCAACCCAAAAACAGCCCAGCGATCCACTGAGCACTGAAGGGGCAAAGCAGAGAGCCAAAGACTGGCAGTCATGGCTCTCTGCTCAGAGACAGTTGCCTGGGAGCTATGCAAGGTACAGGGCAGGAGCAGATCAGGATTATTGGCAACAGGGTCTGGCAGCAGTAAAAAAACTGAACTTCTGTAATAGCAGAGGTTATTGGAGGCTGCTGGGAGACACCCGCTGGTGGACACTGGAACTGCAACATTCCACTCTGGGAAGCACAATGCCACCAGCATCAGAACCAGGCCCTAACATGTCCAGCCACAGCATCCTTTCCTGGCTCTATCACCAGCTCCACCACCATTTGCGATTCTCATTCACCTCCTGAAAGGGACACATTCCCTTTTAGGGGTACCGTGTACTCTCCATGCTTTCTTTGGCTCCATCCTCCAGTCAAGACCCAATCAGCAAGGCCAACACATCCTCCCCAGGCAATGACATTTCCCACCCTGCTGACTACACCAAGTGAAATCCTGGCCCTGATTCCTTTCCAGCAACAGTCATGCTGGCCTAGGGCACCTCTCACTGTCCTCCTGCAACAGGAACACAATGAGGTACAACACCTGAGTTATAGAGGAACTCCACCATCTTGGCTACTCATGTACTGGCACCCTGAGGCCCACTTCCCAGAACACTTAGAAGTTTCGTTAAATAAACAATTGTCCACATGTCAGGCTTTCCAGATGTTTTATTTGAACAAAGAAGAAAGAGTATAAATAATGCAGGGCAGTGCCAGTACTTCCTCCATCTCTCTCCATAAACTTTAACAGATCATGCAATAACTGGGTGCACTACTCAACCTTTTCAGCTTTTGCTCCTAATAAAAGTCCTTAGCTTAGGTAATCACCTCAAAGAGTGCCGCAGGGCCTTACCTGGATGGGTACTTCTCTGGGTTCCCTAGGCCTCACATGCTAGCTTCACCAGATCACTACTTCCCATCTTTCTGCCCTCTATTTCAAGGGGGTGTTATATATATATACTTTAAGGTGACCCCCTTAACACTCCAAGGGGCGTAACTTAACGATGCAGAGGAGAAACTCTCTGCTTATGCCCTCACATTGTGACTGTCAGTGCATAGCTCCCAACTGTCCCTAATTTTGAGGGACTGTCCCTTAATTGGAGCAATGTCCCTCTGTCCCTCTTTCCTCCTCATCTGTCCTTCCTTTTGGTCTGATCTATATAAGTTTTATATAAAATGCACTTTTTTTTTTTCAAAAAGTGTTTCCCAGTGCTAAACCTTTCATCTGATTTCTAAATTGCTGCATTTGTAAATTTTAAAAGCCAATATAAAGGAATAGTAGTGGGGAAAAAAGTCCTTGTGGATTTATTTGACCTTTTTTTAAATTAATTCTCCTTTAAGGGGTGTGGCAGGGGGCGTGTCCTATGCCTACATATGTTTGTTAGTAGGTGTCCCTTATTCCCATCTTAAAATGTTGGGAGGTATGATCAGTGTACGGAGAGGACATTCAACCCAGCACACAACAAGGATACCATACAACAGTACAGTGCTTTAACCGCTTAATGAACGCCGCACGACTATTTACATTGGCAGACAGGTACGTCCCCTTTAAGATGCCCAGCCATGGGTCGCGTCCTCTGTGGCCACGTCAGCGGGGCCCATGGATCAGATCGCCGCCGGTGTCGCGCGATCGGGTCACAGGAGCTGAAGAACAGGGAGAGGTGAGTGTAAACACACCTTCCCCGTTCTTCTCTGTGGCTTGTCACTGATCGTCTGTTCCCTGTTATAGGGAGTGACGATCAGTGATGTCACATGTCCAGCCACGCCCCCCTACAGTAAGAATCACTGCCTTAGGGCACACTTAACTCCTTAGCGCCCCTTAGTGGTTAACCCCTTCACTGCCTTTGGCATTTTCATAGTAATTAGTGCATTTATATAGCACTTTTTGCTGTGAAAATGACAATGGTCCCAAAAATGTGTCAAAAGTGTCCGATGTGTCCGCCATAATGTCGCAGTCAGGAAAAAAAACGCTGGTCGCCGACATTAGTAGTAAAAAAATTATTAATAAAAATGCCATAAAACTATCCCCTACTTTGTAAACGCTATACATTTTGCGCAAACCAATTAATGAACGCTTATTGTGATTAATTTTAACAAAAATATGTAGAAGAATACGTATCGGCCTAAACTGAGGAAAAAATATGTTTTTTTTTATATTTTTTGGGGATATTTATTATAGCAAAAAGTAAAAATAATTGTTTTTTTTAATTGTCGCTCAATTTTTGTTTATAGCGCAAAAAATAAAAACCGCAGAGGTGATTAAATACCACAAAAAAAAAGCTATATTTGTGGGGAAAAACAGGACGGCAATTTTCTTTGAGAGCCACGTCGCACAACCACGCAATTGTCAGTTAAAGCGACGCAGTGCCGAATCACAAAAAAGGGGCCAGGTCCTTTACCTGCATATTGGTCTGGGTCTTAAGTGGTTAACAAGGGCCAATAAAGGAGTACATATCCCTTTGTATGTCCAACACATTCATAGTTCTGTATTTCCCTAGTCCTAATGGCTGAATGGAGTGAAGAATGGTGAGTAAGTGCTGCTAGAGAGAAGAGATGCTAAATGAACCTTTTACTTTGCCTGTATGAGGAAAGAAGAGGTTCATTTTAAAGCAGTTTCCCAGATCTTCTGTCAGCTTTGATCCGCAAAGTTAACATGAAACAGAAATACCAATTTAAAACCAACTACTTTCAAAATGCACTTTAAAATTCCAAATTAAAAAAAAAATGAGTCTATGCACAATTGATCCACATTGATGTCAGCATTGACCCACGGCTGCCTATTACATTTGGGCTTTCATTCTAAATCATTTCTAGTGCAGGTTTTATTCTGGATAATGACTGTAGGGCAGTGCTGAAAACTCGTAATACTGACATATGTGTACATCAGGCCCACTGCTTGGTTCATCCTTCCAGGTAACGGAATGGACAGATGCATCTAAATTAACCTTAAACGCAGTGGACACATTTTTAGGAATGTTTGTTGAAGGTCATGGTGTCAGTTTGTATTATTCTTCAAACACTGGGCCACACAACAAATGAGAAGGGGAGATAGGAGGGGTAGAATGATCAAAAAGAAATCATTGGGCCAGATTCAGGTAGATGAGAGCATCTTTGCTCCAGAGTAACGCTTCTCATTTACGTTACTCTGAAGACCCTTTCAGCGCAAGTCCTGTAATTCACATAGCAGTTGCGCGTAAACTTGCGCCAGAGTAACGATAATGCGCTGGCGTAACCCGACGCAAGTGGAAGTGGGTGTGATCATATGTAAATGATGGGCGGAGCCCAGCGCAGAGGCTTACGTTCAGCGCATCAACCACGGAGCATGCGCAGTGAGTGCGGCTCCACTCGCCCCCTTTGTGCGCATGCTCACAACTTCCGTCGGCACCACTTCACGGGAAACGTCAGCGCAATGCCTTCCGTTGGGCGTTTAAATGCGCCCGTAGAAGCGCCATTTCGGCACTAAAGTATATCCTGCTCCCCCTCCCCGCAGTGATGTTACTTTTGTTTTGAGATGGCTGCTCCCGTTCCCCGCAAACACACAGGAGAAAGCTGAACTTTAATGGCCAGGAGCTGTCAGCCGTCATCTCGGCTATGGAGACCTATGATGTCTTCCTCCATGGCTGTAAAATTTGACAGACAAGCATGGACAGAGGTGTTGTCCTGCAAGTGGGGGTGCTCAGCTAGCTCTTATCGTCGGTAACGCTGCTGTAGCTGCTCTCCTGCTGACCTGTGGCCATCTGGAGTAAAGATAAAGCAGCCTTTTGTAGAAATAACTTTGCGCCGGACGGACGAGATACGCGCGGCGCATGTAGCCAGCGTATGGTGCTAATCCGTTCGTGAATTGTGAAAAATCCCTCATTTGCATATTTGCAGGGGAAATCAATAGGCGCGACTGATGCGCCCAACGAAATTAAGCGCTGACGATACTCTGGCGTCGGAACGTTCCGCCAGTCGCAAATGACCCGTTATTGGGCGCATCTAGTTTGGTGGGTACGGGCACATAGAAACGACGGCGCATCATCACAGTTACGCGGCGCATATCGAAATACTCCAGCGCAAGTGTTCCTGAATCTGGCCCATTGTGTGTGAATGGTAACAGGAGCACAAACATACCTACTTCACGTGGACCTTTTCTCCAAGTCAAAGGGGTTGATTTACTAAAGTTTCTCCAGAGCTTAATAAAAGAGCAGAAGCTCTGCTGACTTTCATCATCTAATCATGTGCAAGCAAAAATGCTGTTTGTTTTTTTTATTCTCCTTGCACGTGATTGGGTATTTTTTGCAAAGTGACGCTTTACCTCATTTACCAAGCTCTGAAACAACTGCACTTGTAAAGAGCAACTGCACTATGGAAAGTGCCCAGTCTATTTGCCTTCAGTAAATTGACTATATTATTTCATTTTCAGACGATACTAAGGGGTTCTTTTACTAAAGGAAAATCCAGTTTGCCCTGCAAGTACACTTGGAAGTACAGTTGGAGCGAGGTGCAGTCGCTGTAGATCTGAGGGGGGCAGGCAAGGAAAAAAAAATGCATTTTTGCTTCTCCATGATTGGATAATACAATCAGCAGAGCTTCCGCTCATTTTAGATCTTCCACTCAGATGTAAAGCGACTGCACTTCCAAGTGCACTTGCAGTGCAAAGTGGATTTGCCTTTAGTAAATCAACCCCTAAGCTAAGCAGGGCAATAACTTCTCCGCAGGATGTGGAAACCTTGTAAAAAGATCTGAACAAATTAATGGGGTGGGCAACTAAATGGCAAATGAGGTTTAATGTAGAACAATGTAAAATAATGCATTTTGCATATGAATGCAATCTATACACTGGGGGGAACCTCTGGGGAATCTAGGATGGAAAGGGACCTGAGGGTCCTAGTAGATGTGTCAGGGCTGGGCTCAGCTAATTGCCATTGTCATCTCTCCACAGTGATCCACCTGTTGATGATCCTGTTCATCAGCTCTGCCTAATTAAGGCCCCTTTCACATTGAGGAGTTTGTCAGGCGGTACAGCGCTAAAAATAGCACTGCTATACCGCCTGAAAAACTCCTGCCAAGCAACCTCAATGTGAAAGCCCGAGGGCTTTCACACTGAGGCAATGCGCTGGCGGGAGAGAAAAAAATCTCCTGTCAGCAGCATCTTTGGAGCGGTGAGAGGAGCGGCATGTATACAGCTCCTTCACCGCTCCTTCCTATTAAAAACAATGGGAAACCGCGGTAATACCGCCTGCAATGCGCATCTATAGAGGCACATTGCGGGTGGTATTAACCGCTTCACGGTTAATACCGCATGTTAGCGGCCGCAACTCGCGGCAAATCCGATGGTATAGGGGCCTTTAGGGGTGAAAGGGGCCTAAAGGAGTTGTAAAGGAAATGTTTTTTTTTGCTGAAATTACTGTTTACAGGGTATAGAGACAAAAAGTTAACTGATTCCTTTTAAAAATGATTGAAAATAGATAAAAATCGATCATATAATGTGCCTGCAGTTTCAATTTCGTTTTTAATCTAGTTTCATGTTTCTGTGAGGTACAGAGACACACAGAACAAAACAAACAAACACAGGGCAGTATTTGTTTTTAAAATTAATCTGATTGGTTCTGAGGGGTTTTAGACACACAGTAATCACACCTCCTTGATCAGGGACCACAAAGAGAAGCTCCCATGAGTTTTTTCATAAGGAAACAGACAAGTAGGAAGTGTGGAGATCAGAGAAGGATTACAGCAACTTCAAAGCAAAAACAAACAATGTGGACATGAAACCAGGATTGCAGTAAGGTAAAGGAAGCTATTTAGCTAAAAAAAAATCCATTAGTGACCCTTTAAAGCCTTCCAGTTCATTTGCTCTTTGCCTTCGCCTATCTTAACATCACAAGAGACTTTCTCCTGCGTGCCTCTTGAAGACCTGCTTGACCGACGTTCCCTCTGGCTACAGATCCTACTTGCAGTACTACCACCTTTATCGCTGGCTCTTGGACATTGGCCTGGCCGACTACCCGATCCGGTTACTGAACTCTGGCTATGTTTTGACTACGCTTACTCTGTTTACCTTTTTATTTTTATTATTAAACAAGTGTGATTTAACTGTACTTCTGTCTCCGTCTGATTCATGGTTTCTGACAAGATGACAGGCTCAGCAATGGTATACAATGCCAAGCTGCTGCTAACAAAGCAAACAGAATATTGACATTCATTAATCATACCACCCCCCCGCTCAATGTTGGGAGGTATGCATTAAAAAGGAGATCAACTCCATAGATAAAACAATAATTCTCTTGCTCTACAAGACTCTGGTCCGGCCGCACCTGGAGCATTTTATCCAAATCTGGGCACCAGTCCTCAGGAAGGATGTTCTGGGAATCGACAGTTTTTAATGAGTACAAAGAAGGGTAACAAAACGAATAAACGGTCTGGAGGATATTAGTTATAAGGAAAGATTGTGAGCACTGAACTTATTCTCTCTGGAGACGCTTGAGAGGGGATATCATTTCAATTTACAAATATCGTACTGATGATCCCACAATTGGGATAAAACTCTTTAGTGGAAAGGAGTTTAACAAGACACGTGGCCACTCATTTAAATTTAGAAGAAAAGAGGTTTAACCTTAAACTACGTAGAGGGTTCTTTACTGTAATGCCGCGTACAGACGATCAGACATTCTGACAACAAAACCGTGGATTCATTTCCGACGGATGTTGGCTCAAACATGTCTTGCATACACACTGTCACACAAATGTTGTCAGAAATTCCGAATGCCAAGAACGCGGTGACGTACAACATGTACGACGGCACTAGAAAAGGGAAGTTCAATACCAGTCGTGTTAGGCCGTGTACACACATAAGAGAACCTCGTCGGGCTAAACCCATCATTCCGCCCGACGAGGTTCTCGGCCGGCCGTCAAGTTCGTCGACCAGGCTGTCGAAAAAGGCGCCGAGCCATTAGTCCCGATGGCCCGTCGAGGAAATAGAGAACCTGCTCTCTATTTTGGCTCGACGCCTCGCTCGTCAGTTTGGTCGGCGAAAACGTACACACGATCGAGCTTCTCGGCAGAATATATATCCCAGCGAGATTCTCGCTGGATTCTGCCAAGAAGCTCGGTCGTGTGTACGCGGCCTTAGTAGAAGTTTGGTGAAAGACGATTTGCATTTTTCAGCCTTGTGCTTTTCAGTCCGTTACAGCGTCACGGATGTGCTATCTCCATTACAAACGCTAGTTTTACCAGAACGAGTGCTTCCGTCTTGATTCAGAGCATGCATAGAATATTGTGCGTCGGAATTGTTCACATATTTACAGAATTTACGAGAACGGATTTTGTTGTCATAAAATTTGTGAACCAGCTCTCAAATTTTTGTTTCAACAACAAATGTCCAATGGAGCCTACACACGGTCAGAATTTCCAACCAAAAGCTCCCATCGACCATTTGTTGTCGGAAATTCCGAGCGTGTGTATGCGGCATAAGAGCCGCAAGGATGTGGAATTCCCTTCCACAAGCGGTGGTCTCAGCGGGAGGCATCAATGGTTTCAAAAAACTATAATGCCCTGTACACACGATCGGTTCATTTAATGAAAACGGACCGATGGATTTTTTCATCAGATATCCGATGAAGCTTGCCTACACCCCATCAGTTAAAAAAGGAAGTGAGAGGAAACCACGGATGTATTTAGGTTTTGTGCTGCCCTAGGCCTGACTAAACTTGTGCACCCCCTAATTTAAATATGACCCACCCCTTCCTGTCAAGGCCACACCCCTTGCGGTTTAAGACCCACCCTGAACTTTTCAAGTGGGGACACTAGTTCTGATGGCCTGGGGGGGCAATGGATTCCCTTCATTTGCATAGATTTCCTCTCACTTCCTGTTTGGCTCTGGGACAGGAAGTGAAGGAAAATTTGAAGCAACGCCCCCCCCCCCCCCACAGTTGCAGAACGCCCACATACTGGAAGCAGTGGGGCTGATTTATGGGGGCACTAAACTAATTTACCTAACAGTGTAGCGCAAGCCGGCGGGAGCACTGTCCGTGCTGCCCCCTGCAAAGTGCTGCCCTAGGCCTGGACCTTGTTGGCCTAGGCCAGCATTGTCCGTGACTATGTAACCCCAAAGTGCTGCAGTTCTAAAAAAAAAAGTACATATACTTCTTATCTTACCCCCAGGTTCCACCCACAGTACAAGGGTGATGTCACTATCCTTTCCAGAGGAATGGCGAGTACCTCATTCTTCATAAGATGATGCCCCTGGACTGTGCTGGGGCATCTTCTAACAAGATATGGGACTCACCGGGATATCCCTGGAAGGATGGTGACATACAATACAGAAGCTAGGGGTATGGTAAGTATATTTCATAATTTTTTTCCCCCATGGATTAAAAAATTTTCTTGGTAGGGTAAGAGGTGTAAATAAATCAGCTGATCTTGCTGTGAAATGCAGGGTCCATTTTAAAGTAGTACTAAACTCTAGCTAAATGACATCTAATGCAGCTTGTATTATAAACTATTGTCATTTTAAAGCACTTGTTTTTTTATCCTTTGTTACATTTCAGTGCTGTTGACCTTCTACAGTTTCTTTGCAGCCACTTTCTGTCTTCATGCATTCCAGTGATGGCTACATGGCATTTCTCAAGGCGGGTTTCATGATGGTGACAACAGTGGACTGTAATATGTACTAAAATAGCTACTTGAAGTCTCCACCAGAAGTCACAGTGACAGGGTGACGATGGACGAGCAGAATTCGGAGACAGAGTGCTGTCCTCCCAACCTAGGGTGACCACGTGTCCCGGATTGCCCGGGACAGTCCCACATTTTGCAGGTCTGTCCCGGGCACCTTTATTCCAGGACTATACAGTGTCCCGGAATGAAAATGACACAGCCCCCCCTCCCCCCCCAGGACCAAGACCGGGACCGCGGGACTCGCGGACCCGATCGCCGCTGCAGTGCGGCGATCCGTCCCTGGAGCTGAAGAACGGGGAGAGCCGTGTGTAAACACGGCTTCCCCGTGATTCTCTGTGGCCGCAGCATCGATCGCGTCATCCCTGTTATAGGGGGACGCGATCGATGACGTCACACCTACAGCCACACCCCCCTACAGTTGTAAACACACACACAGGGAACACTCAAAGTCACAGCGCCCCCCGTGGTTAACTCCCAAACTGCAACTGTCATTTCCACAGTAAACAATGCAATTTAAATGCATTTTTTGCTGTGAAAATGACAATTGTCCCAAAAATGTGTCAAAATTGTCCGAAGTCTCCGCCATAATGTCGCAGTCATGAAAAAAAATCGCTGATCGCCGCTATTAGTAGTAAAAAAAAAAAAAAAACCATAAAAATGCAATAAAACTATCCCTTATTTTGTAAACGCTATAAATTTTGCGAAAACCAACCGATAATCGCTTATTGCGATTTTTTTACCAAAAATATGTAGAAGAATACGTATCGGCCTAAACTGAGGAAAAAAACGTTTTTTTATATATTTTTGGGGGATATTTATTGTAGCAAAAAGTAAAAAATATTGCATTTTTTTTAAAATTGTCGCTCTATTTTTGTTTATAGCGCAAAAAATAAAAACCGCAGAGGTGATCAAATACCACCAAAAGAAAGCTCTATTTGTGGGGAAAAAAGGACGCCAATTTTGTTTGGGAGCCACGTCGCACGACCGCGCAATTGTCAGTTAAAACGACGCAGTGCCGAATCGCAAAAAGGGGCAAGGTCCTTTACCTGCATTTTGGTCCGGGTCTTAAGTGGTTAACAGGAATGCGAAAACAGAAAAAAAAATAGAATTTGGTGATTTGGAGGAGGCTGAGAGCAAAGAAGATACTTTTGCGGTTAAGAATATACTGTATACTTGAATAGGAGATACACCAGTACTTTTGTTTTGTTTTTTTTTTACGTTTTTTAATCAGTTTAGTTTTTCACTTTAACCGCTCGAGTACCGCGCACGACGAAATATGCCGGCAGAATGGCACGGCTGGGCACAAGGGCGTACACGTGCGTCCCCTTTATGATCCCAGCCATGGGTCGCTAGCACGTTTCTGGCAGCGCGCTCGTGACCCGGTCCTCTTCCCCGTGATCCCCACGGGAACAGCGGACCTGATCGCCGCCGGTGTCCCGCGATCGGGTCACAGAGAGGAAAAACGGGGAGAGGTAAGTCTAAACAAACCTCTCCCTGTGCTTCCTAGTGAGCCTGTCACTGATCGTCTGTTCCCTGTCATAGGGAACGACGATCAGTGACGTCACCTCCAAATACGGAAAGGTTTCTTCACAGTAAGAGCAGTGAAAATGTGGAACAGACTCCCTCCAGAGGTGGTTCTGGCCAGCTCAGTAGATTGCTTTAAGAAGGGCCTGGATTCTTTCCTAAATACACATAATATAACTGAGAACTAAGATGTGTAGGTAAAGTTGATCCAGGGTAATTCCGATGGTCTCTCGGGGGATCAGGAAGGAATTTTTTCCCCTCCTGTAGCAAATTGGATCATCGCTCCGCTGGGGTTTTTTGCCTTCCTCTGGATCAACTGTGGGTATGGAGTTGGGGGCATGGGATTGTACTGTGTTTTATTTTGTTTGTTTATTTTTTTTATGGTTGAACTGGATGGACTTGTGTCTTTTTTCAACCTGACTAACTATGTAACTATGTCACGGGTCCAGCCACCCCCCCACAGTAAGAATCACACATTAGGGCACACCTACAACGCCCCCTCCTTGTTAAATCCTTACTGCCAGTGTAATTTTTAGAGTAACCAGTGCATTTTTATAGAACTGTTCGCTGTAAAAATGACAATGGTCCCAAAATAGTGTCAAAAGTGTCAGATGTGTCCGCCATAATGTCGCAGTCACGATAAAAATCGCTGATCGGCGCCATTACTAGAACAAAATAAAATTATTAATAAAAATGCAATAAAACTATCCCCTATTTGGTAGACGCTATAAATTTTGCGCAAACCAATCGATAAACGCATTTTTTTTTACCACAAACATGTAGAAGAATACGTATCAGCCTAAACTAAGGAAAAAAAATTATATATATTTTGGGGGATATTTATTATAGCAAAAAGTTAAAAAAATATATTTTTTTAAAATTGTCGCTCTATTTTTGTTTATAGCTCAAAAAATAAAAACCGCAGTGGTGATCAAATACCACCAAAATAAAGCTCTATTTGTGGGAAAAAAAGGACGCCAATTTTGTTTGGGAGCCACGTTGCACGACATGCAATTGTCAGTTAAATCAACGCAGTGCCGAATCGCAAAAAGTGGCCTGGTCTTTAAGCTGCATAATGGTCCGGGACTTATGTGGTTAATTGCTTTCCTAAAGATGGGTATTTTTGGTATATTGGAACTCCTTTTTGATAACACAAAGATAGAACTGGCAGAAAAATAATAGCACAATGCTGGCTACCCCCCCACCCTAGCTACGTGAAAGCTGCCTTTGGATGGTAAACTTTTGTTACATTTATAAAGTCTAATGTATACCCGCCGGGACACTTTTCACAAATTTGAGAAGATGTAGATTGGTTGGCCTAATGATCCTACTTAAAACTCTCCGGGTAGACAGATGCACTGTGCCTCTTATATGTACTACCCATTATTAATGTTGTGAAGGGAGGGGATATTACCATCTGTGCCCTACACTGTATTATACTCTGCAGTAGTGCCGCATACTGTGGCATGCAGTTTGCAGCCCATCCATAAAATGCATAGGGTGGTATTGAGCTCACTGTATACTGAAGAGTTCTTTTTACTTATTGCAACAGAGGAAGCTCCATGATTGGAGGAGAGCAGGTTATGTGACTTTAAAAAGTTTTTTTTATTTGCACTCCACCCAAACCAGCAGATTTAAAAAAGTGGAGTTATTAAGTTCACAGCTGTGCTTTATAAATAAGCAGAATTAAAGATATAAATAAATAAAACAGCAGTATAGCTGTGACTACAAAAAAAGTTAAAACCAGGACCCGTATAAGATGGAATCCAGCAGTGGCGGCCACTCCATTAGGGTTTCAGGGGTGCCGCCCCCCTATCCATCCATCCGGCCCCCTAATCTATGCGTTTTTTTTAAGCACGTGATTAGAGCCTGATGGCTTTAAAACAGGATGGGCTCGGGGCGCAAAGCGCTGTTCCCCCAGCCCACCCAGTTGTGTAAGACTAGCGAATGCATATTTGCTATTGTCACACTGATTCTCCTCCCAACCAATCAGGAAGCGGGTCTTGAGACCTGTTTCCTGATTGGCCGAAAGGAGAAGTGACCCTATTGGCCTAGGAGGAAGAGGGAAAGCCGCACCGCCATGAACCAGAGGAAGGAGGACACAGTGTGAAGCTGCTGCCCGCCGCTCAGAGGAAGCCCACGCCATAAATGGGGTTAGTGCTCAGCTGATGTCCGACCGACTGGGGGGGTGAGGGACACGATCAGTGGGGGTGGCAGCCCCCCAAAAAATTGCCCACCAGCCGCTACTGGAATCCAGTGATATCACGATACAAAAATGTATAAGAATTACAAACAGTATGATACTCAATACAATATTCTTGCTTTGGGTTACTTCTTGGGTTAATTTTTATTCTGTGGATTGGGAAGGGAGGAGATTCCCTCTAATGTTATCAGCTAAATTATGACAGAACAACAAGCCCTGGGTCTAGCTATCTCTTAATCCCATATTTAAGTAACCTGTTAGCTATTTCCATATGGAGATTAGTGTATATTTAGTTTGATGTAACCATATGATACCATATTTCAATAGAGACCACTATATAGGGATCAATTGAATTGTATAGATGTCTGGTATCCGTGTCACTTACAGTTCTGTTACGAAACACATTGTCCGCAACTATCTGTGAAATGGAACCCTCGGTATAGTGCATATACAGTGCCTTGTGAAAGTATTCGGCCCCCTTGTGAAGAATCAACAACAAGTGGGACACAATCATGAAGTGAAACGAAATTTATTGGATATTTCAAACTTTTTTAACAAATAAAAGACTGAAAAATTGGGCGTGCAAAATTATTCAGCCCCTTTACTTTCAGTGCAGCAAACTCTCTCCAGAAGTTCAGTGAGGATCTCTGAATGATCCGATGTTGACCTAAATGACTAATGATGATAAATAGAATCCACTTGTGTGTAATCAAGTTTCCGTATAAATGCACCTGCACTGTGATAGTTTTAGAGGTCCGTTTAAAGTGCAGAGAGCATCATGAAGAACAAGGAACACACTAGGCAGGTCCGAGATACTGTTGTGGAGAAGTTTAAAGCCAAATTTGGATACAAAAAGATTTTCCAAGCTTTAAACAACCTGGGAGACACACCAAACATGTGGAAGAAGGTGCTCTGGTCAGATGAAATCAAAATCAAACTTTTTGGCAACAATGCAAAACGTTATGTGTGGCGTAAAAGCAACACAGCTCCTCACCCTGAACACACCATCCCCACTGTCAAACATGGTGGTGGCAGCATCATGGTTTGGGCCTGCTTTTCTTCAGCAGTTGCAGGGAAGATGGTTAAAATTGATGGGAAGATGGATGGAGCCAAATACAGGACCATTCTGGAAGAAAACCTGATGGAGTCTGCAAAAGACCTGAGACTGGGACGGAGATTTGTCTTCCAACAAGACAATGATCCAAAACATAAAGCAAAATCTACAATGGAATGGTTCACAAATAAACATATCCAGGTGTTAGAATGGCCAAGTCAAAGTCAAGACCTGAATCCAATCGAGAATCTGTGGAAAGAACTGAAAACTACTGTTCACAAATCCTCTCCATCCAACCTCACTGAGCTCGAGCTGTTTTGCAAGGAGAAATGGGCAAAAATTTCAGTCTCTCGATGTGCAAAACTGATAGAGACTTACCCCAAGCGACTTACAGCTGTAATCGCAGTAAAAGGTGGTGCTACAAAGTATTAACTTAAGGGGGCTGAATAATTTTGCACGCCAAATTTTTCAGTTTTTTATTTGTTAAAAAAGTTTGAAATATCCAATAAAATTCGTTCCACTTCATGATTGTGTCCCACTTGTTGTTAATTCTTCACAAAAAATTACAGTTTTATATCTTTATGTTCGAAGCCTAAAATGTGGCAAAAGGTCACAAAGTTCAAGGGGGGCAAATACTTTCGCAAGGCACTGTATATATATACACACACACAATATCTCACAAAATTGAGTACACCCCTCACATTTTTGTGAATATTTTATTCTATTTTTTCATGTGATAACACTGAAGAAATTACGCTTTGCTACAATGTAAAGTAGTGAGTGTACAGCTTGTATAAAAGTTGTATTTCAGACTCCTATCTCCTGCCCTATATTCATTCCCTTTCTTTGCTAGATTTAATTGGACCTTGGTCTGATGTGTATATCGGTACTGGGTCCTCACCATGAATTCGTTTATAAATGTATTCATAGCTTCACCTCTCTATTAAACATTTTCGTTTTATTCTAATCTCCTATTAACAATATTCATCACCCTAGGCTATTTTCCTTATAATGTTCCTGAGTCCATGCTTATTGCTATTCATCCTTAAATTCCAGAAACTACAGAGCCCTTTGGACTTTTGATTCTTTGCACACAGGAAATTGAACTTATTTTCATTGTTTAATTTCTGAACCTACCTATTTTAAGTAAGTACATCTATTAGGAATTGTTTGATTGTATTGAGATGTATTCCCTATGCAACTTTCGGTTGGTTGCTATTTCTGTTAAATCTAAAGTTTCTTATGATAGTACTTTATAGGCTCTATTTATTATTTTTTCCTCTCTATTGATAGGCAGGTCATTTGGGTGCTCACTGTAGCCGTTTAAGTTTCCTTTGCCTGTGGTGCTTCCATGTCATGGTTGACCCACCCCCCCCCCCCCCCCAAGATTTTCCTCTCATATGGGGGATAGGGTCCTTGGTGGTTAGTGCCTCTGCTTTTTGGTGAATTTTGTTAAAAAGGGTACTCCTGTTATTTGCATTGTTGATTTATTGTTGCTATTTTTGTATTTTTATAGTTTTCCTGCATATCTATGGTTGACACATACATCTCCTGATCAAGCCTTGAGGCGAAACATGTCGGGATAACGTATGACTCAATCTTCAGAAAAGCTCTATGTGTAACCAACATACTGGATTTATCTTGTACTAATGACCTTATGTGGTTTGCTACCCATTTTTTACTTTTTGTATAATAAAGATAGCTCATATACACATTTTACTTATCATTGTTTAGTTTTCACTACTATGTGAATAAGCATCGTTATAGTCCCATTATCCTTCCCCTCTCTTTTTTAATAAATGAACTTCCTGGGATGAGGTGCGTAACTACAGGTGTCCACCCTCAGTCGGACTAAAACCTAATAATTAACTTGTATAAAAGTGTAAATTTGCTGTGCCCTCAAAATAACTCAACACACCGCTATTATTTTCTAAACCGCTGGCAACAAAAGTGAGTACACCCCTAAGTGAAAATGTCCAAATTGGGCCCAAAGTGTCAATATTTTGTGTGGCCACCAATAGTTTAAAGCAATGACTTAACCCTTTTGGGCATGGCGTTCACCAGAGCCTCACAGAGACCTTGCGCTCCTCCACCTTATTTTGGAGGATGGCCCACAGATGCTCAATAGGGTTTAGGTCTTGAGACATGCTTGACCAGTCCATTACCTTTACCCTCAGCTTGTTTAGCAAGGTAGTGGTCATCTTGGAGGTGTGTTTGGGGTTGTTATCATGTTGGAATACTGCCCTGAGGCCGGGGGGGGGGGGGGATCATGCTCTGCTACAGTATGTCACAGTACATGTTGGCATTCATGGTTCCCTCAATGAACTGTATCTCCCCAATGCCGGAAACACTCATGCAGCCCCAGACCATGACACTCCCACCACCACGCTTGACTGTAGAGACACACTTGTCTTTGTACGCCTCACCTGGTTGCCGTCACACTATTGACACCATCTGAACCAAATAAGTTTATCTTGGTCTCACAAGACCACAGGACATGATTCCAATATTCCATGTCCTTAGTCTGCTTGTCTTCAGAAAACTGTTTGTGGGCTCTCTTGTGCATCATCTTTAGAAGAGGCTTCCTTCTGGGATGACAGCCATGCAGACCAATTTGATGCAGTGTGCGGCATATGATCTAGGCACTGACAGGCTGAACCCCCACCCCTTCAACCTCTGCAGCAATGCTGGCAGCACTCATATGTCTATTTCCCAAAGACAACCTCTGGATATAATGCTGAGCATGTGCACTCAACTTCTTTGGTCGACCATGGCGAGGCCTGTTCTGAGTGCAACCTGTCCTGTTAAACTGCTGTGTGGTCTTGGCCAACGTGCTGCAGCTCAGTTTCAGGGTCTTGTCAATCTTCTTATAGCCTAGGCCATCTTTATGTAGAGTACACTTCTTTTTTTTTACATCCTAAGAGAGTTCTATGCCATGTTGAACTTCCAGTGACCAATATGAGAGAGTGAGGCAGTGTACACACGACCGATTTTCTCGGCAGAATCCAACAAGAACCTCGATGGGAGACGTATTCTGCCGAGGAAACCGGTCGTGTGTACACTTTGAGCCGAGCAACCCGTCGAGGAACTCGTCGAGCCAAAAAGAGAGCAGGTTATCTATTTCCTAGTTGTTCAATGGTAAAATTTGGCTCGACGAGCTTTTTGACTGCCGAATTAGGAACTCGGCGGGCAGAACGTCGTGTGTATGCCGCCTGAGAGTGATAACACCAAATTTAACACATCTGCTCCCCATTCACATCTGAGACCTTGTAACACTAATGAGTCCCATGACACCGGGGAGGGAAGTTGTACACTCATTACTTTACATTGTAGCAAAGTGTCATTTCTTCAGTGTTGTTAAATGAAAAGATATAATAAAATATTTACAAAAATGTGAAGGGTGTACTCACTTGTGTGAGATACTGTATATAGGTGGACTTTGTTTTTTGTCACAAAAAAATTATATTGTATTGAGCACCATATGTGTTTCTTTAGCCTCATACACACGATCGGACTTCAATCAAACTTTTCCGTGGATTTTTGTTTGAAGGGAGTTGGCCGTGAACATGGTATTCATACATACGGCAGGACTTTTTCAGCAAACTTTCCCAAAATCACGTGGTTTTTCAGCTCTTTTGTGCGCTTTACCGCCACCCTTTGGTCAACTTCTGCTATTGTTGGTTGATTTTAACATAAGCATACATGTTTGTACTTTGGACAAAAGTCAGATGGACTTCTGTACACACCATAGGACTTTGCACCATAGGACTTTCGTTGCCGAAAAGTTTGTCCATTTGCAGAGCGAACTTTTGTCCGATGAAAACCGAAAAAGTTTGTCTGATGGAGCGTATACACTCGGATTTTTTTTTTTTTAAAACCTGCTAATTTTGAAGTTTGTTGTCAAAAAGTCTGACCGTGTGTATGGGGCTTTTTAAAGGTTTGTATGATAAATTATGTTTGTTTTTTTTAATATGCATTGAATATGTATCCCTGGGTGCCATCCTAGAAAGCCCCAGTTTATATCTTACTGTAGTCACTTATTGGTTTGGAACGATGGTACTCTAGGTGTTTTGTCCATTGTCATTCTGGCTTCCCCCTCCCTGTCCTTTTAATCTACAGTATAGCTTTGGTACAGCCATACTATGGTGCTTTAAGTGGATCCACGAGTTCTGCCATTCTCAACCAGGGTCCTTCCAGAGGTTTGATAGTAGTCCCCTAAGCTGTGGCTGATTGACCTTCTATCTTTTGCTGCCTAACACCACTTGGCAAAGCCAGTAGCATGACACCAAACATTATTTTAGCTGTCTGTAAGGCGGCGTACACACGATCGGATATATCCGATGAAAACGGTCCGCGGACCATTTCCATCGGATATGTCCGATCGGGAGTTTGATCCGATGGCGTGTACACACCATCGGATCAAATTCCCCGCCGCCGGAAGGCGCGGTGACGTGGCGGTGACGCGGCGGTGACGTTGACGCCGCCGCGTCACCGCAACGTCACCGCACCAGGAAGTAAAACACTTCCGCGCATGCGCCGAATCCATTCGGCAGCGGCGCGGCGGTGGTGGGAGCCGACATGTCTGCTGGTAAGTGTACTAACCAGCAGACATGTCGGGCGGACAGATTCCCACCGGATAGATTTCAAAGCATGCTTTGAAATCTGTCGGGTGGAGAAATCTGTCCGCTAGCCCATACACACGAGCGGAGATGTCTGCTGAAACGGTCCATCGGACCGTTTTCAGCGGACATATCCCCTCGTGTGTACGCGGCCTAAGAGTTGCATTCTTCCTTCCAACCATGAATGCACCATGAATGCAATGGGCATTTTCCACATTGACCCCATTGAATTTGTTTTGGTGACCTGAAAATTATTTGAAGGGTTTCTCTAGGGTAAAAAGATTGAGAAAGGCTATTCTTGGCTTTTGTGTTGATGTTGAAGCAAACCCAAAGTAGGAAGGACAAGCTGTTATATAGCCAACCTAAGCACTGCATATTCAACTTCAGGCTGGAGTAGTGTGAGAAGATCTCCATGAAACTAGTGTTTGAAATCATGTGTCAATCTCAATACAGTGGAACCTCGGTTTATGACTAATGCCGCGTACACACGATCGGTCCATCCGATGAGAGCGGTCTGATGGACCGTTTTCAACGGTTAACTGATGAAGCTGACTGATGGTCCATCGTGCCTACACACCATCGGTTAAAAAAACGATCGTGTCAGAACGCGGTGATGTAAAACACAACGATGTGCAGAAAAAAATGAAGTTCAATGCTTCCAAGCATGCGTCGACTTGATTCTGAGCATGCATAGATTTTTAACCGATGGTCGTGCCTACTAACGATCGGTTTTGTTCTATCGGTTAGGAATCCATCGGTTAAATTTAAAACAAGTTGGCCTTTTTTTTACCGATGGTTAAATAGCCGATGGCGCCCACACACGATCGGTTTGGACCGATGAAAACGGTCCATCAGATCGTTCTCATCGGTTTGACCGATCGTGTGTACGCGGCACAACTCAGTTAACAAGCTTTTTAATAGACAAGCAACTTTTTTTAAAGAATTCTGACTCAGTTTGCGAGTGTTGTCTCACAAAACGAGCAGGATTCAAGCTAATGGGGCCTGCAGTAACGCATTTGAGGTGGGGGGGGGAGCCGAGCAGAGCCGAACATCGCTGATCGCAACCAATTGGAAATGCATGAAAAGGCCCGAGGACAGCAAATCTCGGGAACAAAGTCTCTCCGAGGTTTGCCAAGGTCAGCCGAAGTGTCCTCTGGCCTTTTCGCCCATTTCCGAGGCTCTCCGGCACCCCCGGCATCTGGCCGCATGTGGCATTGCATGCCATTGAAGTCAATGTGTAACAAATTATTATCGTTTCCATTGACTTCAATGGGGAAACTCGCTTTGATATGCGAGTACGTTGGATTACGAGTATTCTCCTGGAACAGATTATGCTTGTAATCCAAGGTTCCAATGTACTTAGTAACATTTAAAAAAAAAACATGCATATTGTTGAATATTTGTACAGAAAAAAAAAAGACTAAATGGACTGAGTGAGTCAGTGAAGGGAAAATTTCAACCATGTCCCTTCGATAATACCCAGCTTTAGACATCATTACTTTTAGCATCTCTGACCTGGGCACACTATGAAAATTCATACCGTATTTGCCGGCGTATAAGGCGACCGGGCGTATAAGACGACCCCCTAATTTTACATTTTTTTAAAGATTTTTTGCCTGTACTCACCGTATAAAATGACCCCTATTCTGATGCTTCATATTTCTTTCTTCTGGAGCCATATGCTTCTTCATTCTTGCTGGAGCTGAAGCCAATCACGGCGAGCAATGTACTCTACTAATGAATACAAAGCCTGCATGAATTGGCAGAGGCTGTAACATCATCAGCCCACACCTCTATGACTCTCAAAGCCAATCCGAGCATGACCAGTGTACTTCGGATAGCCCAACTTTTCCCCAAAAACCATCAACCCCTTTTTATTACCTTAGTTACCCCCTTTTTTTTTCAGTGGGAAAAACCTGCCTCCTTGCAATTTCCTTCCCACACTTTGCCTCTCTGTCCCCGCCCCCTCCTTAAATAATCCTCCTCCCTTCTTAGCTTCTCCGCATGACTTCCTTCCAACCTACCGGCTCCCTCCTACAGTTAACTCTTAGTTGCCCTACCTCCACCTAGTCATGCCTGGCCCTACGTTATTTTGCTTTGCTTTTCTTCCACTCCGGGCCTCCCTTGACCAGTGTACTTCGGATAGCCCAACTTTTCCCCAAAAACATCAACCCCTTTTATTACCTTAGTTACCCCCTTTTACTAAGATTAACAAGAGACACAATCTTGTTGGAGTAAAATGGCCACAACAGCCAACTTATTTTAACAACATAAATATTTAAATTAAATAATTAAATCAAAATAATTAAATCACACAAAACTTTATTCCTTAACAATTTTGTAACCAACTTTTATAACCCAGCTTCCTGGTCTTTGACGGCAACCCGGCTTTACCTTCCTTTTTACCACTACACTGCGCAACCATTAACCATAACCAGCCCCCAGCCGACCCAGCTCGGAGACAAACCTTTTTCCCCTGCAGTGCAACCATAACCGTATTCCAACGGACACCGTTCCACTGGAATAATCCCCCATAAGGGTCCCATCCCACCGATGAGCCCACCACCATTTCCATCACATCTGTAACTGCCGCCATCAAAGACCAACTAACACCACCACAGCCCGAAAGGGTAATCCCTTACCCTTAAGGGCCCCTCCACACCCGCAGGGCCCTCTGGATCCCTTCCTGTAAATCTAAGAACCATAACTCCATCCCCACGTCGGATAGGTGAATACCATCTCTGCGTAAATACAGGCCCACGTTCCTCTCCAACTCCATGTGTCTCACTACTAAACCCCCATGTCTCACCACAAACCTCCCAATCACCTAATTTACCTTGATCCGCCCTTTGTCAAGCCTCACCACAGACCTCGCCATGCGCCAAGTCTTCCGAGCGATTATGTCGGACCAGACCAACAGCATGCCAGGATAGGCCGCGCAAAAAGTTAAGACATCCGCCTTAACGGCCGTTATCAGATCCCCGATAGGCCTAATCCCTAAATCATTCCCCCCTACATGGAGCACCAGTACGTCTGGAGGACGGTCCAGTCGGGCATAATGCTGCACCTCTGGCAGCACCCTGCCCCACCCCATACCCCGGGTCCCCAACCACCTGATCTTCGCCTCCCTCCTAGGGATACCCAATTGCCGTCCGTCTGGCCTAGCATCCGCCCTTAAGGCTCCCCAGTACACATAGGAGTGCCCCAAAATCCAAACGAGGCGCTCTGACCACCATCTGAAAAACAAATAACAAACATGAGTGAAAAGCAATAATGTACTACACTCCAACGACCCCATCTGTACACTCCCATGTACTTTCAAAACCCCCCAACCATTATTCCAGCAACATATGCGGCCTAACAGGCGAATTGTTCAGCAGCGAAACCCGCTGACCTTAAGCACTTACGGAAGACTGCCACGAACTGGAACCTAGAGACAAACGCCTCGTCCCTGTGCATCCACAGGGGACCTCCCAACCCCGGGCGAATAGCCAAGAACTCTCCCATAGCCCTCACTGGGCACACCACCGACCCAGGTAAAGCATAGAGAAATACATCCACCCCTTTACCTGCCTGATCCGTCTTGGACCTGCGCAGCCGGAGCACCACACTGTCCTCACCCAATCTCACATCCCCGACCAGCAACCCCCCCCCCCCCCCCCGACTGCCTTGGAAGGGCTGACCAACTCACCCAATCTGAAAGCTCCGAGCATACTTCCGCCAGCACACTGTACATATCGACTGCAACACCGAAAAGGAAACCGGTCTCCTAGTGTCCTTGCACACCTTACCTTTTCTGTATCCTTTTACCGTTTGTCTTACCCAAAAAGATTTAGTTGGGTCCGGCCTGCCCTCAAGCTTGAACAAGAAAGCTAACGCCGTTAGTTTTTTATTAAGGGCAGAAACCGAACCCTCCTTCTCCATATGTCGTACCACAAAGTACAGCATCAACCACCCCACTTCCGCATCCCCCAGGCTGGCGTCCGCCAGCCGCGTGTAACTGTACCACTCGTTCCAGACCTTCGCGTCCGCCGCCCATGTAAACCTACTCACCGAACGCCTGATCCATGCTGCGGCGACTCCGACACAATCCCCCACATCCACCCCGGGCAAGGCACCCCTTCCTTTTCCGCATGCAGGGCCAGCTCCCTGAACCTGTCCCACTGGAAGCGAGACAAAGCGTCAGCAAGCCTGTTGTCCACACCAGGAATATGCACAGCTTACAAGAATATGTTCCATTGCAGGCATCTCAACACCAGATGGCGCAACAACCGAACCACCGGCAAGGAAGACGCGGAGATATGGTTGATGACCTGAACCACCCCCATGTTGTCACAATTAAGTCTGATCTTCACATTTTTGCAGGATTCCCCCCACAGCTCCAATGCAACCACCACTGGGAACAATTCAAGCAATACCAGGTTCTTTACCAATCCCGCCGTGATCCACGCCTCAGGCCACCCCTCCGCACTCCAGTGCCCTTTAAAGAAAGCCCCGTAACCTGTGGACCCTGCTGCATCTGTGACAAGGTCCAAATCGAAGTTACTCACCGGGCCCTCCATCCACAGGGACCGGCCGTTGTACTCCTCCAAGAACGTATACCACACCTGCAAATCCACGTGTAGCTCCTTCGTCAACCTTATGAAGTGTGTTGGCAACTTAACCCCTGCCGTGGCAGCCGACAGCCGTCGGCAAAATACCCTCCCCATGGGAATGATGCGGCAGGCAAAATTAAATTTGCCCAGCAACGATTGAAGGGCTCTCAACTGCACTTTATTGCGCCCCAACATACCTCTAATCTCCAGCCGAAGATTTTCCACCTTTTCCACCGGCAACCTACATTCCATGGCTTCCGAATCCAACACTATCCCCAAAAAACTCAGTTCTGTGGTTGGGCCCTCCGTCTTATCAGCAGCCAACGGCACGCCAAACCTCTCTGCGATGTGCTGCAGCGTTGCCAATAGGATCCCACACAACCTGGAAAATGGGGGGCCCACACACAAGAAATCATCGAGGTAATGGATTACCGAATCGATGCCAGACACATCTCTGACCATCCACTCCAGAAAGGAACTGAACTTTTCGAACAGTGCGCAAGAGATGGAACATCCCATGGGCAAACACTGATCCACGTAGTACCTCCCTTGCCACTGGCAACCCAACAGCCAAAAACTGTCCGGGTGCACCGGCAACAAGCAAAATGCCACCTCAATGTCTTACTTTCCCATGAGCGCACCCTTCCCGTACCGCCTGACCTATCTTTACGCTGCATTGAACGAAGTGTACGACACCGTGCAGGCCTCCGGGTCAATCGCATCATTCACCGACCCCCCTTTAGGAAAGGACAAGTGGTGAATGAGGCGGAACTTGTTCGGTTCCTTTTTGGGCACCATCCCCAAGGGTGAAACCACCAGCCTGGGCAAGGGCACAACATCAAACGGCCCCCCCATCCTGCCAAATTCCACCTCCTTGGCCAACTTACCTGACACCACCTCCGGATTCTCCAAAGCAGACCGCAGGTTCCTCGCAAAGGGTGGTACCTCTGACAAAGCACATGGAATGACAAACCCTTCCGAGAAACCCGCGGTGAGCAGCTCAGCCGCCGCTCCCTATCCGGGTACCTACTTAGAAAAGGAAGCATCCTTTCCCCCTTCACTGGCGTCCTCCCTCTTGTTCCCAGACTTTCCAGCCTGCTTCCCCTTTTTAAAGCACCGGGACAAGGGATGACTACCCCCACACCCCGAGCATTCATGCCTGAAACTACAGGTTCCTCCAAAGGTGCAGGAGCCTTCGTTGAATTTCCAACACACCCCCCACTTCTTTCCGGCCGGCGGTCCTGAGGTGGAAGCAACCCCGCCCCCCCCCCCCCCCCCCCCCCCCCCCGGAAAAAAAAGGTTTTGTGTCCGTGGCGCCGACATCATCCGCATCCACAGACTTATGTCCTTGTGATCCCATCGCAGGGAGGGGCGGACGGCCCTGCGCTGGCGAAACTGCTCGTCGTAGCGCAACCACCCTGTACCCCCATACACCCAATACGCTTCCCCAATTGCATCCATATAGCAGAACAACCCAGAACAATGCTCCGGGTTCCTCTCCCCTATGACGCTTGCCATTATCGCAAAAGCCTGCAACCAATTCTGGAAAGTACGTGGGATCAACCTGTATCTCCTCTTCTCCTCATCCTCCTTTTTGGAGTCATCCGGCTTGACCCCATTCAGATTGAATTTTTCCAATGGGAGGAGGGAGAAGATCTCAACATAATCCCCTTTTACTATCTTATCCCTCACCTCCTGTTTTAAATGAGCTCCCAAGGGACCCTCGTAGCACACGTAAACCTCACATTTTGCGGAGTCAGCTATGCGCACCACATCAGATCTGACCGCCGCTGGTTTCTCGGCCCCCCCTTTTTCCCCAGGCGTGCTGCTGTCCGGGACCGAATTCGGCCCCCCGGTGAGGGGGACGTCCACCACCACCGGAGGGGGTGCTGCCCCATGTGCCTCAACCCCTCCCCCAACCCATGGCGCAACCTGCGGATGCGATGGCAACCCACCCGAAAACTGCTGCACCAAATCCCGCAAACCCCTGAAAAAATCCCCCAAACCGCCGGTACCCCCGTTGCCGCAGGCGGAACGCCCGCCACAAGCGGGACAGCAGCAGGGCCAGAATTGGGAACAGAAACAGCCCCCCCACCTGGCACATTAAAACCCACCCCCCCACCCCCAACAATCTACCTAATACCGCCGCTACTTCCCCTTCAAAAGAATGTGTGCCCTTACCGTGCCGGCTGGATGTCTCCCCCACAGTCCTCGCAGGCCGTCCACAGCCGGCGTCACAACCGCGGGATCATCTCTATCCGAATCTGAAGTCTCTCCTTCCAACCGGCCTTCTGAAGCTGGCGTCCCTGGCGATGTCAACCCCCCAGGCGGCGCCGGCCTGGAGGTCGCAAACCCCGGCCTAACTGCCGGGTGACCTCTAGTATGGGACCCAGCTGTCGTTGGGGCGGACCGCCCGCCCCACCGATCCGCCACCCTGCGTTGGGGATTCCGGCCTTCCCCCTGCCCTGGAGCCGGCAGCCTTGGAAAGGGGCAGCCCACCGGCCGTATCACGGCTCCTCCCGCGGCGAGTCTTTCCCCCAATGGTACCCGGGCAAATGGGGGAGACCGATCGATCGCGTCTTCCACGGCGGGCAGGCGAGGCACGGGCGCCATTTTTACCCATAGCCCCGCCCACCGATCCCTGTCGACGGCGTGGAGTCCGGTCCGCCTCACCCTCAGCCACAGCATTGGCGCGCTTAGCTGGGGGGGTCGCCGGGTCGGAAGGGGGGCTCCTAGGTTGGCGCTGGGCTCTTGTAGATGGGCCTGGGGAGTAACGCTCCGGGGGCCTAGACCTCCGTGCGCGTGGCGATCGCCTGTCCGTGTCCTGAGACCCCCCCACTTCGTCCTGCAGCAATCCCCCAACCTGCTCTTCTAGCCATCCGGGTCCCTGAGATGCCGCCGCTGCCTTCAGCCTAGCAAAAATTCTGTCAATGTCCCCCATGCTGCAAAAGACAAACGAGCAAGGAGCGGAGAAGAAAAAACCTGCCTCCTTGCAATTTCCTTCCCGCACTTTGCCTCTCTGTCCCTGCCCCCTCCTTAAATAATACTTCTCCCTTCTCAGCTCCACATGACTTCCTTCCAACCAACTGGCTCCCTCCTACAGTTAACTCTTAGTTGCCCTACCTCCACCTAGTCATGCCCGGCCCTAGGTTATTTTGCTTTGCTGTTCTTCCACTCCGGGCCTCCCTGGTTACTGTATGTAGGCACTTGGATTAGCAGAGGTTGTTACCCCAATCCGAGCAGGCTCTGTATTCATTTGGATACGTCACTCACTGGGATTGGCTAATAGGTATATACTGTATGTAGCCTAAGCTACATTCAGTATTACCGCACATCCAGCAGGCATCTGACCCGGCGTATAAGATGACCCCTGCTTTTTGGACAGTTTTTTTAAGTGTAAAATGTAGTCTTATACGCCAGCAAATACAATACTTATCAATGTTGTTCCTAAACCAGACAAGTTCTACTCTACTACAGCTCTACTTTATCTTAATATATATGTTGATAACCAAATTAAGTATACCGAGATATAACATGAATTGCACAGCAGGCACATATTTGTATTGTTATCTATATTCTTCAATCTGTTCCTGGTGGCACCATACAGATCTACCCCATGTCGCCCCCACTGTCTGGTGTGCTATCTGTCACAGTCACTGATAATTTACTTGTCTGTGGGATTTCAGCAGCATTATATTCTTTTTGATAGTTAGTTTCTGCAAAACCGCTTGGAAGGATGAAGATCTCTGAAAAGCAATAATCCATGATGTGCCGGAATGAAGCTGCCACCCACCACTGGCAGGAGAAATACAAACAAAACGAAGGGGCTTCAATTAGTTTGAGTGACAATATGAAAACCTGAGAACTGCATGAATTAGAACATTTTATCTTTTAGCTATTAAGATGTACAGAGTGAGAGAGACAGGAGAAACATGAAGGTAGCAGAAAATAAACTGCCCACCCAGAGCCTACTGTGTGGAACTAATTCAACTAATAAGTCTGAGACCTTTATTGTATTGAAAGTGATGATACCGGGCTTTTTAGGTGTACACACGTATTGCATTGTTCATTTAAAGCTGACCTTCAGGCAGATATAAAAACAGCACCAGTTAATGTATTGGTGTATTCATTTAAAGAAGGGCTGTGGAAATTAAAGATTAATTCCTTGATTAGTCGTAAAAAATGTTGATCAATCAAAATTCTTTTGATCAGTACTAGTGGTGGAACAGATCGTAAATGATCCAAGATCCGAACGGGTCACCATATGCGGATCGGCACACCATGCGATCCATGGAGCTCTGCATCTGCTTTGGCCATAGGAAAGGCCGCGGCTTCGGCCTAGCTCCCGGAGCGGTGGCCATCTTTATCCACCCGTCGGCGGCCTTGGTGAGCCTAGAGTGGCGCACTGACGTCATCACCCGGCCTCAACTTCTCGTGTTTGGCCGGCTTCTCTGGTAAGACTAAGCAAGCACTAATCTTCCTATACAGTGGGGGAGATGTGGACCATATTACAGTGGGGAGATGTCTGTGGATTACAGTGGTGGAGATGTCTCTGGATATTACAGTGGGGGAAATGTCTGTGGATATTACAGTGGGGGAAATGTCTGTGGATATTACAGTGGGGGTGATTGTGGATATTACAGTGGGGGAGATGTCTGTGGATATTACAGTGGGGAGATGTCTGTGGATATTACAATGGGGGTTATTGTGGATATTACAGTGGGGATGATGTCTGTGGATATTACAGTGGGGAGATGTATGTGGATATTACAGTGGGGGTGATTGTGGATATTACAGTGGGGGAGATGTCTGTGGATATTACAGTGGGGGAAATGTCTGTGGATATTACAGTGGGGAGATGTCTGTGGATATTACAGTGGGGGAGATGTCTGTGGATATTAAAGTGGGGGAGATGTCTGTGGATATTACAGTGGGGAGATGTCTGTGGATATTACAGTGGGGGTGATTGTGGATATTACAGTGGGGGAGATGTCTGTGGATATTACAGTGGGGGAGATGTCTGAGGATATTACAGTGGGGGTGATTGTGGATATTACAGTGGGGAAGATGTCTGTGGATATTACAGTGGGGGAGATGTCTGTGGATATTACAGTGGGGAGATGTCTGTGGATATTACATGCAAATAGAGACTGCGACCAGATGACACTGCGCCGCAGCATAGGAACGCCTACTCCCGCGGGAGTGAGTACCCAGAAGCGGGGTGGAAAATAGCCATATTACGGTATGTAGAGCCAAAAAAGAAGCACATACTGTACATGTTGGAAGTCTAAAGAATATGATCTTATATACATGTTATTTGGGTGAACCTCCGCTTTAAGCCTCATGCATACCCATACCTCATACACACGACCAGTCGGGAAAACTGGTTGTGTGTATGCGCCATAGCAGTTTTCCCGACAAGAAAACTGCCCGAATTTTTTATTGAACCTGCTCTATTTTTTTCCGTCGTGTTTCCCGTCAGTCTTTTTCTTATCGCGAAAATCGCTCGTGTGTATGCTTTTCCGAAGGGGGGAAAAAACGTGCATGCTCAGAATCAGATATGAGACGGGAGCACTTGTTCTGGTAAAACTAGTGTTCGTAATGGAGATAGCACATGTGTCACGCTGTAACGGACTGAAAAGCTTTTACTAATACAGGGTTTAGCAAAAGCAGCCCAAAGGGTGGCACCATTTGAATTATAGGGCCGTCGTACGTGTTGGACGTCACCACGCTTTGGTCGAGCGTTTTTTTTTGACTGAACGTGTGTATGAAAGGCAGGCTTGAGAGGAATCAAGTCGGGAAAACTGTTGGGTTTTGGCATGTCAGGGCATAAGAGTATAGACCCTGTGCATGAGTTTCCAGCATTTCCGTGCAGTTGGAAGGCCCAGATGCATTACCAAGTCCCGCTGACACAGCAAAAACTCTATGAGTGGCTGAAATCTGCTGGGGCTGTACAGGGCTGGATGATGATACAAATGAAAAGGGGGTGTGCACCCAGGGTTGAATGCTCAAGTCTGTTTCCTGGACAGTTGTCCCCCTATTGATTTCCCCATCTAGGATAAATAGAGAATTTATCCCTGCTGGCTATTGCATTCTAATAGCCAGCACCTACAGCTATCAGGATAACCAAACAGTGCCTAGATTAAAGAAGGCACTATTTGGCCAAGAATATTTCACCCGGCTCCCACAACATACCATAAGTCAATTGTAAACTCAACTTTTGTTGAGCTGAGTTGTGCCAACAGGGCCACCCATGGATTGAATTATGGCCAAATCAGAGCGGAAATGTGATCTATGTATCTGTAGTCTCATGTACAGTATGTGCTGCTGCTTCTTCATTATGCGGTAAGATGAGAGTGGAAAGGAAAATTCAGTATCAATTATGTCTATAGTCATCCATCAGATGGATGAATATCACTGCCTTTATTTCAATGTGAGGTGGGTGTTGAACTTTCTACATAGAGAATGCTTGCAGCTACAAAAATTGGACATATGTAAGGAACATAGAAATGAAATCCTGAGATGATTATTTTGCCTGTAGTTTCGCTTTAATGTTAGGAAAGAGCTCAGGAGGTCAATGCCTCACAATCAAGCAATCTGATGGGTATAAAATTCCGCTTGCAGCTCACTTAGGGCGTCTGTGTTTTCTATAAGAGTTTGTAAGAGCACTCCTGATAAAAGAAGGTGAGAAATTTACTGAAATGATGTACAGTACCATTTCTTTTGCTTGCAAACTGGAACCTGAGTAGCCGGCCAGTGTGCTACCAACAGGGAATATCTGTGTTTGGTTAGCCTCCCAACATGAGCAGGATTCATTCTCAGTTTTGGGTCTTAAAGTCCTAGCATCTTAATTATATCTAAATAAAGGGGAAAAAACTGCGCTAATAAAATGTAATAAAAATTATCCGACTACCCCTCATTTTTACAAAATGTCGGATGGACGCATGGACCAAATATGGCATCAAACTTATATCTCATATAATGGAGAATAACACTTTAATCCCCTTTTCTCGTCTCTGAGGCCTCGTACACACGACCGAGGAATTTGTCGTAAATGAAACATCGTTTTCCTCGACGAGTTCCTTGTTAGGCTTGTCGAGAATCTTGACAAACTTTCTTTGCATACACACTGTCAAGACAAAATCTCGTCGTTCTCAAACGTGGTGAGGTTCAACACGTACGACGGCACTATTAAGGGGAAGTTCGATTCCACTGGCACAACCCTTGGGGCTGCTTTTGCTAATCTCATGTTACGGCGTGTTAAGTAAAAGTTTGGTAAGAAACGATTCACGATTTTCAGTCTGTTAAAGCGTGACAAACGTGCTATCTCCATTACGAACGCCACTTTTACCGAAGATGCGCTCCCGTCTCATACATCATTCTGAGCATGTGCGGGTTTCTAAGCATACACACGAATGTGTTTCTCGTCGTAAACCAGCCCGACGAGAAACACGACGAGGAAATTGAGACTCCCGACGAGGAAAATGAGAACTTGTTCTCTTTTTTTCTCATCGAGTTCCACATCAGTTTTCTCGACGAAAAACATACACACGACTGTTTTCCTCTGCAAAAAAAGCTCTGCCACCACGTTTCTTGATGGATTCTGTCAAGGAAAATGGTCTCACAGACTCATAATATACCAAATCATTAGGTCTTTCAGGACCTGCAATCGTCACATGCTTTCAATTCCCAATTTCCGCATTCCTCCTGCATGGTGGTCCAGTCAGGGTTGGAGAATACACATATTTTCTGTGCTTGCCCTAAGATCCAGCAATATTGGACTGAGGTGCTAGATCTGATTAGTCTGGTCGCCTCGATCACAGTAATAATGACGATGGAGGTGTGCCTCTTGGGCCTGATAGAAACACTGGTGCCGACTGTTACAAAGAGAACTTTGATTGGTTATTACTCTTTTATGCTCAGAAAAATATAGCTATGCACTGGAAGAAACCAATGGTGCCTTCTCTGGATCAATAGTGCCTCTTGTAAACGAGAGCCTTCCCCTGTATAAAGATACCTATGGAAATAGAGGTTGCCCCTTGAAATATGATACAATCTGGTGTAAATGGCTAGCAGAACCTACTACGGCTTGATAGTCAGGTGAAGAAGTTACGGATTCGATTTTTATGTGTCAGCTTCTAGGTACTTTGCCGAAATGGGGATATGGAGGATTGTGTGCCTGATCACGGAATAGTTGGTTTCCGAATATTGAGGAGACGTCCGACATACTAGGTATCATGCTGTGTCCCGAGTACACATATCCATAGTCATGAATTGTTCATTTTGTATGCCAACCATACGGATATTTGTTAAGCACTAACTGATATGCTGTTTATGTGCCTGTTGTTTTTCTCTCTTTTTTTTTTATTGTTCAAAAATGCAATAAAAAAGATTTATAAAAAAATAATTAAATAAAAATTAGGAAATTAAAAAAGGATGGACCAATCCAAAATCAGCAGCTAAGTGTGTGATATACACAAAACATAGATAAATAGGAAAAAGCCGCGCTAGTTAAAGTCCAAAAATAATTGAGTTAATTGATTGAAGAGTATAAATGTATTCCAATAATTCCAAAGGCAAGATGAATTCATCCAGTAGTAGACACCACAGTGATTGATTCACAAAAGTGCACCGCCATCTTATAGAAAAACTCAGTCGGTACCTAAAAACTATCTGAAGAAGATCCAGATGCTATTCTATCAAGGAGGATCATCTCTGTAATTATAATCACAGAGAGGGCCTGTGGCAGAGACTTTTCCCTGAGTCCATTTCAGGAGGGTCTGTGGCAGAGACTTTTCAGGTCAGTGAGAGTAGGCCTGTCCAGGTACGCTATACCGACTCTGGCTGGAGTGCCCAAGAATACAAAGTATTGTTGGTAATAGGACTGTATCCCTATTGTTGCGCCTGAGTCTGCTACATTTACTTCACCTCTACTCTTCAGCACAAGTTTTAATGTTTTTACCCGGCTGGGTAATAAAGAGCACAGAAAAAGACCAATACAAACTCAGCTGTTTACACTGTTTGCATTTACAAAAATACATTTAGAGCCAGTTCACACTGGGCTGACCTGGGATCCGACTTCAAGTTGTCGCAAGTTGCCCCAAGTTGCGTGGTCGAGAAAATAGGCTCATAATGAGGCATTGAACACAGAATTGCATGTATTTGTTTCTTTTATATCTGTCTGTGTTGGGTAATATACCGATGCTATACAAACCACAAAATAAATTAAATTCCGATACGAAACGTTAGTATTATTAGACAAGAAAATGTCCTTTAATTGTAACAAGCCCGCTTTCATGCTACAAATTGTCGTTTCAACATGAGGTCCTTTTAAATAAAACAGAATAATAGCAAAGCATTTATGTGGTTACTGTGGTTCAGTAAAACAATGAATTCCAGAGGTGTCTGTATTTAGGACAAAAATAAAAAAATTGCGGCCAGCAAAGATTTTGCAACTCTCACAAATTACTGCAATTACAGGACTTAAAAGGCTCTCTGTCATACACAGTTTAATCCCAATTAACTTGCTTTTATAAAATTAATTACTTTATATTTTTATAGTGATTGTATCCCTGAAAACTCTAGGGCCCAGATTCACAGAGAGTGGGCGCACATTTACGCCGGCGTAGCGCACACACAGCACGCTACACCGGCGTAGCGCACACACAGAACGCTACGCCGGCGCAGCGCGGAGAGGCAAGCACTGCATTCAGCAAGCCATTGCTCACCAAGATATGCCAGCGTAGCGTATTTCCGAAGGCACAGGCCAGCGTAAGTGGAAGTGGGCGTGACCCCATGCAAATGATAGTCCGAGCATGGTGCAGTGTTTTACGCCCAGCGTATCACGAACTACGCATTCGCCGTGACATAGCCATGACGTGGACGCATGAAACTGCACCCTTATGCGCATGCTAACAACTATGCCGGCACAACTGCCTAAGCTACACCGGATCACCATGTACGCCGTGAACGTAACATACACCCAATACGCCGGCCTGTGTTCTGTGGGGCAGACCTTTGCATGTCTGTTGCCGGGTTGCACCTCATCTATGGGGAATAACTTTATGCCGGACGAAAAGTACGCCCACACTACGCCGGGGTAAGTAAGCTACGTCGGCGTAGGGTGGCCAGTTTTTAGGCGTATGTTGGTTTGTGGGTCTGGCGCACAGATACGTTGGTGCAAAATTGCACTTACCGGCGCACATTTGCACTCACTTAAGCGTAAGTGCTTTGTGAATCTGAGCCTAGATGTTTTATCTGCTGTTAGGGCAGTTATGTTGGGCACATTCAGTAGACTGTCATACTAGGGCCAATTTTAGACAGGCACCAGTTAACCAACCAGCATGTCTTTGGAGTGTGGGAGGAAACCAGAGTACCAAATGAAAACC
Organism: Rana kukunoris; assembly: GCA_029574335.1. Taxonomy (NCBI): domain Eukaryota; kingdom Metazoa; phylum Chordata; class Amphibia; order Anura; family Ranidae; genus Rana; species Rana kukunoris. Next base: position 52,673,875 of record CM056057.1, read on the forward strand.
CATGCAAGCACAGGGGGGACATGCAAACTCCATGCAGATAGTGTTCTGACCAGGACTCGCCTAAGGACGCCAGTGATGCAAGGCAGAAATGCTAACATTGAAGCGATACTAAACTTGTTGTTTTAAATAACAAACATGTTATAATTACCTGCTCTGTGCAGTGGTTTTGCTCCATGTTTTAATCCCCCCCCCCAACATCAGCATAGTTACATAGTAGATGAGGTTAAAAAAAGACACAAGTCCATAAAGTCCATCCTATGTGTGTGATCATATGTCAGTATTACATTGCATATCCATGTATGTTTCTTGAAACCATCAATGCCTCCTGCTGAGACCACCGCCTGTGGAAGGGAATTCCACATCCTTGCCGCTCTTACATTAAAGAACCCTCTACATAGTTTAAGGTTAAACTTCTTTTCTTCTCATTTTAATGAGTGGCCACGTGTCTTCTTAAACTCCCTTCCTCGAAAAAGTTTTATCCCTATTGTCGGGTCACCAGCATTTAAATCATATCCCCTCTCAAGCGTCGCTTCCCCAGAGAGAATAAGTTCAGTGCTTGCAACCTTTCCTCATAACTTATATCCTCCAGACCTTTTATTAGTTTTGTTGCCCTTCTTTGTACTCGCTCCTTTTCCAGAACATCTGTCCTGAGGACTGGTGCCCTGAACTGGACAGCATACTCTTGGTGCGGCCGGACCAGAGTCTTGTAGAGTGGGAGAATTATCATTTTATCTATGGAGTTAATTCCCCTTTTAATGCATGCCAATATTTTGTTTGCTTTGTTAGCAGCAGCTTGTCATAGAATGTTTCTTAATTTCCAACAAACTGTGGCAAAAATTAGGTTGACTTGGGGTGTATACTTTCAAAACAAAAAGGATAATTTGCGGGATTTTGCACCATCATGGGATTTATATTTGATTTGTTTCAAGAAGTAAGGGTAACAGGTTTTTTTTGTTTTTAAATCATAAAATAAATGAATAAACAGCTTTATTTGTCTCAAAATGATATACAAATCTTTTGGGTCCAATGTTGCATGACTAAGTAATTGTCAGCCAAACTATCACAGCACTGAGAACTAAACAATGGCATTGTAATGTGGAGTGTTTTACAGGTTGGTAATAAATAAGTTCATCTTCCCCTCATTCTGTATAGTCCCCTGGCAGGACACTATGCTTTATTTTTTGGTGTACTTACCTTTTTAAGAAGTCTTTAGGTTGGTCATGTGATGCACTGGCACCTAATAAAGTCATTGTGGTGCCATAGTGATGCCCCCCTCTTAGGGAGTAGTCCCATGATCCCCTACCCTGCATTCATAGTACGTCCTTAGTCTTTCAGGTTTCATACAACCCAGGAGATTAAGGACATCTTGAGGTGAATAGTATGCACTGCAGGGGACATATGCAGATAGGCTGTGCTGCTTTTGTGTTTTAGATTCTGCTTTGGGGCTTTTTTTTCTTAATCCGTAGTGGAGCTTTGAAGTGGACCTATTCTTTGACCATGAAAGGCAAGGTTTATATTTACCTCCTATTTTCTTCCCTGCCCGCCACTGAAGGAAAGTTAAAGTCACAGTGGGCACAGTGAGGCTACATTGGTGAGCACAGAGAGGCTGCATTTATGGGTACAGAGAGGCTGCATTGATGGGCACAGCGAGGCTGCATTGGTGAGCACAGTGAGGGCTGTGTTTTATACCCAGTTTGGTCCTGCTGGATGACCAGATAAAAATAGAAGAAAGACAGTAAAAAAAAAAAAAATGAATACAGCCATCACATCTAAGAAATAGTAAGCTGCAAAATAATACATTTTTGCTTTTGGGTTTAATACCATTTTATATACAAAGGTCTAAAACTCTTCCCAGAGTCACACGTTTTGCCATACGCTGAAATTCCAGATATTTAATTTGCTCCAAAGGGCAAACAGAGGGGCGGCGGAGTGAATAGAAGGTGTGTATGAGTCCTGGGAAGAAGCAGGCAATTAAGTGATCCCATCTTTGCACCCTGCAGGAGAAAAGCACAGGTTCACTTTAAATCCTTCTTATCCCTCTGTTTATTCTGTCTTTCTCTGCTTTTTTTGTCAGCTCCCTGCTGCATATGTAACAATAGGTTGGAGAACAGTCCTATAAATCTGAATTTTAGATTTCTGTGATAAAATCCTTGATCTCATAACTGTCTTCAGTGAATAATATCATCTCTCCCCGGCAGCCACTCTGGCATTTATTTCCTACAAACAAATACCTTATGATTTTATAGTGTTTTGGTTTTTGGATTGATACATAAGGGAGAATCTACGTGGGTGAGGTGCCAAGCCGCTACTGAATCATTTTCTGTAGAGATCACCATAGTAGCAGCGGTAGAGTCGCACTTTCCAATACCCATGTTCTGATTGGTTACTTTGCTTTTAGGTTTGGATGAAGTAGAGAGGGATCAGAGCCCCTATCAGGTTTGTATTGTCATCGGTGCCCCCATTTGGGAGATTTGCACTCTCTAATGAATTTGTTTGCTGTTATTACCAAAAATTGGAAGTGGAAGAAAATCCCAAATTTTGGTAGGTCAGCAGAGCAGCAACAAAAGGGAAATCTTCCATTGGGGACACTGGTTTAGGTGACAACCAGGGATTTCCTCACTTTGAAGGGATTTCCTCTCACTTTTTGTTTTGGCTATGGGACAGGAAGTGAAGGGAAATCTTCCCAATGGGATACAGATGGAAAAAAAAAGTGACAGGGATATAACTTTCCTTTACTTTTTACTTAGTAGGAACAAACGATATGTTTCCTCTCCCCTGACAGAACAGGGATTTGTGTGTTTACACACACAAATCCCTGTGCTGGCTCTTGTGTCCACCAGCCAAGCGCATCAGGTCCCCCTGCCGTGCAGTGGGTGCACGCGCCTCCGGTGCATTAAGATAAAAAACATTCTGCCTTTACAGCTCCTTTAATTATATGCAAGCCACACTTACAGTTTCTTATAGGCCACCTGGAAAGTCCCACAAATATCCGTTAATCCTCCTAATACAGCATCTCATGATTAGGTGACAACAATGCTCCTGAATTCTAGGCACAGTTGTCACTCTCTTGTAGGCTGTGCCTGCTCATATTACATTGGGATAAAATGTGTTGCAGGGGGTGTGGCTATCAGCATTTTCATGGCCAGGACCGCCATCAGGAATTATGGGACCCCTTACGCAGCTTTAGGCATGGGCCCCCTGGAGCAGAGAACGGGAGGGGGTGCTGCTGCCTCAAATTGAGAAGCGGGGGGCTGATGCAAATTGAGAAGCGGGGGGTGCCACAAATTGGGGAGGTTGCCCTGGGGCCCTTACAAGAAAGAAAGATATGAAAAAAGGGACCTCTGGGCCCTTTAATAAAGAGGAATAAGAAAAAGAAATATACAAAACTAAAAAAAATAAAACATATTTATGAAAAAAAAGGGGGGGTTGCCATCCGAGGCCCTGGGGACCTCTGGGTCCTTTTATGAAAAACAAACAAAATATATATATATATATATATATATATATATATATATATATATATATTGTTTAAGAGGCTCTAGGGACCTCTGGCCACTTTAATCAAAAGAAAAAAGAAAAAAAAAGAAATACTAAAATATATATATATATATTTTTAAATATATAAAAAAGGGTGGGTTGCCATCCGGGGCCCTGGGCAGCTCCGGGCCCCTGGGGACCTCTGGGCCCTTTAATAAAAAAAAATATATAAAAAATAAATAAAATAAAAATTATAAAAATAAAAAAGGGGGTTGCCATCAGGGGCCCTGGGGACCTCCGGGGCCCCTTAAAAAAAAGGGGGTTGACATCTGGACCCCTGGGGGCCTCCAGGCCTATTACAGGTGTGGTGTTCCCGATGCACTAACGATCACAGCTTCAATCCGGTAGATAGAAAACCTTGAAGGCCATAGGCCGTGGAAAACATATACAGGACCGCAATAGTGTGAAATCGTAAAACATTTATTTAAAAACAAAAGACAAAAACGCACTTACATGGTGACAGTGCTAAATGGCATGGTAATCTGTGGCTCGGGGATCTGTTTATGCTTCCGGCCGGAGCCACAGATTACCATGCCATTTAGCACTGTCACCATGTAAGTGCGTTTTTGTCTTTTGTTTTTAAATAAATGTTTTACGATTTCACACTATTGCGGTCCTGTATATGTTTTCCACGGCCTATGGCCTTCAAGGTTTTCTATCTACCGGATTGAAGCTGTGATCGTTAGTGCATCGGGAACACCACGCTCCCTAATCCTGCTGTGACACCCACATGCTGTTTTAGGTCTTCTTTTGATTAAGAGACCACGGTAAATCTGGTAAGCAGAAATTCATTACACTATCGGTGGAGGATATCTTCTATCAGTTTGCCATCACAGCTTTTGATTTTATGTGGACTGTTTGTTTTATTCACCGGTGGAAGTAACCATTGTGTGTTTAAGGACTTTTTTTTTTTTTTTTTATATAGTTTAATTAGTTGTTAGATTATTGCTTATTTTGTGGTGATTATTGATCATTATGAGCCCTTTACTCTGCAATTTATGATCTTTATAGCGCACCTTTTTTCTTTTCTTTATATGCTGATACTGTTTTTATGTTCCACAGTAAGGTGCAGCTTATATTTCTGTGTATTTTAGCAATTTTGTTTATTGCCATTTCGATTAGCGCAGTTGTCCTTCCAAAAATTTTTTTTTCTCTATTACAGGTGTACTGCCTGTACCCGACTGGTGGCGGCACTGGTCAGGGCTGATTCACAAGCATGTACAGTAGCTTTTGAATCAGAACTTGGACACACCTAATCCTGCCCATTGCTTTCTGGATTGACAGCACTGCCTGAACCCCTCCAAATGTGGGCCTCAGTGTCACGCATGTGAGACACAAATGAAGAAGGGTTTGGCTAAGTCAAGGGAAGTAAAGGAAGTTTTAAGTTTAATTTACGAGTCTTGTACTGCATATTGTAACTGGATTTGATACTTGCTTACATTGGAACTTTAGTTGTACTTTAAACTCTTGTACTTGGGTTTAGTTTTTTTTTTTTTTATTCAGGGTGCTTATAGAACATAGGTTTTCTAAAGAGAGAGAACAGAGGTATGTGCTTTCGGTATTTCTCTCACTAATTGTAAATGTGTTTGGGTTTGTACAGAGCAGGGGCGAGGGGAATGAGTCATTGACTTCAATGAGAAGATTGTTTTGTCTGCATACACTGATCAGCCATAACATTATTGCCACTGATAGGTAAAGGCAATAGCATTGATTATCTTGTTACAATGGCATTGGAAAATGGGTGGGATATATTGGGCAGCAAGTGAACATGTAGTTTTCTCTTTTCCAAAGGAGATCTACTATATCTGGTAAGAGGCTGAACAATTCATGGTAGAGTTTTTGTGTTTTTTTGTACACGTGTGATTTGCTTGGACTTGGCACTTAATATCAAGCAATACAATATAATGCACTTATGAATTTGCACATATTTTTAATTTGATTTGATTGATGGTGGAACTATATTGATATTTGTTTGTATAATTTGCACTGGCATTTTTTCATTTTCATTTATGCATTAGGAATCACTGTAGGTGATTTACATATTGGCAATAATTATATGCATGCAAGTATATAATTATGATCTATTTGGAAGTGCATCTATGTATAGAAAAACTGCTTGCCATTTGTATTCAGTTTTTTTTTTTACTAAAATTGGTGCAAAATCTGGTGCAGCCATGATTAGAAATCAATAAGCTTCCCAATTGTATTGTCAAACCTTAATTGGACAAGCTGAAGTTGGAAGCTGATTGGCTACTACACACAACTGCCCCAGATTCTGACTGCTCTAGTTTTAGTAAATCTCTCCCATAATGTGCTGCATCCCAATTCACATGAAGCGTGAAAATATGTTTTTTATACACATTATTCTGATTAGTAATTTGTTCAGGGTTTTAACCACTTAAGGACCGCCTCCTGCACATATACGTCGGCAGAATGGCACGGCTGGGCACAAGCACGTACAGGTACGTTGCCTTTAAGAGCCCAGCTGTGGGTCGTGCGCGCCGCCGATCCCGGTCCAAAGCTCGGTGACCGTCCCCGCGGACCCGATCGCCGCTAGTGTCCTGCGATCAGGTCACAGAAGCTGAAGAACAGGGAGAGGTGTGTGTAAACACACCTTCCCCGTTCTTCACTGTGGCAATGTCAGTGATCGACTGTTCCCTAATATAGGGAACGACAATCACTTACGTCACATGTCCAGCCCCCCCCCCTACAGTTAGAAACACACATGAGGTCACATTCAACCCCTACAGTGCCCCCTAGTGGTTAACTCCTAAACTGCAATTGTCATTTTCACAGTTATCAGTGCATTTTCCTGACGCATTCATGGCAGCACACACTGGGTTGTGACTCCGCCCCCACAACCTGACAGGATTGGTTAGCTATAAATTTGATTAGGAGACACCCGGCATCATTCTCTTTTTTTATCCTCACCTGAACAGGACACGAACGTGCAGCTTGCCTCCTACCGCTATCGCCCCAGCAGGTTCAGCCTCTCCTGTTTGGAAGTCCCCCTTGTACAGTCTCTAATAGAGCTCTATAGGGGGAACCCCGCTCTGGTGGTCTCGGGGGTTAAAATCCCGGCAATTACCTGGCATCTTAAAAGCTCTAAATGAGCTTATGTTGGCAAGTGGCTCCCCTTACCTTCCTTCTCAGCACCTTTTCTCCAGTGTCTGCTGTCAGCGTTATGGAGTCCCAGTGTGTGCTTCATACCCTTTTTTTTTGTTGTTTGCCTTCCTCTCATTGCCCTCATCCTTAGGGCTATCCTGGGCGCAGGCCTGCTGGGCCTTGTAGTTCCGCGCTCAGCAGCACCCCCCCCGGCCGCTCTGCGCATGCGCGAAGCGGAGCAATGACGTCCTGGGTCTCCCCTGCCCTCATCCAAGATGGCGGCGGGTCGCGCGCGGCGCTACTGCGCATGCGCGATTGCGTCATCAGCGCCGCGACGGCGGCGCCAGTTTTAAATAGAAACTTTTTCCTTTCTTTTCCCTAGGCTGCTGCTTTGCCCAAATCTTCCGGATTTTGTTGCCCCAGGTACTCTAGTTCCTCCCTCCCTCTTGGAAGACCTTCTTCTTTGTCCTGCCTAACTTTTATTTCCCTCTTTTTCTTACTTCAGCTGCTGCTTCTGCTGCCTTTATGCACTCCATGGAGCCCACTGCCCTAGCAGACCACTGCCAACAGACAAAGTATGGTGGCCATCATGAAAGTAGGTAAGTAGGGAAGAGAGAAAAAGAGAGCCGGCCACTAAACACTGCTTTTTTTGCAGTCCCACCAGGCCCAGAGATACAAGCCCACGGCGCAGGGAGAGATCCAGGCATACATCAAGGGGATCCCGCAGGAGTCGGTCAAGAGCTTCCTCCCGCTACCATCGGTCCAGGCGAAGCCGCTCACACCACAGTCGATCCCGCCACAGCAGGTCTCACCGGAGACGGTCTCCCTCATCGCACCACGAACGTCACCATACCCGTCCTGCGGCTAATGCCTGCTGGGTGTGCGGTGCAATTGCATTGCCAGGAAAACTAGTAGATATGTGCATTCCCGTTCGTACGAATGTTATTTTCGTACGAAAATGTTCATTTTCGTACCCGCGGGATAATGTGTACATACGAAAATATTAAAGCACCAAAATACGAAAACGACGGGATAACGGATGAGCCGCATAACGAACGACCGCAATTACGAACGATCCGACGGGAAAAAACGACAAAACGAAAATGGCAAAATAACGAAAATTAAATCTGTATCAAGAGGTTTGCATTGTGTATTTTGTTTGAATCCGTTTTGTGTTCGTTTTCAGTTGTATGTTCTTTGTTCAATGACATCTATAACAAAAGAATTTCATTATGTATATTGAATGAATTCCTTTTTCTTTTTTCTGTGTATTCAAAATACTGAAGGCAATTTTTTTGTTATAGGTGTCATATCAATAACAAAAGAAACGTGTTCAAATGCAAATCTTTTTTTTTTTTTTTTTTGAATGGCCAGAGAGTTATGCCGCGTACACACGATCACTTTTTGCGATGAAAAAAAAACGACGTTTTCTCTCATGAAAAAAAAACGACGTTTTTCAAACTTCATTTTCCAAAACGACGTTGCGTACACACCATCGTTTTTCACAAAAGCTCGAGCAGTGCGCGGTGACGTCCATCACGTACGACGGGACTATAAAGGGTCATTTCCATGCGGAAGACGGCCTCTTTTGCTGATATCGTGTTGCTGCGTGTTAGTAAAAGTTTGGTGAGAGACGATTCGCGCTTTTCAGTCTTCGTGCTTTAAAAAACGTTTTCTGTCTTACAGTTTGTGCTTTTGGGTTCGTATCTGTGTTACAGTGCTTGTTTTCAGATCGTATCTGTTTTGGCAGTGCGTTCTTGTTTGCACGTTACTGTTTTGCAGGTCGTTCTTCAGAGGCCTTTCTGTTCTTCAGCGCGTTTTTTTTTTAGTGTGATCTGATTTGACGACCGTTTTCTAACCATGTTGCGGGTACGTTCTCGTCGCCGAGAGCGTGCTTTGCATCTTGTTAGGATGTGTGCTGCATCCCGGCTCCGGTCCTTGAGGAGGGCGAGAAGGACTTTGTGGGCCAAGGACTGGTTTTTCTTCGCAGGGACCAGTTCTCTCATATGCCTCTGCTGCGGGAGATCCAAGAAAATAACCCTGATGATTTCAGGAATTTTCTTTGGATGTCTGACCCCGTATTCCAGCAGCTTTTGGCTTCGGTGTCGCCTTATATCACCAGGCAGGACACCGTTATGCGGGAAGCCATCACTGCTGAGCAGCGGCTAGTTGCCACCTTGCGGTACCTGGCAACAGGGAGAAGTCTGCAGGACTTGAAGTTCTCGACGGGCATCTCCCCCCAGGCTCTGGGCCTCATAATCCCGGACACCTGTTGTGCCATAATCCAGGTTTTGCAGGAGGAGTATATTAAGGTAAGTGGTGTCCTTTAAATGCACAAACTGTTCTTATTTTTCATATTTTTGAGTAATGTACAAGCCCACCTAGCCTAGTCCCTATATCCCCCTTGATTTTTGTTCCCTATTGTTGTTCAGTATTTTGAAGTCCCTATATCCCCCTTGATTTTTGTTCCCTATTGTAGTTCCCCCTCCCCCCCCAATCTTTTTTACAATTTCCCTTTTTTTTTTTTAAATAAATGTTTCAAGGTCTCAAACTCATCTTGGGGCCCCCCCTCACCCTATTTTGTTTGTGTTTTGTGACCATCAGAGGGTGTGATTAATATGCTTAGTAATTATTTTTAATTTATGATTGGGTCAATAATTAATACTTGAACTTAACGCTCTTCTTTTTTTAGGATCCAAGAATGTTTTTGGATATTCTATTAGGAATGTTTGTTTGAATAATTTTTTTTTCGGTTTCTCTACAGTTCCCCACCACGCCACAGGAATGGCAGACTGTGGCAGCGGAATTCTCCCAGCGCTGGAATTTTCCGAATTGTGGAGGAGCTATTGACGGCAAGCACGTCCGCATCGTGCCACCACCCCATTCCGGATCCCATTTTTATAACTACAAGGGGTTCCACAGTGTCGTGCTGATGGCGGTGGTTTCAGCAAATTATGAATTTCTATATCTAGACGTTGGGAAGAATGGGCGGATGTCGGACGGCGGGGTCTTTGCCGAGACCGAGTTTGCCCAACGGCTTCAGTCGGAGGAGCTGGGATTGCCACCTGCGGAGGAGAACGAAGAGGGGCTTCCTTTTGTGTTCATTGCAGACGAGGCATTTGGCTTGGGTCCCCACCTCCTGAGGCCATTTCCCCAACGTGCCCTCACCCATGAGAGGAGGGTCTTTAATTATCGGCTGGCCAGAGCCAGAAGAGTGGTTGAGAATGCGTTTGGCATCATGGCCAGCGGGTTCCGCTTGTTTTTAACGGCCATAAACATGGCTGAATACAAATGGGATACCATCATTTTATGTTGCTGTATCCTCCATAATTATCTCAGAAGACATTCTGTCAATTATATTGCTTTATTGCCTGACGAGGCAGTTCATGTACCTGATGTGGCCCGTGAGGCAGGCCATCCAGGCTTGGCCCCCCAAAATGCACGTGCTGTGCGCCAGGCCTACGTGGACTACTTTATGGGTAGGGGGGCCATACCAATGCCAGATCTTGGCTGATTTGCATAATAAAAATCTTTAATGAAAGAAACAGTCTACTTATTTTTTTTACAATATTGTGAATGTTTGTGTATTTTCATTGCCTCCTAGGTTATCATAGTGTTTTATGTGTTTTGAATGGTCTAAATATCCATCATTGTTTGATGTTACCAGCAGTAACATATTTTGAAGGTCAGCATTCATATAAAATAACAAGCCACACAATTGTGAAAGTGACAATTTTTTTAATTTTTAACATTATTTGAACAAGAAAACAGGTACAATCCTTTGGTTTTTTTCTAGTGATTCAAACAAAAACCCTTTTTTTTTTTTCTGGTGATTAAAATAACTATACAATCATATGTTTTTTTTTTTTTTCTGGTGATTAAAATAACTATACAATCATATTTTTTTTTTTTTCTGGTGATTAAAATAACTATACAATCATGTTTTTTTTTTTTTCTGGTGATTAAAATAACTATACAATCATATTTTTTTTATTTTTTATTTTCTGGTGATTAAAATAACTATACAATCATATTATTTTTTTTTTTTTTTTTATGGTGATTAAAATAACTATACAATCATATTTTTTTTTTTCTGGTGATTAAAATAACTATACAATCATATTTTTTTTTTTCTGGTGATTAAAATAACTATACAATCATATGTTTTTTTTTTTTTTTTCTGGTGATTAAAATAACTATACAATCATATTTTTTTTATTTTTTTTTTCTGGTGATTAAAATAACTATACAATCATATTATTTTTTTTTTTTTTTTTTCTGGTGATTAAAATAACTATACAATCATATTTATTTTTTTCTGGTGATTAAAATAACTATACAATCATATTTTTTTTTTTTTTTTTTTTCTGGTGATTAAAATAACTATAAAATAGTGTTTGTTCCTCTCATTAACAAAACGTACATAAAAAATAAAAAAAAAAATACTTTAAACCCTCCCCAAAACATCCAGGACATTTTTGAGCTGGAGTCCCACCCTTTTTGTATTTTCCAGGACTTGTCTGGATGCTTGCTGGATGTCCTCAATTTGTTCGGCGCAGGACCATATTTCTCGAATGAGGTAAGGTGCAGTGTCCTTATCAAGTGCTGACCCAGCACGACTTGCTCCTGAAATGTGCGAGCAAACCATGTATTAATAAAAATTAATCCTAGTACCTACATAACCTGTGTATCTGTGTTATCAGACACATTACCGGATGTGGTGGCAGCTTCCCCTTCATCCAGATCCCTCGGGGGTGTTACTTGATCAGTACTTGCGTCCTGCCTTGATGCTTCCTTACGCCCTACGAAATAGAAGAAAGGGAAACCAGAAAGGTAAAAGATTAGAGGGATGAAAGATAATTAAAAATACAACTACAGAGTCCACATGTGTAGAATCCACTGCTGAGCACACTCTCCTTTTTCTGCGTATTGTTATTACTATTAATTATTCACATCTACTAGGTACACATCTACATTAAAAAAAAAACAATTGATGTCACATTAAAAACATAATAAAGATGTCACAACTTTAATGTTTGTGAGAACAATAACTGGTCGTAGGAGTCGTCGTATGTTCAAACTGCAATCATACAAATACGCCCTTTTTAGAGGATACAGTGGTTGCACTCCGATTTGTCCACGGGAACTAGTCATGAAGATCGTCGTTTATTAGTACAAAAAGCGACGAATGATCGACTACTCCTACGACCAATTTTAGTGTGAGCACAAACAGATACAGTACAACCTGAAAGAAGAAGCACATGGCACAAAGAACAAACACCAAAAATGAGGCCACATCAAAATTACTTACTTTTGTTTCGAATCATTCTTTTTATTCGCTGCAGCTGCTCTGGCTCTCTATTCTTTAGGTCAGACCACCTCTTTCTGACTTGTTCTTTGCTCCTGCTTTGTCCAAATTTCCGCCTGAGGCTCCTAATGACTTTCTCCATTATGTCCGCCTTCACCTTATTGGGGTGAAGGTAAGGGCCGTGCTTGCCATCATAGTCCTCTTGCTGAAAGATGGTCACCATCTCCACCATCTCCTTGAAAGCCATGTTTGAGGCCTTGTACCTCCGCCTGGAGCTTCTTCTGGTCTGGCTCTGGCCTGCCTCCTGGCTTGAGCTTGCCATATTTTTGCCCGGGCTTGTTCCTCCAGAAATGACACCCACCAAAAAAAGTTAGAGAAAGGGGCGTGTAAAGGACGAGACCGAACGTCAGGGGCGGGGTATGCCTCGCATCACACGTGTGCGTCGCGTCACACGTGCGCAGTGTTTAAAGGGATCCGACGTCATTGAAAGCGACGTTCACAGTCTGCGGAAGAAGGCGCAAGTCACGATCGAATCATACGACGGTATGTAACTGAATTTTTGACGTTAATATTATTGAACAGTGGATGATGTTGTGTGCTAGAGAAGATATGGTGTTTTAAAGCTTTTAGTAGTAGGAGTGGCTTCACTGACACTAGGTTTTTTCCATTTCACATGCAGACAACATGGAGGCCTTCAAGGAGCAGGAATTTTTTACAGAATTCATACAAAGATGGAGGGAGCAGCCAGTCCTCTGGCAAACAAAAAACAAAAAAAATAAAAACAAAGAGGCCAGGAAGCAAGCACTGGAGACCATTCTGGTATTTGTGAAGACAAGGGTCCCAAATGCAACTACTGCGACTGTGAAGACCAAAATAAATTCGATTAGGGGCACCTACAGGACCCAACGGTCATTAGTCCAGGCCTCAATCCGATCAGGAGCTGCAGCTGAGTCCGTATATAGGCCAAACCTCTGGTATTATAATCAGCTGCAGTTCCTGGATGACCATATAGAATCCCGGCCATCCGTGTCGACCCTTCCCCCAAGGAGACAGGCCCCTCTTCCCTGCAGTCAGTCCTCCAGTCTTCCCTGCAGGCAAGAGCAGGCTACCTCGGAGGAAGAGGCTGAGTTACTGGAGGACCCAGATTGTGACCCATGGAGCCAGGTATTGCATTTTACTAACAAATTATGAACTGCAATGTAGAATAATGTTGTCAAATTGATGTTACAAGTGTTGTAAATTATATATGATTGCAGCAAAAATTAGGAACATGTCACTAGGCAATAGCCGCAAAACAGAATGGGGACAAAATCCATAAATGCACAGGTCATAATGATTGTGTGTAAATTTTGGGTACACCTCTAGGGGGGTAAACACAATACACCGGAAGGGGTCGCAGATGAGAAACAGCCTTTTTGTTAATTCCCATTTTGGCCACCCCCACAAAACAAAACATCCATTTTTAGTTTGTGGAAAGGCCCCCTACTGAGCAATTTCAGCCAACATCAACCCCCCACCGCTAGGGGGCACATATCTGTAGCTGGGTAAGAGGCCACAAAATTAGGGATGTGTGCCCTGTGTGTAAACGATTTTTTCAGACAATTAGCATATGTCAGGATTTTAGAAATGGGTGTGATTAATGAGGACAACAAACTAGGTCCCTTTTTTTCCTACACAGACAGAGCAAAGCCAGGAGGAGGCAGAGCCCATTGGGAGCCAGGAGGAGGCAGAGCCCACTGGGAGCCAGGAGGAGGCAGGCCCCACGGGGAGACAGGAGGAGGCAGGCCCCACGGGGAGACAGGAGGAGGCAGGCCCCACGGGGGGACAGGAGTCACGCCGGTGAGATTGCATCTCCCAGATCCCTCCTCTACGCACTCCCGCAAAAAGGGCACGGAGACTCATGCAAATGGAGGAGGAGACCCAGGCCATGCTCCGTGAAGCAACAGCGGCCATCAGAGAGCAACCCAGTGAAGAAGAGGGCTTTGGAGCGCTGATCGCGGCCAAGCTCCAAAAGCTGGAGCCGGGCCAGCGTGTGCGCTGCGAGCTCTTAATCTTTAAGGCCATAAGCATGGCCACACTGGGCAAGCTCAATGACGACATTGACATTGGGCTGATCAGCACTCCTGTCCTCTCTGCTCTTCCTGCTCCTGCTCCTTCTCCTGCTCCTCCTCTTCCTGAGCCTGCTCTGGCTCCTGCCACAACCTTGCCTCCAGGAACCCAGCCCCCGAAGACTCGGGCTGCAGGGAAGGCTGCAGGGAAGACTGCAGGGAAGAGTAAAGGGAAGAAGAAATGATGGTGCCCCTAATCAAATTTATTTTGTCTTGACAGACGTCAGTGTTGCTTTGTTGGACCCTTGTCTTTTCAAATACCAGCAGGGTCTCCTTTGCTTTCTTCCTGGCTTTTTTGTTTTTATTTTGATTACATTTTTATTTGCCAGATGTGTGTAATTTTTTGATTTGCTTTATTGCTTTGCGACAGAAATAAATGTCTTTTTTTTTTCGTTGCAAAATTTGTACATGTGTATTTTGAACAATATATAGAGATCATTTACTGAGTAGGCAGACACATTTAAAAAAAATAAGGAACATGGGACAACAACCTCCTTGTTGGTAATTTATTAAAAAAATAAATAAAAAATATGTTGGGTCACTTCACACACTCCAAAATCAACCAGAATTCACATTTTGATAAACATTTAAACATTTAAAAAAAAAAAAGGGAGATGATGTGCTTAAACAAAAAAAGAGGAAATAAAGACATAAAGAAAAAAAAAAACAAAGGTTAACAGAAATATGTAACAAGATCTGTTAACCTTTTGACATTCTATTTTTTTTTTTTTTTTTGGTCTTTATTTCTTTATTTCCTCTTTTTTGGTTTAAGCACATCATCTCCCTTTTTTTTATTTTTAAATAAAAAGTTTTTTGAAATGTCAACTATGTAACAAGATGAGCCACAACAAACTAGGAATTTAGTGTAGCATTTAAATGCATTGGTTCAAATGCAGCGCATTCTTTGCTTCATTATACTTTTAAAAAGAAACGAATGTGCTTAATCCATTCTGAACAGTAGTTTTACCTGAACAAGCGCTCCCGTCTGAAAAATTGCTTCTGAGCAGGCGCGGGTTGAAAACGTCGTTTTGCACATCGTTTTGCCCACACACGGTGACTTTTTATGACACAAAAAACGACGTTTTGAAAAACGACACAAAAAATTCAAGCATGTTCGAATCTTTTTTTCATCGTTTTTTTGAAGACATAAAACGACGTTTTGCCCACACACGATGATTTTAAATGACGTTTTTGAAAACGTCGTTTTTTTTTCATCGCAAAAAAACGACCGTGTGTACGCGGCATAACTCTCTGGCCATTCAAAAAAAAAACATAAACAAAAGATTTGCATTTGAACCTGTTTCTTGTTATTTTCGTATGTTGATATGACACCTATAATAGACAGGAATTCATTCAATATACATAATGAAATTCTTTTGTTATAGATGTCATTGAACAATGAACATACAACTGACACTAACAAAAGAAAAGCATTCAAGATACACAGAATGCAAATTGACGAAAATTCACGATAATTATTGTCTAACAAGAAACGAACATGAATTGAACAGAATAACGAATCAGCCCGCATGTACGAAAATAAAACGGTAACGGAAATACGAAACGATCGGAATACGAAAAAATCACGTCGTACGACAAACGAACGGGAACGAATGGGAAAACGGGCGTCTTACGAAAAACGAACGGAAACGAACAGACGGGACCATACGAAACGGAACAAAAAAAAACGAAAAAAAATTCTGTGCACATGTCTAAAAACTAGCCTGTCGCACCTGCTTCAATGAAGCAGTCGGAGAAAAAGAGGCGGACGTCAGAACAACTGCAGACCGCCCTAGAGGGCCACTACAGGAATCAAGCTGGACTATGGCTCCTCTGGCATATGAGGATCCCTCCCCAGGCACCTCATCGGCTTTCGGCTCTTGCGCTCAGCTAGCAGGGACCCTGTTTGACCATGAAGAACATGAGATGAGGTCGAGTTTTGACTTTAGCCTAGTTGAACCCTTTACTCGTGCGGTTAAAGAAGCTATAGGCTGGGAGGAACCCGTAGCAGAGCCACTGAAGGTTGGGAAGTATTTCCCCGAATTAAGGAAGGATCCCGAACTATTCCCTTTCATAGAAGAGTTGGGGGACCTCATCAAAGACGAATGGGAAAGACCGGATAGACGGCCCAGTCTCTCTAACAAGCTCGCTAAGCTATACCCTCTAATGGAGTCTAAGGTTTCTCCCCTCATTAACGCTCCCGTCGTTGATTCCTCCCTGATGCGGCTCGCCAGACATATTACGTTACCAATAGAGGACGCGGTCTCATTCCGAGACGTTCTGGACCGCAAGATGGACCTGGAGTTGAAGAAGGCATACTCTTCAGCAGGGGGAGCGTGCAGACCAGCCATTGCCACAGCCACTGTTGCTAGGGCCATGTCCACATGGGCAGCCAACGCGGAGAGGGCCCTCCTAGAGGGTACCGACCAGGAGGAAGTAATATCCACCTTGCAGGAAATCAGGCTAGCAGGGGATTTTGTAGCAGGGGCCTCAGTAGATGTCATTCGTTCCTCGGCCCGTTCCATGTTAGCCTTGGTGATGGCCCGCAGAGCCTTATGGCTGAAGCCCTGGGTCGCCGACTCGACCTCTAAGTCCAACTGGTGCAAAATACCGTACGATGGCGTAAACCTGTTTGGGGCAAAACTAGATTCAGCAATCTCCAAAGTCACCGGAGGGAAGTCTGGGCTTATCCCCTCCGACAGAAGACCCAAGCCCCAGAGGGGGCCTACCTTCAGACGTAATCTGCCCGAGAGATATAGGGAAGCCAGAGCCTATCGTCCCGGCAGGGAATTCAGAAGGCATGGAAGAACCACTCGCCCCCCCTTTGCTAAGGCTCAGAAGACCAAGGCCATTACCACAGGGGACCAACAGAAGTCCTTTTGAAGGTTTGCCTGCCCACCCAGCTCAGGTGGGCGCCAGGCTCAGGAACTTCGCGCAAGTATGGTCAGAGCACATAAAAGATCCATGGGCCCTTTCCACGATCAAACAAGGCCACAGGTGGAACTTTATGGGGACATTACCTTGCACGGTTTTCCAACCCACCAAACTTCCCTTTTCCCTAGACAAGAGAAAACTTCTCGTCCAATACGTCGCAGATTTGATTCGGAAGGAAGCAGTGGTGGAGGTTCCTTCTCACCAAAGAGGCAGGGGATTTTATTCCCCTCTATTTTTGGTGCGGAAGAAGTCAGGGGATCTTCGGCCCGTTTTGGACCTCAGACGCCTCAACAAAAGAATTTAGATAGAAGCCTTCAAGATGGAGAGTCTCCAGTCGATCCTTCTGGCAGTGAACCTAGGAGATTGGATGCTGTCCATCGACCTATCAGACGCCTACCTTCACGTACCAATTCACCCCGGTTTTCAGAAATTCCTACGCTTTTCCATCAATCAACACCACTTCCAATTCCGATGCCTACCTTTCGGCATTTCTTCGGCACCCAGGACATTCACAAAGGTCCTCCTGCCGCTCATAGCACTCCTCAGGGAGAGGGGCTTGCGTGTTCACCATTACCTAGACGACATACTGCTCTTAGCAGCAAGTCGGGAGTCCCTACTCCTCCAGCGGGAGATCCTAGTCTCGACCCTTCAGAACTTCGGGTGGCTAATCAATTGGCGGAAGAGCAGCCTTCAGCCCTCACAAGTGATGACCTTCCTCGGAGCAGAGTTGGATACAAAACAGAACAGGGTGCAGTTGCCCCCAGAGAAGGTGGGACCGCTAGCGGGGAAGGTACGAAATCTACTACTGTCCAAATCCACGTCAGCCAGAACCTGCCTCAGCACACTGGGCTCTATGTCCTCGACTATACCGATGATCCAGTGGTCCCAGTGGCGAATGAGAACCTTACAAAACACCTTTCTCAGTCAATGGGATGGAACCTCAACACACCAAACCATCAATATTCCCAGCCAGGTGAAACTCGACCTCCGTTGGTGGACTCATCCTCCCAACCTCAAGGGATTCAGACCGATAGTTCCTCCGAGTCCGGAGATTGTGACATCGGATGCCAGCGAGAAGGGCTGGGGGGCTCACTACCGAGACCAGACAGCCCAGGGATGGTGGCACTTTCCCGCACGGGGAATGGTCTCGAATATTCTGGAGCTTCGGGCCGCGTTCCAGGCCCTCTTAGCATTTGCACCTCTACTGCAGGGGAAATCCGTGCTAATCCGGATGGACAACAGGGTGGCGGTAGCCTATGTCCAGAGGCAGGGCGGTACCCGAAGTCACACACTGTTAAGAGAAGTTCTCCCCATAATGGAATGGGCCCAAGCACATCTGTCGGACCTGCGAGCGGTCTACGTCCCAGCGGGACAAAACACGTTAGCCGACTTCCTGAGCAGGGAACTCCGGTCGAACAACGAGTGGTCCCTGAACCTCCGGGAGTTCTCCATTCTGACGGAGGCCTGGGGGATTCCGGAGATCGACCTGGCAGCAACACCAGCCAATACCAAGTGCTCAAGGTTTCTGTCCAGAGTACCCTTCTCGACAGCGGAAGGAACAGATTGCCTTCTCCACCCTTGGGACTTCAACCTGGGATATGTCTTTCCCCCAACCCCCCTGATAGCGAGATTCCTATGCCGACTCCGAAGATCATCAGCCACAGTAATCGCGGTAATACCATTCTGGCCGAGGAGGCCGTGGTTCACAACTCTTCTACAACTCAACACCCGACCTCCTATCCATCTACCAGCGTCACCAGACCTCCTACACCAAGGTCAGTTCCTCCATCCAGCCCCCGACAGGCTCCACTTGACAGCCTGGAGGTTGAGAGGGCTAGATTAAGGGAACAGGGGTGTTCCCAGGCAGTTATAGCAACCTTAATGCAAGCCCGGAAGATCTCTACAAACACCGTTTACACCAGAATTTGGGAGAGGTTCACTCACTTGGCGCAACTCAGAGGTTGGAATGACATCTCACCGGACCCTTACCAGGTCCTAGAGTTCCTGCAGACGGGAATGGACAAAGGCCTAAGCTCAAGAACCCTAAAGGTGCAGATCTCCGCACTGTCCGCCAAGACTGGCACTAGATGGGCCCTGCATCCTCTGATCATCCTGTTCATGCAGGCTTGTATAAAGATTAGGCCTCCAAGAAGACCATCCTTTCCACCCTGGGATCTTTCAGTGGTCCTAGAAGCACTATCCAATCCACCTTTTTTCCCACTCAGGTCATGGGACCTGACCCTAAAATTGTCCTTCCTCATTGCCATAGCTTCAGCTAGGAGAGTGTCGGAGCTACAAGCTCTCATGTCCAAAGAACCATATTTAGTTTTTCTGCCAGACAGGGTGGTGTTGAGGCCTTCTGATCGTTTCCTCCCCAAAGTTACCTCGGCCTTCCACTACGGTCAGGACATCATCTTGCCATGCCTTACTAACGAGGCTGGTGAGCCTCATGCCTTGGACATTAAGTCTACAATTTCCAGCTACCTGTCGTCTACCATCCACCTCCGGTCAACGGACACCCTCCTGATTATACAATCACGGAGCCAGGCAAGGCCAGGCAGCCACTTCCCGGACCATCGCCTCTTGGCTAGTCAAGACTATAGGAAAGGCATACTCTACTCAACAGCGAGAGATTCCAGAAGGCATCAGAGCGCATTCAACCAGGGCAGTGGCGACCTCTTGGGCAGCGTATTGCGGGGTCTCTTCAGAAACCATCTGCAGGGCAGCGACCTGGTCCTCCAGGCATACCTTCATCTCCCACTACAGAGTGGACGCAGCTCTTTTGGGTACAGCTGAATTTGGCAGATCTATCTTCAGGGCCAATTCTTCTGCTCTCTAGAAAATAAATACTTTGCATTGAACCCTCCCGACTGGCGAGTTATTTCCCAGTGTGTGCTGCCATGAATGCGTCAGGAAAATGGAAAATTCTATACTCACCTTTCCGTAATTTTCCTTTCCTGACGCATCTTCATGGCAGCACACAACTGCCCACCCTGTTGTTCAATGATGATATATACGTAGAATGATGCCGGGTGTCTCCTAATCAAATTTATAGCTAACCAATCCTGTCAGGTTGTGGGGGCGGAGTCACAACCCAGTGTGTGCTGCCATGAAGATGCGTCAGGAAAGGAAAATTACGGAAAGGTGAGTATACAATTTTCCATTTTTATAGCACTTTTCGCTGTGGAAATGACAATGGTCCCAAAAATGTGTCAAAATTGTCCAATGTGTCCACCATAATGTCGCAGACACGAAAAAAAAATCGCTGATTGCCACCATTAGTAGCGACTGGGCAAATCAATCGATAAGCGCCTATTGTGATTTTTTTTTTTAAACAAAAATAGGTAGAAGAATACGTATCGGCCTAAACTGAGAAGAAATTATGTTTTTTCATATCTTTTTGGGGGATATTTATTATAGCAAAATGTCAAAAATATAGATTTTTTTTCAAAATTGTCGTTCTATTTTTGTATATTTTATAGCGCAAAAAATAAAAACCGCAGAGGTGATCAAATACCAGCAAAAGAAATCTCTATTTGTGATAAAAAAGGACAACAATTTTGTTTGGGAGCCACGTTGCACGACCGCGCAATTGTCAGTTAAAGCGACGCAGTGCGAGTCGCAAAAACTGGCCAGGTCCTATGCATATATACTTCATTTATTAGTACTGCTCTATACCCAAAATATGTATATTCTCTAATAATCAGGAAGGTAAATAATAAATGATAATGAAGAGGAAATAAACGCAATCAAATTTGTAATGTTCCAATACACTAGTGATCAGTAAAAAAAATACCCCCTTACAGTGGTGGTCAGTGGAGAAACGTCCTGTACCATTGAGGGTTAATAGGATAAGAGATCCTTAAACTGGCAATCAGTCAAAAAGTGGCCTTGTGCATTAGTGGTCAGTGTAGTACTTTCTTGCATTGGTAGTCACTGCAGAAGTGACCCCTACCATTTAATGTCAGCTGAAAATTCTGTCTATAATATTGGTGGTAGATGTAGGTAGGGGATCAATCTGACACAACTCAGGGAACCCCAAAAAAACTCTGAAGGTACCCTAGGGTTCCATTAAATCATAGTTAAATCATAGTTAAAAAGCTTGTTATAGGGCAGTGATCTCCAAACTGTGGCCCGTAGGCCAGATGAAACCCCATGCTTACCTTTATCTGGCCCTTGGGGCACCACTTAGATGAGGCACTATTACCATTGAAATTAGTCAATATTCCTCCCACTGTTATCAACAATTAGGCATCATTCCTTCCACTGACACCAAAAATGGGGCACAGTACCCCCCCCCCCCATTTATATAAATGAATGGGCACATTACTAACACTAACAATGGGGTACTATTTCTCCAACTAATACCAATGAGGGGACACCATTTTTTTCCACTGACACTAACAATGAGGCATAATTACTCCCATTGATATAAATGAATGGGCACTATTCTTCCTCCTACTGACCACAGGTGCTATGTATTTTTTCTCTACTTCCACTGACCACCAAGTACTGAGACATTGAGCCGTTGCTCCAGATTTTAGTAAGTGAGGTAATGCAAAAAGTACCCAATCATGTGCAAGGGATAAAAATAACTATTTGCTTTAGTAAATTAACCCCATTGCCGAATTCCACTGATGTTGGGGCGTGTGCTATTCTCACTGGCCAACGTCCAACCCTCCTAAACTTTGAGTGACTCCTGCTTTATAGTGTCACTTGAGTGGGGATACTAATATCACATCCAAGACACTTGGATATCTACATAAGGGAGTTTTTTTTACAGGTATATAGCATGCATAACATTTGTTAGCTATACATATAATCGTATAGGAAATATTTTTGTGAATGGCCTGCTCCATTGCTTGTGTATACAGCTCCTATGATACTTGGTCTAAACACTGAACCCCTTTTATTATGCCCTTTTCATGTATTCGCTCCCTTTAAATAAACTGTACTCCTCTTAATCATCTGTGTTTGCATTTCCAGTAAGTGACATATTCTTTGCATTAGCTCTTGTCCTCTTTCGCTCTCCCAGAAGCCCCAGGGTCAGTACAGTACACAAGTCAATACGTACATGGCTGGATGCTGGTGTTAGAGCACAGATCTCACCTTCCAGGTTATTTATAACAAAAAGGAATAGAGAAGACCCAGGAGACCGGCCTCTCTACAGCTGACACGGCTCTACTTACCAAAAAACCTGCTGCTTAGAACCTGCTAAGGCCTTGTTCCTGCACCCCCGGCATCCCCCCCCCCCCCCTTACTGCTGACTCAGCACAATCCGGTAATATTAATGAGCAATAAAAAAGATTTTCTTATTTCAGAGGAGCTGCCACAGGGAAATGTGCTGGCAGCATCCACACCATTTACTTTCATTTGTTCAGGCCTGGCTGCTTTATTTCTTTTCATAAACTCTGTCAGAGGTTCATAATGTATCACTCAAAACCCATAAAATGCTGCTTATAGCAGGATCCTGCAATCAAGTGACAATTGAAAGTGAAGGTCTTGTGTTCCTTTACATACAGGAAGGTTTGGGACCTCCCTCCATATTCATCGTGACAATTGTTCATGCACAGTTATAACACATATAGCCAGGTGCTAGCATTAACTACCCTCTTTAAAGAAATAAGGCTGAAACTAGCTTTTTAAAGCGGAGTTCCACCCTTAAAACCACTTTGTTTCATCCCATCCAGCATACTGGCGTCAGCATGTACTTACTTTATAATAATACGGCGCCTGCGCAGTCAGCTCCTGGGTCTGTGCGCAGGCGCCGAGAAGAGCCGAACGCTAATCGGCTGTTTCCGGAAGGCGTGACGTCTTATAGCGATGACATACCGTGGTGCGCACAAAATTAAATGATTTATTATAAAGTAAGTACATGCATTAAAAAAAAAAAAAAAACAGCATACTGGCGCTGACGCCAGTATGCTGGATGGGATGAAACAAAGTGGTTTTAAGGGTGGAATTCCGCTTTAAGGTGGTTAAAAGTTCAAGCGTGTCTATATCTACAAACAAGGAGCTCGCCTTGAGCTGCATTTTTCTGAGGGGAAGCATTTTTCAGGGGGGCAGCCCCCCCCCCCCCCCGGTGCTGTCCGCGCAACATTCCCAACATTATTTGCCGCTGATTTTAATGCCGGTCCTGCCCGAGTGGAGCTGTCAATCATCCCCGTTGCAACCTAAGACCGTACCCTCCTTCCCCTTACTGTTCCTGCCTCGCACTAGGATTAGGCAAGGCCACAGCTCATTCTGCTCCATGCCCTTCCACAGCCGCATCCTTCTTCCTAACTTGTGGTCACGGCCGTACCTTGCCTTATTACCATCAAAGAAAAGAAGAGAGGAGGAAGAAGCAGGAGGAGAGGCCTGCCCCGCACATCTGGACTCTGTACAGGACATTTCTTCACTAGGTTCTTAGGACTCAGATGAGCTCCCCGCCCTGGGGGGGGGGGGGCTCTACTTTTCTACAGCATCCCTACTACATTACCTAGCTGACAATTGTCCTCTGGAGATGTGTAAGTGTGGTCACTGGGGTGTGTGAGGTGACTGTGGTCACTGGGGGTGTATGAGGTGAGTGTTGGGGCTGGGGTGTGAGGTGACTGTGGTCTCTCTCTCTCTCTCTCTCTTTTTCCTCCCACTGTTATCAACAATTAGGCATCATTCCTTCCACTGACACCAAAAATGGGGCATAGTACCCCCCCATTTATATAAATGAATGGGCACATTACTGACACCAATAATGGGGTACTATTCCTCCAACTAATACAAATGATGGGGCACAATTTCTTTCTTTCACCCTTTTTCACCCTGCCCCTGCCAGTAACAGAATGTCCAATGGTTGACGTTTTCTAAGTGCTTTATTTTCGGTCCAACATCGACCAACAGTCAACTTGAAGGTAGACAGGATAGGTTGGTGAAGAGAATAACTTTCCAGAATCAGGCTATGGATAACGAACAAAAGCAGTCCTGCTTCTAGAGTATATTATTCTCCCGTCGCCACTCCCGTCGCCACTCCCGTCACCACTCCCGTCGGAGTGGGTGCAGTGCACCTGGACAGGTCTCTCTCACAGGCCTGGCAGCCAGAGTGTCACTGAGAATGCTGAGAAGGAACAAGTCTCTGCCACCGACTTGGCTCTAGTAAATTAGTAAAGGCCTCTGCCACAGGTCCGATACTTGAGTGCAATAGAGCGTATCCTTTCAGTCAAGTCCTCTTGAAGTATAGGGACCCAGTAAGTCACTGGGGCCCCTCGGTAACTCAGTTGCTCTGCGCCATGAGGGCCCAGAATAAGGAACTCCGCGTAGCACGGGCCCTGGCCAGATAGGCCATAATGGTGGGGCACGCGACGTGCACACACCCTGAAGGTGGGTGCCGCACCTGGAACCAGGAACCTGCGAAGAACCCCAAAAAATGGCGTCTGCCACAGATATACCCTCCCCCAGCATGCCCCGCAAGGAAAACACTCCTCCAATTGGCTGCTGGGGAAAGGTGGCTCTGCCTGAACCCCTTTGGCGCAACCTGCTGCCCAGAGATGTAACTGCATCCCTGGAGCACAGAACGACCCAAGAGATAATTCAGGGCTGACAGCAGCCTAATTTAACATTAATCAACCTGGGAGAGAGCAAATAAGTCTCTCACCCCACTAAATTTACAAATAGCGTCCCTTCTGAAAGTAATGGGGCGCTACACTTACTATTCCTATCTCTTCTCCTAGCAGGGGGGAGCACTGTAGCAAGCTAGTGAGGGGTTTGGGGGGGGGCACTGTGGCAGAATAGCAGGGAGGTTATCACGCCACAGTCCACCAGAGACCCCACCAGAGAATAACCTCGGAGTCATCTTTGACTCAGACATGACTATGGACACACAAATAGGTTCAGTAGTCAACAGATCTCACTACCTTCTTCGCCTGTTGCGTAGACTCATCCCCTTCATCCCAGAAGGAGACACAGAAGTAGTAGTTGGAACAATCATCAATTCCCAACTCGACTACGAGACTCCCTCTAACTCGGACTTCCCAAATACCAAATTTCACGCCTACAAGTCATCCAGAACACAACAGTCAGACTGGTAACAGGAAAAAGACCCTGGAAATCAATCACCCCATCCCTGAGGCCCCTCCATTGGCTAGCCGTGAAGGATCAGGCTACATTCAAGACCCTCTACCTCACTCACAAGTGCACACAAGGAAACGCTCCACAATATCTATGCGAGAAAATAAAGCACTACACAACTAGTCACCCCCTCCGGTTAACTAATCAAAACCTTCTCCACATCCCCAAGACCCACTACAAATCGAGAAGCGAATGAAGATTTGCAGTCCAAGGACCCCGGCTATGGAAAGCTCTACCCACGGACATCCGCATGGAAGAAAACCATCGGGCCTTCAGGAAGAAGCTTAAGACCCACCTCTCCTGAAGACACAGGCGTACACTGGCTGCAAAAAATGCCTTGAGGCGATTTAGTTTGCATTTGTTTCTCACTCACTCACTCACTCAGAACCTGCATAGCCACCAGAGGCCCCACATATCCACCATAGTCCCAAAATAGCCACTTGAGACTGAAGGGGGACAAATCTAGATGGGGGCGCTCAATTTTAGTCTTGCCTAGGGCAGCACAAAACCAAAATACACCACTGCTGGTTGGTTATCATTGATTACCAGGAAGGAGATGCTGCCAAACAAAGTAGGATATAAAATATAATTTTAGTAGTGAAGAAGCTGTCAGTCTCACCCTTAGCCACTTTAGCCCAGGGAGAGGATAGCAGGCATCTTTAACAATCAACTAAGCTGTCAGTTTCACCTCTGGATACCATTACCTCAGAGATAGGTAACCATCTTTAACAGTAAGCAATATTTTAGAGAAACTGTCAGTTTTCACTTGCAGCCATCATTTCTTTAGGGATAGTATGACAGCCATTTTGAATAGTCAGCAACAATCCCAGGGCAAGTTGCCAGCTTCACTTGTAGTTACCATTACAGTGAGGTGTGGAGGGTGATATATTTTTCTGTACACCTCGCAGTGATTTAAGGTGAAGACTCTAGCCAGTTATAGCAACTTCTTAAGGGATTCAAGGCAAATCTTGCCAAACATCACTTAAAGTCTATACATCTCAGCTTTGACCTGGTGGTCCCTCATCATACCTCATACATCAGGTCAGTCTATCTGGAGTTTGAGCTATAAAGCAGAAAGGTGTCCGTCCACCATTGAACAAGGATTGGTGAGGGAGGGTTGTCAAACCCAATTTACACAAATTACAGAAATAAACAGATACGCCTATACCACATGTTTTAGGATATCCAATTAAAATAGAATTCATCCTACTCTCTCCTCCCATTGGAGCTTGTTTCAACCCTTCTTCACCTATCAGTGTTTACGTTCTTTTCTAGGACTGATGGACCTAACCATGATTCACCTCATCTGATTCATCTGATACCTTTTCTGAACCTTCAATGTCCTGATCCGTCCTGCACCCTTCTGCCTTGTTCCATGCCCTTATTCCCAGTCGTGTCCCCTTCCTTGCATCCCTGTTGCCTTTGTCCCTTATGCTGTAAATATTGTATATAGATAGCAGTTAGGTTCATTAGTTATTCTTGTTCTTGTTTGCTGGAGTGGTTTATGCTTTCACTGGTTGCTGTGTATGTTTATTGGTGTGTGTTCACTGTAAATAAATATCACTTTAATGATAAATACTTTGGTCTCAGTTCCCTTTGTGTAGCTACGTGTCTGGTGGTCTTAGGCCTCGTACACACGACCGAGGAACTCGTCGGGCGAAACACATCGTATTCCTCGTCAAGTTCCTTGTTAGGCTTGTCGAGGAACTCGACAAGCTTGCTTTGCGTACACACGTTAAAGACCAAATCTCCTCGTTCTCAAACACAGTGACTTCAACACATACAACAATACTTCCACTGGCACAACCCTTGGGGATGCTTTTGCTAATCTCATGTTCCTGCGTGTTAGGTTAAAGTTTGGTAAGAGACATTTTCACTTTTCAGTCTGTTACAGCGTGACTAATTAAATAATATCGTGATATATTGCGCTAACCAAAAAATGAACCAAAAGGTAAAAAGGTAAAAAGCAAGCCGCCAACACAACAAAATTGGATAATTTGTGGGAAAAATGAGTAAAAAAGTGTAGCGCTATTTTTCTCCTTCTGAGAATGTGAAAACATACGCACTAAAAAATATAAATAATTAGTGAAAATTAGTGTCAACCTTAGGGTGATCCCCTTGTAAGTCCTTAGGACTAATGGATAATCAAATCAAACAGTCCAGACCAACCTTTAGGGAAAAAAATCCGACCAAAAGGTAAGTGGTAAATCAGTGATGGGTAAATTCCTATGAATATATAATATAAGGGGGTCACTCACAAGAAGTACCCCATATGATAAGAAAAAATAATCAAAACCATGCCAGTTAGAAAATAATTTTCCTTGTGAGGATGTGAAAGCTATCACACTAAAAAATTATAATTGTGAATTATATCAACCTTAGGGTGGTCCCTATGTGTATCCTTAAGACTAAATAGATAATCAAATCAATCAGTCCGGACCCATAATAGGAAAAAACAATCACAAGGTAAGTGATAATCAGTGATGAGTGACTTCCTATAAGCAAATAGCAAAGATATAAGTCAGCAGATAAAAAAATATATATCAAACATATGACTATTAGATATGTGCATTCCCGTTCGTACGAATGTTATTTTCGTACGAAAATGTTCATTTTCGTACCCGCGGGATAATGTGTACATACGAAAATATTAAAGCACCAAAATACGAAAACGACGGGATAACGGATGAGCCGCATAACGAACGACCGCAATTACGAACGATCCGACGGGAAAAAACGACAAAACGAAAATGGCAAAATAACGAAAATTAAATCTGTATCAAGAGGTTTGCATTGTGTATTTTGTTTGAATCCGTTTTGTGTTCGTTTTCAGTTGTATGTTCTTTGTTCAATGACATCTATAACAAAAGAATTTCATTATGTATATTGAATGAATTCCTTTTTCTTTTTTCTGTGTATTCAAAATACTGAAGGCAATTTTTTTGTTATAGGTGTCATATCAATAACAAAAGAAACGTGTTCAAATGCAAATCTTTTTTTTTTTTTTTTTTTTGAATGGCCAGAGAGTTATGCCGCGTACACACGATCACTTTTTGCGATGAAAAAAAACGACGTTTTCTCTCATTAAAAAAAAAACGACGTTTTTCAAACTTCATTTTCCAAAACGACGTTGCGTACACACCATCGTTTTTCACAAAAGCTCGAGCAGTGCGCGGTGACGTCCATCACGTACGACGGGACTATAAAGGGTCATTTCCATGCGGAAGACGGCCTCTTTTGCTGATATCGTGTTGCTGCGTGTTAGTAAAAGTTTGGTGAGAGACGATTCGCGCTTTTCAGTCTTCGTGCTTTAAAAAACGTTTTCTGTCTTACAGTTTGTGCTTTTGGGTTCGTATCTGTGTTACAGTGCTTGTTTTCAGATCGTATCTGTTTTGGCAGTGCGTTCTTGTTTGCACGTTACTGTTTTGCAGGTCGTTCTTCAGAGGCCTTTCTGTTCTTCAGCGCGTTTTTTTTTTAGTGTGATCTGATTTGACGACCGTTTTCTAACCATGTTGCGGGTACGTTCTCGTCGCCGAGAGCGTGCTTTGCATCTTGTTAGGATGTGTGCTGCATCCCGGCTCCGGTCCTTGAGGAGGGCGAGAAGGACTTTGTGGGCCAAGGACTGGTTTCTTCGCAGGGACCAGTTCTCTCATATGCCTCTGCTGCGGGAGATCCAAGAAAATAACCCTGATGATTTCAGGAATTTTCTTTGGATGTCTGACCCCGTATTCCAGCAGCTTTTGGCTTCGGTGTCGCCTTATATCACCAGGCAGGACACCGTTATGCGGGAAGCCATCACTGCTGAGCAGCGGCTAGTTGCCACCTTGCGGTACCTGGCAACAGGGAGAAGTCTGCAGGACTTGAAGTTCTCGACGGGCATCTCCCCCCAGGCTCTGGGCCTCATAATCCCGGACACCTGTTGTGCCATAATCCAGGTTTTTGCAGGAGGAGTATATTAAGGTAAGTGGTGTCCTTTAAATGCACAAACTGTTCTTATTTTTTCATATTTTTGAGTAATGTACAAGCCCACCTAGCCTAGTCCCTATATCCCCCTTGATTTTTGTTCCCTATTGTTGTTCAGTATTTTGAAGTCCCTATATCCCCCTTGATTTTTGTTCCCTATTGTAGTTCCCCCTCCCCCCCCAATCTTTTTTACAATTTCCCTTTTTTTTTTTTAAATAAATGTTTCAAGGTCTCAAACTCATCTTGGGGCCCCCCCTCACCCTATTTTGTTTGTGTTTTGTGACCATCAGAGGGTGTGATTAATATGCTTAGTAATTATTTTTAATTTATGATTGGGTCAATAATTAATACTTGAACTTAACGCTCTTCTTTTTTTTAGGATCCAAGAATGTTTTTGGATATTCTATTAGGAATGTTTGTTTGAATAATTTTTTTTTCGGTTTCTCTACAGTTCCCCACCACGCCACAGGAATGGCAGACTGTGGCAGCGGAATTCTCCCAGCGCTGGAATTTTCCGAATTGTGGAGGAGCTATTGACGGCAAGCACGTCCGCATCGTGCCACCACCCCATTCCGGATCCCATTTTTATAACTACAAGGGGTTCCACAGTGTCGTGCTGATGGCGGTGGTTTCAGCAAATTATGAATTTCTATATCTAGACGTTGGGAAGAATGGGCGGATGTCGGACGGCGGGGTCTTTGCCGAGACCGAGTTTGCCCAACGGCTTCAGTCGGAGGAGCTGGGATTGCCACCTGCGGAGGAGAACGAAGAGGGGCTTCCTTTTGTGTTCATTGCAGACGAGGCATTTGGCTTGGGTCCCCACCTCCTGAGGCCATTTCCCCAACGTGCCCTCACCCATGAGAGGAGGGTCTTTAATTATCGGCTGGCCAGAGCCAGAAGAGTGGTTGAGAATGCGTTTGGCATCATGGCCAGCGGGTTCCGCTTGTTTTTAACGGCCATAAACATGGCTGAATACAAATGGGATACCATCATTTTATGTTGCTGTATCCTCCATAATTATCTCAGAAGACATTCTGTCAATTATATTGCTTTATTGCCTGACGAGGCAGTTCATGTACCTGATGTGGCCCGTGAGGCAGGCCATCCAGGCTTGGCCCCCCAAAATGCACGTGCTGTGCGCCAGGCCTACGTGGACTACTTTATGGGTAGGGGGGCCATACCAATGCCAGATCTTGGCTGATTTGCATAATAAAAATCTTTAATGAAAGAAACAGTCTACTTATTTTTTTTACAATATTGTGAATGTTTGTGTATTTTCATTGCCTCCTAGGTTATCATAGTGTTTTATGTGTTTTGAATGGTCTAAATATCCATCATTGTTTGATGTTACCAGCAGTAACATATTTTGAAGGTCAGCATTCATATAAAATAACAAGCCACACAATTGTGAAAGTGACAATTTTTTTAATTTTTAACATTATTTGAACAAGAAAACAGGTACAATCCTTTGGTTTTTTTCTAGTGATTCAAACAAAAACCCTTTTTTTTTTTTCTGGTGATTAAAATAACTATACAATCATATGTTTTTTTTTTTTTTCTGGTGATTAAAATAAACTATACAATCATATTTTTTTTTTTTTCTGGTGATTAAAATAACTATACAATCATGTTTTTTTTTTTTTCTGGTGATTAAAATAACTATACAATCATATTTTTTTTATTTTTTATTTTCTGGTGATTAAAATAACTATACAATCATATTATTTTTTTTTTATTTTTTTATGGTGATTAAAATAACTATACAATCATATTTTTTTTTTTCTGGTGATTAAAATAACTATACAATCATATTTTTTTTTTTCTGGTGATTAAAATAACTATACAATCATATGTTTTTTTTTTTTTTTTTTCTGGTGATTAAAATAACTATACAATCATATTTTTTTTATTTTTTTTTTCTGGTTATTAAAATAACTATACAATCATATTATTTTTTTTTTTTTTTTTTTCTGGTGATTAAAATAACTATACAATCATATTTATTTTTTTCTGGTGATTAAAATAACTATACAATCATATTTTTTTTTTTTTTTTTTTCTGGTGATTAAAATAACTATAAAATAGTGTTTGTTCCTCTCATTAACAAAACGTACATGAAAAAAAAAAAAAAAATACTTTAAACCCTCCCCAAAACATCCAGGACATTTTTGAGCTGGAGTCCCACCCTTTTTGTATTTTCCAGGACTTGTCTGGATGCTTGCTGGATGTCCTCAATTTGTTCGGCGCAGGACCATATTTCTCGAATGAGGTAAGGTGCAGTGTCCTTATCAAGTGCTGACCCAGCACGACTTGCTCCTGAAATGTGCGAGCAAACCATGTATTAATAAAAATTAATCCCTAGTACCTACATAACCTGTGTATCTGTGTTATCAGACACATTACCGGATGTGGTGGCAGCTTCCCCTTCATCCAGATCCCTCGGGGGTGTTACTTGATCAGTACTTGCGTCCTGCCTTGATGCTTCCTTACGCCCTACGAAATAGAAGAAAGGGAAACCAGAAAGGTAAAAGATTAGAGGGATGAAAGATAATTAAAAATACAACTACAGAGTCCACATGTGTAGAATCCACTGCTGAGCACACTCTCCTTTTTCTGCGTATTGTTATTACTATTAATTATTCACATCTACTAGGTACACATCTACATTAAAAAAAAAACAATTGATGTCACATTAAAAACATAATAAAGATGTCACAACTTTAATGTTTGTGAGAACAATAACTGGTCGTAGGAGTCGTCGTATGTTCAAACTGCAATCATACAAATACGCCCTTTTTAGAGGATACAGTGGTTGCACTCCGATTTGTCCACGGGAACTAGTCATGAAGATCGTCGTTTATTAGTACAAAAAGCGACGAATGATCGACTACTCCTACGACCAATTTTAGTGTGAGCACAAACAGATACAGTACAACCTGAAAGAAGAAGCACATGGCACAAAGAACAAACACCAAAAATGAGGCCACATCAAAATTACTTACTTTTGTTTCGAATCATTCTTTTTATTCGCTGCAGCTGCTCTGGCTCTCTATTCTTTAGGTCAGACCACCTCTTTCTGACTTGTTCTTTGCTCCTGCTTTGTCCAAATTTCCGCCTGAGGCTCCTAATGACTTTCTCCATTATGTCCGCCTTCACCTTATTGGGGTGAAGGTAAGGGCCGTGCTTGCCATCATAGTCCTCTTGCTGAAAGATGGTCACCATCTCCACCATCTCCTTGAAAGCCATGTTTGAGGCCTTGTACCTCCGCCTGGAGCTTCTTCTGGTCTGGCTCTGGCCTGCCTCCTGGCTTGAGCTTGCCATATTTTTGCCCGGGCTTGTTCCTCCAGAAATGACACCCACCAAAAAAAGTTAGAGAAAGGGGCGTGTAAAGGACGAGACCGAACGTCAGGGGCGGGGTATGCCTCGCATCACACGTGTGCGTCGCGTCACACGTGCGCAGTGTTTAAAGGGATCCGACGTCATTGAAAGCGACGTTCACAGTCTGCGGAAGAAGGCGCAAGTCACGATCGAATCATACGACGGTATGTAACTGAATTTTTGACGTTAATATTATTGAACAGTGGATGATGTTGTGTGCTAGAGAAGATATGGTGTTTTAAAGCTTTTAGTAGTAGGAGTGGCTTCACTGACACTAGGTTTTTCCATTTCACATGCAGACAACATGGAGGCCTTCAAGGAGCAGGAATTTTTTACAGAATTCATACAAAGATGGAGGGAGCAGCCAGTCCTCTGGCAAACAAAAAACAAAAAAAATAAAAACAAAGAGGCCAGGAAGCAAGCACTGGAGACCATTCTGGTATTTGTGAAGACAAGGGTCCCAAATGCAACTACTGCGACTGTGAAGACCAAAATAAATTCGATTAGGGGCACCTACAGGACCCAACGGTCATTAGTCCAGGCCTCAATCCGATCAGGAGCTGCAGCTGAGTCCGTATATAGGCCAAACCTCTGGTATTATAATCAGCTGCAGTTCCTGGATGACCATATAGAATCCCGGCCATCCGTGTCGACCCTTCCCCCAAGGAGACAGGCCCCTCTTCCCTGCAGTCAGTCCTCCAGTCTTCCCTGCAGGCAAGAGCAGGCTACCTCGGAGGAAGAGGCTGAGTTACTGGAGGACCCAGATTGTGACCCATGGAGCCAGGTATTGCATTTTACTAACAAATTATGAACTGCAATGTAGAATAATGTTGTCAAATTGATGTTACAAGTGTTGTAAATTATATATGATTGCAGCAAAAATTAGGAACATGTCACTAGGCAATAGCCGCAAAACAGAATGGGGACAAAATCCATAAATGCACAGGTCATAATGATTGTGTGTAAATTTTGGGTACACCTCTAGGGGGGTAAACACAATACACCGGGAAGGGGTCGCAGATGAGAAACAGCCTTTTTGTTAATTCCCATTTTGGCCACCCCCACAAAACAAAACATCCATTTTTAGTTTGTGGAAAGGCCCCCTACTGAGCAATTTCAGCCAACATCAACCCCCCACCGCTAGGGGGCACATATCTGTAGCTGGGTAAGAGGCCACAAAATTAGGGATGTGTGCCCTGTGTGTAAACGATTTTTTCAGACAATTAGCATATGTCAGGATTTTAGAAATGGGTGTGATTAATGAGGACAACAAACTAGGTCCCTTTTTTTCCTACACAGACAGAGCAAAGCCAGGAGGAGGCAGAGCCCATTGGGAGCCAGGAGGAGGCAGAGCCCACTGGGAGCCAGGAGGAGGCAGGCCCCACGGGGAGACAGGAGGAGGCAGGCCCCACGGGGGGAGACAGGAGGAGGCAGGCCCCACGGGGGGACAGGAGTCACGCCGGTGAGATTGCATCTCCCAGATCCCTCCTCTACGCACTCCCGCAAAAAGGGCACGGAGACTCATGCAAATGGAGGAGGAGACCCAGGCCATGCTCCGTGAAGCAACAGCGGCCATCAGAGAGCAACCCAGTGAAGAAGAGGGCTTTGGAGCGCTGATCGCGGCCAAGCTCCAAAAGCTGGAGCCGGGCCAGCGTGTGCGCTGCGAGCTCTTAATCTTTAAGGCCATAAGCATGGCCACACTGGGCAAGCTCAATGACGACATTGACATTGGGCTGATCAGCACTCCTGTCCTCTCTGCTCTTCCTGCTCCTGCTCCTTCTCCTGCTCCTCCTCTTCCTGAGCCTGCTCTGGCTCCTGCCACAACCTTGCCTCCAGGAACCCAGCCCCCGAAGACTCGGGCTGCAGGGAAGGCTGCAGGGAAGACTGCAGGGAAGAGTAAAGGGAAGAAGAAATGATGGTGCCCCTAATCAAATTTATTTTGTCTTGACAGACGTCAGTGTTGCTTTGTTGGACCCTTGTCTTTTCAAATACCAGCAGGGTCTCCTTTGCTTTCTTCCTGGCTTTTTTGTTTTTATTTTGATTACATTTTTATTTGCCAGATGTGTGTAATTTTTTGATTTGCTTTATTGCTTTGCGACAGAAATAAATGTCTTTTTTTTTTCGTTGCAAAATTTGTACATGTGTATTTTGAACAATATATAGAGATCATTTACTGAGTAGGCAGACACATTTAAAAAAAATAAGGAACATGGGACAACAACCTCCTTGTTGGTAATTTATTAAAAAAATAAATAAAAAATATGTTGGGTCACTTCACACACTCCAAAATCAACCAGAATTCACATTTTGATAAACATTTAAACATTTAAAAAAAAAAAAAGGGAGATGATGTGCTTAAACAAAAAAAGAGGAAATAAAGACATAAAGAAAAAAAAAAACAAAGGTTAACAGAAATATGTAACAAGATCTGTTAACCTTTTGACATTCTATTTTTTTTTTTTTTTTTGGTCTTTATTTCTTTATTTCCTCTTTTTTGGTTTAAGCACATCATCTCCCTTTTTTTTATTTTTAAATAAAAAGTTTTTTGAAATGTCAACTATGTAACAAGATGAGCCACAACAAACTAGGAATTTAGTGTAGCATTTAAATGCATTGGTTCAAATGCAGCGCATTCTTTGCTTCATTATACTTTTAAAAAGAAACGAATGTGCTTAATCCATTCTGAACAGTAGTTTTACCTGAACAAGCGCTCCCGTCTGAAAAATTGCTTCTGAGCAGGCGCGGGTTGAAAACGTCGTTTTGCACATCGTTTTGCCCACACACGGTGACTTTTTATGACACAAAAAACGACGTTTTGAAAAACGACACAAAAAATTCAAGCATGTTCGAATCTTTTTTTCATCGTTTTTTTGAAGACATAAAACGACGTTTTGCCCACACACGATGATTTTAAATGACGTTTTTGAAAACGTCGTTTTTTTTTCATCGCAAAAAAACGACCGTGTGTACGCGGCATAACTCTCTGGCCATTCAAAAAAAAAAACATAAACAAAAGATTTGCATTTGAACCTGTTTCTTGTTATTTTCGTATGTTGATATGACACCTATAATAGACAGGAATTCATTCAATATACATAATGAAATTCTTTTGTTATAGATGTCATTGAACAATGAACATACAACTGACACTAACAAAAGAAAAGCATTCAAGATACACAGAATGCAAATTGACGAAAATTCACGATAATTATTGTCTAACAAGAAACGAACATGAATTGAACAGAATAACGAATCAGCCCGCATGTACGAAAATAAAACGGTAACGGAAATACGAAACGATCGGAATACGAAAAAATCACGTCGTACGACAAACGAACGGGAACGAATGGGAAAACGGGCGTCTTACGAAAAACGAACGGAAACGAACAGACGGGACCATACGAAACGGAACAAAAAAAAACGAAAAAAAATTCTGTGCACATGTCTAATGACTATCAAAGGAAAGTCATGCAGCAAGAGAGTGTCTGTGGCACCAAAAGTCCTCTGTGTATATTGCGGGGTCACCAATCATAGGGATTTTAATCCCAGCATCTAATATGAGTGACACGCAGATCTTCCTTCAAGATACACTTGGATGTAGTATAAAGTTCAAACAATATTCTCCACACTTCGCACAAATATAGATGGGTAACCTTACCGGATAGGGTGGACCCTCATCACACCATATGGCGGGGGGTCTTTAGAGCTTGCACAGACCGA
The DNA here is from genome assembly GCA_029574335.1 of Rana kukunoris. Lineage (NCBI taxonomy): Eukaryota > Metazoa > Chordata > Amphibia > Anura > Ranidae > Rana > Rana kukunoris. The sequence goes on from CM056057.1 coordinate 52,710,028, forward strand.
TTGTCTGATCCGGATAACACCAAGTTTGTGGTCCCAGGTGTGAGTGGTTTCCCAGGGTGCGTCTGTATCCACAGGTTTGGAATTTCACACTAGGTAGTGCACAGCAGTAACTCTCAAGCGCAAAAATAGAAAAGAAAAAGGGAACAGAGGCTCCTCATAGCGTAAAAAAGTTGGTTTTTAATTAAAAACAGTTCAAAGTCTCACACAATGTGATAAAAATCAGACAAAAATATTTTAAAGAACTCCACACGTGAAGAATCATAACAAAAATAAATGAATCTAAAACTGAAGAAAAGGACAAAAACAGCAATTCTCCCCCTATGATGGAAGGACAAGGGTGTTTCAAAATGCAGTGGAGATTGGCATAGAATCTGCAACCCGACCGGTTTCGTCTGAGATAGACTTCAACTGGGGTGTATAATGCAGATTCACCACTCACCTGCATTTATATAAAGTGATTCTGCCCCAATGAGACCACCTGTACCTCACCTTTCGTCAGCACTAGCGTGCGTGTCATAATCCGTCCCCATCGCCATATTGCGTTCCAATCACCGGAAATAGCAAAGCGAGAAAACGTCACTGCGCAACCAAGGCTGGTATCCCGTCCACCAATAGGGCGGCTGTGCCTGCATGTATGGTCGGCGTGACGTGTAACGTCATTATTGTGCGCGGCGGTACGCAACACGCTACACATGGACATGTGCCCCAAGCTCCACACCATTGGCCCAGTACTCAAAAGGGTGGGTATCTCCCAAGCGACGCACAACGTCATTACCGTGTGTCACGGTGCGCTCCAGCCTGCGGTCCGCAATACGTCCAACTAGCTGGACGGACATCACATGGTGCGGAAGTGTTCCAGAGAACTGCGTTCCACACAGATGAACATGCGATCCACCGGGTCTACGGATAATCGTATGGTTACAGGATGTATATAGCACATCCGAACAAGAACCCAGTCAGAGTATTTAACTGTGATAAAAAAAGGGAGCTCGGGGATGTAATTATATGAGCTAAAGAAACAAATAAAAATAATATATATAAATAAATATAGGTCTCACGGGGGCAAGAAGCATCAAATGTAAGAACAACCTAGTTACCCATCTGATGGATGGTAAAGGAGGGATAACATGTGCATACATAAATATACATATATACACTAAGGGAACAAGAAACCAAACCAAAATTAAAAATATATATATATATACCCACATAGAACAAGAATAAGCTACAAAGATGTATATACATAAATGGTTTCTATGTGGTCACATCGTCATACCTAAATGACCATCAATGATTAACATACATAATTCAAGATTGATTTATAAAAGCATTAACGTCCCATTCAACGTTCAAACCATATGGCACGTAGCTTTTAAGTAAGTAAATCCAGTAGACTTCCAATTTAGACACACCCCGGGTGCTGGGTTCCCCCCTCCAGTGGGGGACAAATTTGTCTATAATCTGGAAGCTCGTACCCTCAAGTTTTTTATTGTGTTTATTGAGGTAGTGTCTAGGCACCGTATGTTTGGTGCAACCTTTTTTAATCTTAGAAATGTGTTCACCCACCCTTGTGGAAAAACTCCGTATGGTACGACCAACGTACTGTTTTCCACAAGGGCAGGTGATGAGGTAAACTATGTGCGTGGTGGCACAAGTGAAAAATAATTTCATAGGGTATTCAATCCCTGTGTGAGTAGATTTGAAACTTACTGATTTTTTCCTCCCATGTATATTGTGAACACATACCTTACATTTCCTACATGGATGAAAACCCTTGGAAAGAGGAAAAAAGGAGGGTTTTACAGGGGGGTCGGGGATATTGGGGGCGACTTGATTTTTTAAAGATCTAGCCCCTCTATAAATCACAGTCGCGTTTGTCGGAAGTGATGGTCCCAGAACACAATCTTCTCTCAAAATCCTCCAATGTCTATTAATGATGTTCTTAATCTCTCTGTGTTGTGCAGAAAAAGTTGTAAAGAAAGAATTCTTAAATTTCATTTCTTGAGTGGTCCTTTGTTTTTCTATTGTCAATGTGTTACGATCAATCATCCCAATCCTCGCTATTTCATTATCCAATCCCTGTCCCGGGTAGCCCTTAACCAGAAACCTCTGCTTTAGAACTTCTGCTTGGACATAAAAGTCTCGGGTGTCTGAACAATTGCGTCTTATACGTAGCAATTGGCTGCGTGGAACAGACTTCAGCCAAGCAGGATGATGGCAGCTGTCTGTCGGGATATACCCATTGCGATCGGTATCCTTAAAATAGGTTTTAGTTGTCAACCGATCGCCCTGGGCCTGGATCTCCAAATCCAGAAAGTGGATCCTTGAAAGGCTTGCCTCATAGGTGAGGCTGATTCCAACCTCATTAGAGTTTAAAGTGGACATAAATAAGTCCAGGGACTCGCGGTCACCTTTCCATAAGAGGAGGATGTCGTCTATGTACCGAACCCAGAGAATGATCTCTGGTCGATTAAAAGCATAGACGACATCCTCCTCCCTATTATGGGTCCGGACTGATTGATTTGATTATCTATTTAGTCTTAAGGATACACATAGGGACCACCCTAAGGTTGATATAATTCACAATTATAATTTTTTAGTGTGATAGCTTTCACATCCTCACAAGGAAAATTATTTTCTAACTGGCATGGTTTTGATTATTTTTTCTTATCATATGGGGTACTTCTTGTGAGTGACCCCCTTATATTATATATTCATAGGAATTTACCCATCACTGATTTACCACTTACCTTTTGGTCGGATTTTTTTCCCTAAAGGTTGGTCTGGACTGTTTGATTTGATTATCCATTAGTCCTAAGGACTTACAAGGGGATCACCCTAAGGTTGACACTAATTTTCACTAATTATTTATATTTTTTAGTGCGTATGTTTTCACATTCTCAGAAGGAGAAAAATAATGTTACAGCGTGACAAATGTGATATTTCCATTACAAACGCTACTTTTACCGAAGGTGCGCGGGTTTCTTAGCATACACACGCTCGAGTTTCTCGTCGAAAAGCAGCCCGACGAGGAACACGACAAGCCAATTTGACTCCCATCGAGGAAAAAGAGAACTTGCTCTCTTTTTTGCTCGTCGAGTTCCTCGACAGTTTCCTCGATGAAAAACATACACACGACCGTTTTCCTCTGCAAAAAAGCTCTCCCACCAAGTTTCTTGATGGATTCTGCCAAGGAAACCGGTCGCGTGTACGAGGCCTTAGTTGCTGATCCTGACACTAGCGGCTTCTGCGGGGGCACACTACACAAGTGATTTGAATGAAACTGGTTTGATTTATTTCAGGTTTTAGGTTTTGCATTCATCACCTTCCTGGATTCTGTTAGTATTATCAATCTGTAGCTGGCTGGAAAATAGAACCCAATTAAGACTACTAAACTAATTTAGTGCAAAGAATATTGATGTGTAATAATCCACAATTAAACTTTATTGCTTTAGTAAATAAGTGCACACACGCTGGTTAAAACTGAAAATTGAAAAATTGAAAACTAAAGTGGAAGGAAAGGCTAAATGCAAACCAACATTTAAATATTACCTTCTCTTTTCTCCCCACGGCCCTGCATCACAAATTGCTGTGTAAATACCTTTTTAATAGTGTGTTTTATATGTGATTGTGTGGTTGCAAAGCTTCAGGTCCTCTCTGTAATGTAGAGGGCTGACATAGGGGATTTATTAAACACACATTGACCTCACCCACCACCGTCCACTGCTCTACCTATTGTTAAGGGGAAGAATAGTCTCTTCCCACCGGGGGCAACAGCTATGCTGGAAGGAGAGAGGACCTGGAGTCATGTGATCACATGTCGCTAATTTGTTAAAGTGTCTGTAAAGCCTTCCATATATCCAGTGATGTGACTGGCCTCAGGTGATACACAGAGATAAAACAAATCCTTCTACATAAGTTGTACCTTTTTAACCGCAGTCTTCTCTTCCCTACATCTGTTGAGTCCAGAATTCATAAAGCTTGTCTGATTGTTTTACAAAAAAAGAGGGCGGAGAGCTGAAGTTACACTCTGCAAAGCTCAGTGAGGAGAACACTGAATGCTGATTGGAGGAAAAAAGACACACCCCCACCGCACAACTCAGAGCTTAGGCTGGCAATGAGCTGGAGATCCATCCCTTGTCACCATTTTTTTCTTGGTGTCAGAAAAACTTGTCAGAAGTGACTCATGCTGATAGCAGAGGAACAAAGCAGCAGACAGAAATTACATTTAGGCCGCGTACACACGATCAGACCTGTCCGATAAAACTGGCCTGCAGACCAGTTTCATCTGACCAAATTGATTGTGTGTATGGCCCATCGGACCGTTGTCCATCGGACCAAAGTTTTAAAACGTACTTTAAAATCTGTCCGATGGACACCTGTCCGTCGGACCAAAACGATGGTTAGTACACAAAAGCATCGGACCAAAAACCTGCGCATGCTCAGAATCAAGTCGACGCATGCTTGGAAGCATTGAACTTCGTTTTTTCAGCACGTCGTTGTGTTCTACGTCACCACGTTCTGCCCCGATGGAATTTTGGACTGATGGTGTGTACGCACATCAGACCATCAGACCATTTCAGCGGTGGTCCGATGAAAACGGTCCGTTGGACCAGTCTCATCGGTTTGGTCTGATCGTGTGTACGTGGCCTTAGAAGTTGACTACTAAAGTAAGTAAATGAGGTAAAGCTTCACTTTGCAAAGAATACCCAATCACAGGCAATAAAAATGAAGATACAGCATTTTTGCTTGCACTTGATTGGATGTTGGAAGTCAGTAGAGCTTCTGCTCATTTACTAATCTCTGGAGCAGCAGCTCTTGAAGCAGTGGCAGCTGGTGCTAAACTTTTTTGGGGGGTGGAAAACAAACCTCCCCCTAGGTCTGAATTCAGCCCTCCATGGTCCCCCCCAAACTCACCCCTCTATGGTGCCCTGCACTTAACCTTCCATGGCTTCCTTGGCTTCTCCTCCCGACCAACCTGCTCTGCCTCCTGTCTTGATTGGTCGGGAGGAGAAGCTGCAAGACAATAGCGACTATTGATTCTCTAGTGTCACAAGTGGTGGGTTTGGGGTGCAGTGCTCTGATACAATCCTAAACAATCTCAAAATAGGCTCCTTGCTGTCTCTCACATACCAAACGCCTAATGTATTAATGTGTCAGTGCTATGAACATTCCCACAGCTACATCTCAGCTTTAAACCAGCAAGTGGCACAGGGCAAATTTAAAAGGCAGATACTCCAAGTAGACATCCCATGAGCAAAAATGCATTATAGAGAATTTAGGTTAATTAGTAGACATGTGCATTCGTTTTCGTTAGAATGCATTTTCGTCCGAAAATCTGTTTTTTTTCGTTATCGTCTAAACAAACGATAACGAAAGCGCAAGAAACGAAAACCGATAGATCCGACATAAAAAATGCTTTATTTTCATTTTTGTTGCGATAACAATTCGATATAGAGAGATTCGACATGACGCTGACTGAATACAGTGTAGCAATCTGTCTATCGAACCTGATATTACACACACATACGGTATTTTTCGACATTATAGAAAAAAGATTCGACATTATAGGGAAAAGATTCGACATTATAGAGAAAAGATTCGACATTAGAGAGAAAAGATTCGACATTATAGAGAAAAGATTCGACAGTGTAGGGAAAAGATTTGACATTATAGAGAAAAGATTCGACATTATAGAGAAAAGATTTGACATTAGAGAGAAAAGATTCGACATTATAGAGAAAAGATTCGACAGTGTAGGGAAAAGATTCGACATTATAGAGAAAGATTCGACAGTGTAGGGAAAAGATTCAACATTATAGAGAAAAGATTCGACATTATAGAGAAAAGATTTGACAGTGTAGGGAAAAGATTCGACATTATAGGGAAAAGATTTGACATTATAGAGAAAAGATTCGACATTATAGGGAAAAGATTCGACAGTGTAGGGAAAAGATTCGACATTATAGAGAAGAGATTCGACATTATAAAGAAAAGACTCGACAGTGTAGGGAAAAGATTCGACATTATAGGGAAAAGATTTGACATTATAGAGAAAAGATTTGACATTATAGAGAATAGATTTCGATTTATGAGAAAATACTGATTCGACATTATAGAGAATAGATTCGACATCCACATTATAGAGAGATTATAGATTTGAAATTATAGATTTTAATGCTCCGCCCATAGGCTATAGAAACATTGACTATGACTAGTAATAATAATATAATTATTTATTATTATTAATACTAGTCATACAACATTAGAATTCTTGTAGTCGGAATATACGACCGGAAATGTACGATTCGGCGTAAAGTTTCGAAGTTCCGTCAAATATTTTTTGACCATTCAACAGAAACCAAGTATTATTGGATTTTCGGACGAAAGCTATTCCCCAACGAAAAACGAAATAAATCAAAACGTTTTTTTCGGGAGTAACTAAATAAATGTATTTTCCAGACAAAAACTAAACAAAATATTCCAGTCTGCACATGTCTATTAACCACTTAAAGACCCCCGCACGCACATATACGGCCACAGAATGGCACGTACAGGCACAAGGGCGTAAATTTACGTCCCCGCCTAAGTGCGGTTCGGGGGTCCCATCGGGACCCCCTCCGCGGCGTGCGGGGGTCCCCCTACCTCTGGGAGCGATCCGGGATCTGCGGGCGGATGTCCGTGATATCCGCCCCCCCCGCGATCGCTCCCAGCCAATGGGAGCGCGCTCCCAGCCTGTCACTTCCTCCTCCTGTGTTTACACAGGAAGGAGGAAATTATGTATTCTCTCATCGCAGCGCTGTTTCCCAGCGCTGCTGATGAGAGAAGACATCACAAGTAAGTGTGCACCAACACAACACTGACACACACTCACATAGGCAAATTAACCCCTTGTGATCGCCCCCCCTACCCCCCTGTCACAGTGTCACTGAATGCAGTGATCTAATCACTGCATTTAGTGTCAGTGTGACAGGCAGTGTAAAAAACAGTTAGTGTTAGGTTCAGGATAGCCCCCCCACCCCCCCTAATAAAGTTTTAACCCCCTGATCACCGCCCTAGTTAACCCTTTCACTCCCTATTGCCAGCGTCACTAAGCGATCATTTTTCTGATCGCTGTATTAGTGCCGCTGTTCCCGCTAGGTAGATATTTTTTTTTATTGCGATTTTTTTTTTTACTAAAGACATGTGGCTAAATAAATTTTGGCCTAAATGTTTGACTAAAATTTAGTTTATTTGATTTTTTTTTTAACAAAAAGTAAAAAATAGTGTTTTTTTTTCAAAAATGTCGCTCTATTTTTGTATATAGCGCAAAAAATAAAAATCGTAGAGGTGATCAAATACCACCAAAAGAAAGCTCTATTTGTGGGAAGAAAAGGACGCAAATTTTGTTTGGGAGCCACGTCGCACGACCGCGCAATTGTCTGTTAAAGCGACGCAGTGCCGAATCGCAAAAACACCTTGGGTCATTTACCAGCGTATTGGTCCGGGTCTTAAATGGTTAATTAGCAGGCACAGACTCCTAAATAGCTTCCTTTACCTTAGTGCAGTCCCCCTTCACTTACCTCATCCTTCCATTTTGCTTTTAAATGTCCTTATTTCTTCTGAGAAATCCTCACTTCCTCTTCTTCTGTCTGTAACTACACACTGTAATGCAAGGCTTTCTCCCTGGTGTGGAGTGTCGTGCTCGCCCCCTCGCTTGGACTACGGGAGAGTCAGGACGCTCTCTACGTTGCAGATGGAGAACGGAGCTGTGTGTTAGTCGGCGTCCTGACTCTCCTGTAATCTATATTGGGTCTGGTTGACATATGGGCATTGCATCTGCAGTCCGTATTGCACAAAAAACGTGTGCTTTTTCTAGGCAGTGCAGTGCGAATTGCAGGCACATAATCGTCCTTGGGAATGCATCTGATTCGCAGATGTGCTCCGTTCTGAACAAAAATTCTCTCCCCTTCCTAAATACACCCCCCTCTTTCTCCCTGGTCAATTGATCCGCAGCTACAACGGAGAAGAACCTCTGAATTATTAATTTTAATCTTCGTTGGGAAACCGGAGCTGCAATTTGCACCGCACATGTGTGAACCCAGCCTATGTGATTGTTTGAAATGAAAAGGCTAAATACCTTTTATGACACCGCAGCTGTGCGGTCACATGATCCCCCTGTGCTGGCCGGCCTCAATCTATGGAGAGAAGTGGGAGGGGCCAAGATTCCCCTGTGATGTCAGACGGCCAGCAAAGGGGAATTTCAGCCCCTCCCACTTCTCTCCATAGATCGGGGCCGGCCAGCACAGGGGATCACATGACCGCACAGCTACGGCGTCAGAAAAGATATTTAGCCTTTTCATTTTAAACAAACACATACACTTTGATAATGGCAGCATACCTGTGTAGCATGGTCAACCTGTCAGAGTCTAGTGACAGGTCCCCCTCTCGCTAGAACTTTACTTGTGATTGTAGATATGTTATGTATGCATTGCGGGACTACAAGTAGCAGGAGGTATGGACTCCATTGACTCGTATGAAAAACGGACTATGTTTCCCGCAATGCTTTGCTCTCCAGGAGGATGTGATGTTTCACTGAGACCAGTGGAGGAGGTTACTTAAGGAAAGGGAGTGGCGCCCTTTCACGCTCTGGAGACCGGCCTTCTCTCCTGTGTGGAGCTGTACACAGCCAGTGTTCCCGGAGATTAAAGAGGCAGCCCAGCTTACAATTGTAGCAGTGGAACGTCCTAGTCCGGGATCCGGTGTGCTGCAGAGCGACATCTTTCCAGTGCGTTTTTTTTCCCCTGAGAAGAAATCGGGCGGGTTGGCCTGTTGGGTGAGAGAGCAGGTGCTCAGTTTCTAGCACCTTGGTCACCATAGACACCAAATCCCACTTCACCGGCCACGGGCATCTGTTTGGCCCATAGCCGAGACTTAGAGGCCTAGTTAGACCCACAGCCAAAACTTGGAGGCCCAGTTAAACTGTCTCAGAGTTTCATAGCAGTGATTGCCGCTGACCAGCGATCAATCCCATCAAACTCTACCGCCACTGACATTACGCTGTGTACCTCCCTCTTCTAACCAATACCCTTTGGATTACAATTTGATGTGCACCGATCGGCCGCTATGTGAACCGTGACTGATTCGTAAGGTTGCCCACTAGGGGTGCTCGCGAGCATAGACTGATCTTTTGAATTTAGGTGGGTGGTGCCACTCTTAGGTTTTAGAGTAGATTATTGTTTTATAATAATCCTTGGTTCCTGCAAGGGCCCTTGCGGACCAACCGAATTGCTGTTGATTGATTGTGTTTCTGCATTTAAAAATCCTATACTTGTTACCCCTGAGTTCCATGCAGTAACACGTACCCGTTCTTTCATTCAATAATATTCATTGTGTGGAGTGTAATTTCTTGCCTGGAGGGACCGTACTATTGCAGCAGGTAATTTATTATATTGTCCTTACACATTGAGGGTCTGTTATGGTGACTCCGGGTCAACAGGGGTCACCATATGCCATTGTCAGGGTTCTGATGTGTCATAGGCGGGTTCGAGATAATTAAGTGGGGGAGAACTGAGTGGGGGGGCTGTCAAAGGAGATACAAGCAATGCATGTGGCGAGGCACATAGACTGACTACGGTAATTAGGGCTCAGCAGCCACGATTACCGTGGTCAGCAAAGGCAAGGGGACACAGGTACTGACAGGATCAACCAGGTTTATTAAAGGTTAGGAAGAGAAGACATGCATCGCACAAGCACTGTGCTGTTTTTATTCATGCCTTAACCCTCCTAGCGGTATTCCCAAGCGTGACTCAGGGTGTTTTTTTTTATGCTAGAATCGGTATCCCCGAGTCACGTTTGGGGTAGCTATGCAGAGCCTGCAGCGTGCACTGGCTTACCTTGTCCGTGGATCCAGCGATGCATCCCCGCTGTGTGAGCGAGCGGGTTCTTGCTCGATTCACACAGTGTCCCTGTGTGCCGTCGATCTCCGTTCCCTGCGACGTTAGGCGCACAGGGGCGGAGAACGGCACCAAATTCAAAAAAGTAAACAAACACATTACATACAGTAATGTATTACTGTATGTAAAAAATACACCCCCCCCCCCCACCCCTTGTCCCTAGTGGTCTGCCCTGTGCCCTGCATGTCCTTTTATATAATAAAAACTGTTCTTTCTGCCTGCAAAATGTAGACTGTCCATAGCAACCAAAAGTGTCCCTTTATGTCAAAAATGGTTTTAGATCAGCTAGAAAACAGCGATAATAAATTAGAATCACTTGCAGAATTGAGCGATAGCGATTTGTGGGGAAATTCGTCATAAAAAAATAAAAATAATGACAGTGATAATTCTGCAACTGAGCAAATTTCAGTGATTTTGAGTTGATTACATTATTGAATAATTTTTATTATATCTATATTATTATTTGTTATAATTATTTATAATTATTTATATATTATAATTTATAATTTTGTTTTTAAAAACATTTCATACCCGGGATGCCTATTAGACTCTTGTTTGGTCAGATTTAAGTGAGTTATTCCTAAGAATTACAGGCCTACAGTATAAAACGCCAAATTTCCTTGCAAATAATGGTACCGCTTTCAGCACCTAAAATCAGAAATAATCATACCGCCAGGGAGGTTAAAGGAAGAGGATTGATTGTTTTTTAGGGTTACAAACACTTTAACCACTTAAGACCCGGACCAATACGCTGGTAAATGACCCAAGGTGTTTTTGCGATTCGGCACTGCGTCGCTTTAACAGACAATTGCGCGGTCGTGCAACGTGGCTCCCAAACAAAATTTGCGTCCTTTTCTTCCCACAAATAGAGCTTTATTTTGGTGGTATTTGATCACCTCTGCGATTTTTATTTTTTGCGCTATATACAAAAATAGAGCGACATTTTTGAAAAAAAAAACACTATTTTTTACTTTTTGTTAAAAAAAAATCAAATAAACTAAATTTTAGTCAAACATTTAGGCCAAAATTTATTTAGCCACATGTCTTTAGTAAAAAAAAAAAATCGCAATAAAAAAAAATAGCTACCTAGCGGGAACAGCGACACTAATACAGCGATCAGAAAAATGATCGCTTAGTGACGCTGGCAATAGGGAGTGAAAGGGTTAACTAGGGCGGTGATCAGGGGGTTAAAACTTTATTAGGGGGGGTGGGGGGGCTATCCTGAACCTAACACTAACTGTTTTTTACAGTGCCTGTCACACTGACACTAAATGCAGTGATTAAATCACTGCATTCAGTGACACTGTGACAGGGGGGTGGGGGGGGGCGATCACAAGGGGTTAATATGCCTATGTGAGTGTGTGTCAGTGTTGTGTTGGTGCACACTTACTTGTGATGTCTTCTCTCATCAGCAGCGCTGGGAAACAGCGCTGCGATGAGAGAATACATAATTTCCTCCTTCCTGTGTAAACACAGGAGGAGGAAGTGACAGGCTGGGAGCGCGCTCCCATTGGCTGGGAGCGATCGCGGGGGGGGGCGGATATCACGGACATCCGCCCGCAGATCCCGGATCGCTCCCGGAGGTAGGGAGGCCCCTGCACGCCGCGGAGGGGGTCCCGATGGGACCCCCGAACCGCACTCAGGCGGGGACGTAAATTTACGCCCTTGTGCCTGTACGAGCCATGTTGTGGCCGTATATGTGCGTGCGGGGGTCTTTAAGTGGTTAAAGGGATTGTAAAGGATATATTTTTTTTAAATAACAAACATGTTACACTGTGCAGCTTGTTTTGCACAGAGTGGCCCAACCTGGTCTTCTGGGGTCCCTCTGTGTAAGCTCTGTGTCAGCTCCTTCCCACAAAAATTAACCCCCTTCATGGGAGCTCTCTTCATAGGGGTTAGTTCTTACGGGCACGCTCCCGTGATGCAACTGCCGGCTATAGCCGCTCACTGTATCACTTGGCCCCGCCCCTGGTGTGCTGTGTCATTGGATGTGATTGACAGCAATGGCTGCTCTGCTATCAATTCATCCACTCTAGCCAATCAATGGCCAGACTGAGCAGAGAAGAGGGCGTCGGGGGCGAGCGCAGCAGGTGAACGGCTCAGGTAAGTAAAACAGGGGGGGGCTGGGGGGGGGGGGCATAACTGTCAGATGTTTTTTTACCTTAATGCATAGGATGGGATTAAGGCAAGCCGGGAATGGGACTTTCAGTGCTGTTTGGACTGGGGGGGGGGGACTAAAGGGACCACCTGGCATGGAGAGAGACTGTCACTGTGACTCAGGAGGGGACGTATCGTGTTGGTGATCTGTGCTGCTGCACACTGCTGTCAGTATCACTGTGAGAGTCAGTTGTTATGTGTGCATTACCCATCCTAATGTATTGCCCTCCAGAGTCCTGTCCCTCAGCTACTTACTATATTGAAAATAAAATAAGAAATATTATTTTTGCCTTAATATCTACCTTAAATTACATTGCCAATTGCATATTGTACTTATTTGTAGCCTAAATATTGGAATTTGCACTTGAAATTAGTAATTTTGGTAACTTTTGGAACTGCCCGTAAAAACTTGGGCAGTTCAAATTTGACGTCGGGCCAGCGTCAAATTTTCCGTCGTTTGCGCAAACCGTTCGCGAATAGGGATTTGCGTAGGTTACGTTCACGTCATTTTTATTGATGCGATGTGATTTCGCACATGCGCACTGGGATATCTCCACGGACGGCGCATGCGCCGTTAAAAAAAACGTCATTTACGTGGGGTCATGTTGATTTACATGAAATCACGCCCACATCTAACTAATTTGAATTGCGCGGCCTTATGCCGCAACAATTACACTACGCCGCCGTAAGTTACAGCGGAAATTCTTTGAGGATATGGATACGCTGCTGTAACTTACAACGCCGTAGTGTAACTCAGTCAAGCTACGCCAGCGGGACATCTTTGTGGATCTGGCCCACTCTGTTGACCTTTTTATTTTTATTATTAAAAACAAGTGTGATTAAACTGTACTTCTGTCTCGGTCTGATTCATGGTTTCTGACATTCTTCCTGTGTGGGGGTCCACACTTGATGGTAGGCAGTGTGATTGGGTGAGGGTGATGGCTTTATCTTTTCCTCTGAAGCACTGGGTTCTATAGTTTTCCAGCTATACCTTCTGCGGTTTGGTGTACTGAACTTGGAATGTGATTGGCGTCTTTTGGTATGCCTTCTCTATACTGGATTTTATAATCTGGACATTTGATAGTGCTGCACCTATAGTTTTAGTTGGGGAGACTTGCATGGACTTCCTGTACTAGAGGTATAACAGGAAGTAAGAGGAAATCTCTCTAAAGTTAGGGGGAATCCCTCTATTCAAATATTCTTCCTCACCTACTGCTGTAAAATGTTGGATCTCTCATCAGTATTTGTCTCAGGGTTAATGTCCCCATTACAAAGAGAGAGGGTAAATAAAAAAAAATAAAAAAAAACATTTGAAGTTTACATACACTTTAAGTATTAACCCGCTGTGCCTAAAATTAAACGCAGTCCAATTTGGCTTCCCACAGTTTTGTATGGCGGCTGTCTTTTTGTGTGCCAGTAAAATGAATGTTAAACTCTAATGCGTCCTGTTATGTCTTTAATATTGTTATTGCTGCTTTGTTATAGCCAGCTATTACCATGAGTGTATTAGAGGGCTTTATAGCCCGGCCGTGTACAGTGCCGCACTGCAGCTTATGAGATAACACTGGGAAAATATCAGATTTGGTCTCGGAAGTCTACATTATGGTTTGCACATGTGAAGACGCTGTAGACCTGAACTATTACATTGGATGATCTATGGCTGGTCTTGTGAGATTGATGTCTGTAAATGATAGCAGCCAAATAATAAAGACGTATAAATAATGCATTTTTGGCAGTTAAAGTAGCATTTTATGAAGCAATGTACTTGTAAAAATGAAATGTGCAAATGTTCTGCTTTTCTATAACAGCTAAGCTCTTAGATTTCTCATGAGCTTTCGCAGGAAAAAAAAAAGTAAACGCATTTAACATCATATTCTCTATTTGACAGTTGCCTGCCATAATAATGGAAACCCGCTGGCCATTTATGGAGTCCTATGATACAAGATTATTAAATAGATCCTTGTCACTACAGCCATGTAAAAAAACTAAAACGTATTGTCACTCTAATGCCGCGTACACATGATCGGACATTTGCTGTCGGAATTTTGGACAACAAATGTTTGAGCGCTGGTTCTCTATTTTTCCGACTGGAAAAGTTCCTGACGGAAATTATGATCGTCTGTATGCAATTCCGACGCACAAAAATCCTATACAAGCTCAGAATCACTTTGACGCATGCTCGGAATCATTGAACTTCACTTTTCTCGGCTCATCGAAGTGTTGTACGTCACCACCTTCTTTGCCGATTGGAATTTCCGACAACATTTGTGTGACCGTGTGTATGCAAGACGAGTTTAAACCAACATTCCATCAGAAAATAATCCACGGTTTTGTTGACGGAATGTCCGATCGGGTGTAGGCGTCATTCTACATACCTTTTATTAGAAGAAACTGTAACATTCAACCTCTATTTCAACCTATGGTGAAATGATATGGAGAGAATTATAACACTAAACATCACATGACTATTTAGAGCCAACCAGGAGCCATTGTCGGATACTGGGATATTTATTTTTCATTGCACAGACAATCTTTACAAGTACAATAAACAGGTTATGCATATATAAAGTGATGAATATATAAATACGTATATCAGATATAGGCATGTAAAATTGTGAATATAGATAAAAGTTGGTGTATATATCTCTGACAATTTTTATTTAGATACAGTACACAGTTCAATGTAACAGATACATTTTAGATGCAGACTTCCACTGTAGGTCATATTTACCTTCTTACTTGCCTTAAAGTGGTAAAGCCGCTGACTTTTTTTTTATACCTGTAAGGGAAAGGGCATAATGAGCTAGTGTGCACCCCATACTAGCTCATTATGAAATACTTACCTTAGAACGTGGCGTCGGTGTCCCACCACACTGAGGCAGCTGACATTTCGCCTCGGCGTGTCTTCCGGGTATCGCGGCTCCATCACTGTGAGTGACTGGATCCACAATGTCGTCACTCCTGTGCATGGGCATGGGAGACTTCTTTCTGGAAAGGTCAGGCGTCTGCCGGGCCTTCAGTCAAAAATCCCCTGTGCGCATGCGCCACTACAGTCAGCGGCGCATTGCAAGGGGAATATCTCCTAAGCCGTAATAGTTTATGAGATATTTTTTCTTACCTACGGGTCAGCCTTAGTATAGGCTTACCTGTAGGTAAAAGCAAAAAAAAAGACTATACAACCACTTTAATTGCATATAATAGAAGTGCATAGAAAGCAGCAGGTCAAACATCTTATGTAGCTTCAAATGTTAACAGTACTTTGTTGTGGAAAATGTGTCTAATATATAACACCCTATACCTCTTCCATAAGGCCCCATGTTGCAACTTGGCAATTTCAAGGTAGGTCCCATTGGACAAAATTGGGCTAAATTCCGTGTACACTGTCACTCCCTGTAGATATCCATATTTTTTTAAGAAGATTATATGTCAGGTATAGCTTATGTGGCTTACCAAAGGCCAGAGCCTCAAGCGCCACTGGAACAGACACGCTCCTTACTGTATGCAACATCACGGCCTCAAAAGAGTTGCCATCGGCACTCTTCCGCTCCGTGCCCACACACATCACCTATATCAGATGCTGTACAGTAACTGTGCAGATAGATAATATAGCCATATACCGTCCTTTTGCTCTCACATTGCTTTGTTCAGCCGTGAAAGAGAAAGGAAAGCTGCAGAGGCTTATCTAGAACCTTCAGGGCCCTGGTGCAAGAACCCATGAAGGGCCCCCCCTGGCCCCTCAATTCCCACTGATCCCAGGACCCTTAATTTCCATCATGGGACCCTATATTATGGGCCCACAGTGGGCCATCTTCCTGCTGTCTTGGGGTCTCCCCACGGTGGCGAAACACCAGAGCCCAGTCGCAAGTGTGACCTTTGCAACCTTAGTAGATTCCGCCAGTAGTGTCAGTATTTTTTTACAGTATTTTTGTTGTTTTATTTTTTTATTCCTTTCTTACCATTTCATTTTATTTTGTTTATTTTTTTTATAATTTTTTACATTGATTTTAGGACCCCCAGTGGGGGTTTTGGTGAAATATCAGGGGTCTAAATCGACCCCTGATGCCTTACTTTTGAGACAAAGAAATGGACTGAGGACAGATTTCAGTCCCTAACATTGCAGCCTTACATTGCAGCCTCAGTTGCACAGAATGAATAAAAAGAAATAGCTCTATACAGATCACTGACTCTATTCATTAAGACAAGAGTCAGTCTCTCCATCCTGACAGATCGCTTATGGGCGGGAGGGGGCAGGAGGAAACCCATCAGCACTGCATGGGGGGCGAAGAGGGGTCAGGAGACTGGGACAGTAGGACAGTGATAGGAAGGCAGCAGGAGCAGCATGTGGAGAAGCCAATGTGGAAAAGATAATGCCCCGAGGAGAACAGGCATTCAGTGGCTACATGGAAGGATCGGTTCCTTTACATGCGGCCGCCCCCCCTCCTTTCCAGGTGTACATGAAGATTGCATGGGTGCCATTTTTTTGTATAATGTGAAAGATGATGTTACGCCGAGTAAATAGATACCCAACATGTCACACTTTAAAATTGTGCACACTCCTGGAATGGTGCCAAACTTCGATACTTAAAAATCAACATAGGTGACGCTTAATTTTTTTTTTACAGGTTACCAGTTAGAGTTCGCTTCTGATGCCGCGTACACACAGTCGTTTTTTTGCGATGAAAAAAAAACGAAGTTTTTTGTGAAGTAAAAAACGACGTTTTTTAAACGTCACTTTCAAAGACGATGTTGCATACACACCATCGTTTTTTTCACAAAAAACAAGGTTAGGTTCACCACACTTTTCCATTGAAGCTCGCTTCATAACTAGCTTCTGGGCATGCGTGGGTTGAAAAACGTCGTTTTAAACGACGTTTTTGCTACACACGGTGACTTTTTGTGAAACAAAAAACGACGTTTTGAAAAACGACACAAAAAATTGAAGCATGTTGGAATTTTTTTTGGTCGTTTTTTTTAAGACAAAAAACGACGTTTTGCCCACACACGATCAATTTAAATGACGTTTTAAAAAACAACGTTTTTTTTCATCGCAAAAAACGACCGTGTGTACGCGGCATCAGTGCGAGCTACCAGGCACAGGGGCGTTTAAAAAATATATATATATATTTTATTTTTTATTTTACTTTTTTTATTATTATTTTTTTTATCACTTTTACTCCTATTACAAGGAATGTAACATCAATAAGACCCCACATCTCTCTTCCAGGCGGGAAGCATGAAATTGAAAAAAATTCACTGATCTCATGCTTACCATCTGCGATCGCGGCTTTGTTTCTATCTGCGGCCCGGATGTGAAGTCATAACATTGCGCATTGACCTCTGACGGTCATAGAGATGGTAGTCATCTGGCGGCGGCCGATTCTTTTTCCGGGTCCGGGTCCCTGATGGCGCGGGAGAGCCGGAGAAGCACCAGATGTCCCCTCCAGTTGCCTGTAACCTCATGTGTGTTTCTAACTGTAGGGGGCGGGGCTGGACGTGTGAAATCAGTGATCATAGTTCCCTATATCGGGGAACAGACGATCACTGACATTGCCACAGAGAACGGGGAAGGCTTGTTTACACTCACCTCTCCCCGTTCTTCAGCTCTTGTGACCCATTCGCGGGACACCCACGGCGATCGGGTCCGCTGGTCCATCGGGGGCGATCACTGAGCTTCGGACCGGGTCGCAAGCAGAAAGCAGCCACCCATTCACAAAGCAGCCACCCTGCAAGGCTTCACTGCCTGTTTCCCTTACTGAGGATGGCGGCGCCGGGACCCTCCACGATCAAGGGGTCGGCCTCGGGGGCTGACATTGTGGGTGCCTAGGATAGGTAAGTGTCCTTATTAAAAGTCAGTAGCTACAGTGTTTGTAGCTGCTGACTTTAAAAAAAAATGATGGGTGGAATCCCGCTTTAAATAAATAAATTAGCAGCTAAATTATTTTTTTATTGGTTGAAACTTCACAAATGGTGAAATTGGTAATTTTGGCACAGAATCAATTTAACCAAAATCATTCCAAGACCTCGATGAGACAGAGTAGGAGGCAGACACAGGCTAGCAGGTGACAGAAGGAACACAGTGGCAGACAAAGTAATAAAGGAGAGCAGGTCACAGAGCCAAGCCCAGCCAGACACCTCATTAGAAGCTATGGGAAACCTGGACCAGATGAGGAAGAAGAGGGATTTAACATTGTCGGCAAAAAGTTATATAGTCAAAATCGCGGTTGGAGTGGCGGAAAGGCTGAGCTGCCATAAATTGATGCTTTTGAAGAGTAATCTTGTAGAAAATCGTTGACAGCTTTTTGGACTGTGAAAACAAATCATTCAACCTTCAAACAAACAGCCCTAGATTGTTCAGTGGAAGGACCGATATTGGAAACAAAAGGTGAAACTCCCCAGCCATATATGTTGGTACAACTCCTTGCAAAAAAAAGATGGAGGACAAAAAGGTGACGGGAACAACAGACAACATAATACAAAACATAAATGCGAACTTGTAAAAGCTCAGAAAGGAAATTGCAGTCAGGACCGGCGTGCCATGAATGTGAATATTCAGGCACTTCTTAAGCAAAACAAAAAAGCATTGATATGTGGCTTTTATATTTCTGGAGTTCAGTTTCAGTAAAGCGTCTCTAATCCCTGATAATAAATCAATAAACTTTACATTACCATTCATTTTTCTAAACTGCTCTTGCAGAGTTCAACTGTACTTTGTGAAGTGCGCAGTCTATTTGCCTTTAATAAATCAACCTCAAAGAGTCCTGTGCCTGACGCTTGGTGATTTGTTTTGGGGAAGACAAGTACTAACGTAGCGACATGCACAGCACTGTGATTTCTACATCATGGATTTGTAAGTTATGTACAATATTAGACATACAAAAAAGGCAATAACTATGTCAGAGTTATGAGCTTCTATCTCATAGCTTTAAAGGGGATGTAAACCCATTTATTTATTTTTTGATGTCACATACCATTTTCTATCATCTGTGCCCAGTCTTGCCACACAGAGTTAATCCAGCTCTAAGCAATGCTCTTTTTTATGTTCAGGGAAATAAAACAGACTTCCAGATAAAAAACGAAAGTCCTTGCTTGAGTGACAGGTTATTTACATATCTTGTGCACTAGCTTGCAGACATGCACAGCTTCTATAAAAAGTGCTCAATTTACATCCCCCTCTCCTCTTCCCTCCAGCTCTATGTATATTCTGATGGCTGTTGCATTTCCTCATGACACTGAACTGTGACTCACCCCATATTTTGAAAGCATTTAATCAAAACACAGGAAAGACAGACAATACTGGCAGAGCTGAGGAGGAGAGGGGAGGGGGATGTGAATTGTGCACTTTTTTCAGAAGCTGTGCATGTCTGCAAGCTAGCGCACAAGATATGTAAATAACCTGTCACTCAAGCAAGAACTTTGGTTTTTATCTGGAAGTCTGTTGTATTTCACTGAACAATAAAAGAGGATTGCTCAGAGCTGGATTAACTCTGTGTGGCAAGACCGGGCACAGATGATAGGAAATCTTATTCTCTACATTGTGACATCAAAAAAATATAAATATAATTTTTGGGATTACATCCACTTTAATATAGAGCATTTAGTTATACTTTAAAGGGGTTTTTACATTTTTACATACTTGTTTTTCCATACTTTTGTTTTTTGTATTACATCTAAAGATTTGTAACTAAAAACTTCTGAAAAATGTGATTAGCTGTGGTTTGTCCAAACACTTGCAGACCTTCAAACGGGAAAGGATTTCTGAACCAAAAGTCCCACTGAAGTTACTGCCCGTTGACACCATGGATTTTTGACACCCTAGGCAAATCCTAATTTTGCCGCCCCCAGCTCCACCCCCTTTGCCCTGCCCATGTATACCCTATTGTCTTCTACCGTCAGGGGAGCGGGGAGGGAAGAGGAAGACATAGATTATTGATATTGACTATAGCAGCCGCTAGTGATCATCGGAAATAAAACCTAGCATGCTGGTTGTACCCAAGTTGATTGATTGATCAAGTTGGTACATTCAGACTGCCCATACACAGTTCGAATCCTGGCCCGTTCCTGCTGAATCAGCCAAGATTTGAACTGTGTATGCCTTGCCTTATGTCCCGTACACACAATACGAAAATCGGATGGGAAAATTTGTACGACGAGCTGTCTGACGATTTTCAGATCGTTAGTACTGTGCTTTCGACAGCCGATTTCACTTTTTTATCAGGGAAAAGCTGGATATCGAGACTATAACATTTTTGGTGGATGTGAACTCAACGTCTGATTTTAATTTCATTTGTACTCTTTTCGTACAAGAAAAATCATAAGAGCAAAACTACGAATTGTCAGAAAGTAAAGACTACATAAAAAACTATCAACCACATGACTTCACTTTCGACAAGAGACTAGAATGCCACAAAAAATGGACGTTTGGTTGTCTGAAAATCTAAGCGGGTGAATCTCTGTACAGTAGAGCTCCTAAAGAGTAAAAGAGAAGAAGCACAAGGTGCCCATCTGTATTGCAAAGAGCTTGCTGATAGAAGAGATCAGAGTGACCCATGTAGCTGGCCAGTTAGAACCTGTCCTAGGTAGCTAATATAACCTACATGTATATACAGCTAAGCCTGCTGCGAACCTAATGTAGAGCACATGTTTATATGTGAGAGACAAAGGCAGAGTTATTCACTGTGATTTTATACTTGGATGTCATATAACAGTTGTATGTTGTGTTCACAGAAGCAAAAGAAAAAGTGCCTTTAAGAGTCATTTGTTTGTATGGCAGCAGGAGGTAAGCAATAACACAGTTGAATTCATGCCAGAAAGCATAGAGTTAAGCTTTTGTGACTCATCAGAAGCCTTGGCCCAATCACAGCTAATCTCACATTGAGCAGAGTCTTGACCAGTCACAGCCAGCTTTACAAACACTCTGTCTGAGAGGTTCCTAATACTCCATGTGCTGCTAGATTATTCCACCACAGAGACAGACAGCCACATGGAGACAGAGAGCAGAACAGACACAATGCCAAAGTTGTGTTTTATGGAAGCCAGGGGCTAAAAATAGGTATGTGACACAGTTCTATATATGTTCTTATTGTAAATAGTGTGGTTAGAACTATATACTGGTCTAGTTGTGTGTTCACTTGTAGTTCCACCATACCTTCAAACCAAACCGAACCATACCATATCATATTATACCTTTAAACCAAACCAAACTAAGCTAACCCTGCAAAAGCAACCCTGCAAACCAAGTTGCAAACCACAGTTATACCTTTCAAAGAAATCAGAGAATTCTTTGATAACTTGCAGAGAGAAAGAGAGAGAGAGAGAGAGAGAGAGAGAGAGAGAATAAATATATCCATCATCGTATGTTAAATGACAAGATTGAATATTTGAACCACCATTTTGTTATACTTTATTCATCACGTGTTTTTGTACATGGACTGTCTGCTGCAAAGCAGCAGCATTATATATGAAGAAAAGTGAAGTTAATAAAGAAGTTATTTTAAGCATTTGGTGTGCTCTTTAAACCTACTGCTTCCATAGAACGGCAATAGAGGAATTTCAGAGTAATAGACAGTCTTGTTGGACTGAAAAGTCAGAGATGTCACAATTCTTCTAATGCCACAGCGCATAAGGCACTTCATAGTGCTGCGCCTGCCACAACCCATGAGTAAGGCCTCATACACACGACCGAGGAACTTGACAGAATCCATCAAGAAACTTTGTGGCAGAGCTTTTTTGCCGAGGAAAACGGTCGTGTGTATGTTTTTCGCCGAGAAAACTGACGTGGCACTCGACGAGAAAAAAAAGAGAGCAAGTTCTCTTTTTTCTCATCTGGAGTCTCAATTTCCTTGTCGTGTTTCTCGACGGGCTGGTTTACAACGAAAAACACGTTTGTGTGTATGCTTAGAAACCTGCGCATGCTCAGAATAAAGTATGAGACGGGAGAGCACCTTCGGTAAAAAGTAGCGTTCGTAATGGAGATAGCACATTCGTCACGCTGTAAGAGCCTGAAAAGCGCGAATCGTCTCTCACCAGACTTTTACTAACACGCAGTAACATGAGATTAGCAAAAGCAGCCCCAAGGGTTGTGCCAGTGGAATCGAACTTCCCCTTTATAGAGCCGTCGTACGTGTTGAATGTCACCACGTTTGAGAACGAGGAGATTTGGTCTTGACAGTGTGTACGCAAAGACAGCTTGTCAAGATTCTTGACAAGCCTAACAAGGAACTCGTTGACCAAAACGATGTTTCATTAACAACGAGATTCTCGATCGTCTGTACGAGGCTACAGGATCGGCAATCAGAAGGGTGTCTATAAGTGAAAGTGCAACTGCAGCAAAAAAAGAAAAACTGGATGAACAGAAATAGAAAACCTTTGGGCAGGTGAAACAGCTCTGATATTTGTTTTATCAATGTATTAGCAGGGTATTAAACTGTTCATCGCTGTACTAAAAAGGTCTATTGGATATATAATAGAGAGGTAAAAAATGGAGCATATTGTATATTTGCACTCAAGTGAGAGAACAGGGAATGACATTGTGACAGTTTCTATATGACTTGCATATTTTGCTTGAAACGCAACAAGGATACATACACTAAACTCACAAGCTGTTACTCAGAATTTTGACAGTATCACTATAAACAGCATGTCAATGACACCTTCTTTGCTGGAACATTTAACACAATGTTGCAAAGTGTTAGCAACAAATAATAGTCCCCCGGAATACGCAGTCTTTGTTAAAGTTGAGTTCCCGGCATACAAATAAATACACATTTGACCTAACTGCCAAAAGACGTGTTATTTTGTCCAGTTACACATCACAGCGTTTAGGTTGGTGACCCAGATTTTCTCCACTACAGCAAAAGCTGTATTAAACCTGGGAAAATATATATTTTTATGGTGGAGATTACCAATCATTAAAGCGGAAGTAAACCCATCCATAAAACTGTTTCATTTTCAACACATGCCAAAAATGTAACACTCCCATTGGTTGTGCTCGCAACCAAACAGTCAAACCATCCTGCAGCTGGTGTCATAACTGATTACATGTGCAGCATTGTGACAGTTGTAGATTAAACAGAGGCAAAGATGGCAGCTTCCTTGGCTGAAAACAAAAGGGAGGTTTACTTACCTATTTGCCCGCGTATAAGGCAACTGGGCGTATAAGACGACCCCCTAATTTTCCAGCTAAAATTTTGGTTTTGGGATATACTTGCCATATAAGAGGACCCCCCTCCTACTAGTCTGTCTGGAAGCTACGTGGTAGCTGAAACAACCGCTGACAGGAACAACCGCCGACAGGAACAGGCTTTATTCAGCTTTATTCAAATCTCACTGTGCCATTACATGCCTCACTGTGCCATTACATGCCTCACTGTGCCATTGCATGCCTCACTGTGCCATTGCATGCCTCACTGTGCCATTGCATGCCTCGCTGTGCCATTGCATGCCTCGCTGTGCCATTGCATGCCTCGCTGTGCCATTACATGCCTCGCTGTGCCATAATTGAATAAAAAACTGCATTTAAAAGCTTGACACGTTTCGTGGATGAAGTTCCACTTCTTCAGAAGTAAGTGCAGAATGCGTATCTTTAAAAAATATTCCAAATGACTCCAATAAACTAAATGAGGATGTAGGGGGGAGGAGAAAACCAAACACCCCAAAATTACTTACATATCAGCTCTAAAATTGGTCATGGAATGCTAAAACCCGTTGGTTGAGGAAAGCCAGGAGCCGAGGGGGCGCAAAACTGTGGGCAGCCAAGACGGAGAACATCACACTCGAGGGGAGTGATGGAAAGTGTCCATGGTGAGCTGCATGATGATGCCTGAAAACAGCTCCGATTTGTGTAAAATATAAAATGAATGTGGTCAATGAAAAGTGTGGGGTATAACTAGCGAAGGGCATAGAGCCTATATTGGTGGGGTCAATGTCACATTGTCTGATTGTGTAATGGCACCCCAAAAATAGCATTTCCTTGGTTCTTGATTTTTAATGTGTAAACAAGGGATGTGGTGCTCGGATTTTCAGAAAGCCCTTTACCTGTTTAAGGGGGGAGGGGGTAGTGGTTACCTGGTTTTCAAAGGTACCCGCTCCCACTTCCAGCTCTGTTTGCCTTGGTGAACTGAGCCGGAATTTCAGCCTCCCTTTCTTCCCACGCAGTCTTCAGGGACACTTCACATGTCCCAGAAGACTGCGGACCATTAACAAATCAACAGTGATGCCTTAAAGGGTTACTAAAGGGAAAAAAATTTTTGCTGAAATGACTGTTTACAGGGTATAGAGACTTAGAAGTTTACTGATTCCTTTTAAAAATGATTAAAAATAGATAAAAATCAATCATATAATGTGCCTGCAGTTTCAGTTTCACTTTTAAACTGGTTTCATGTTTCTGTGAAGTAAAGAGACACACAGAACAAAAACAAACAAATACAGGGCAATGTTTGTTTTTAAAATGAATCTGATTGGTTCTGAGGAGTTTTAGACACACAGTAATCACACCTCTTTGATCATGGACCACAGTAAAAAGCTGCCATGAGTTTTTTCACAAGGAGTCAGACAAGCAGGAGATCAGAGAAGTATTACAGCTACTGCAGTAAGGTAAAGGAATAGCTAAAAAAAAAATTCCTTTAGTGATCCTTTAAGGCTTCACTCCTGGTTTTCCTTAGTAAAGATGGTAGTAGTAGCACCCAATAGCACCCGGATAGAAGGAGGACACCACTGGATGCTTGGACAAGTAAGTGCCCTAATATTAGCTTCTGATTTTAATTTTTTTATGAAGGAGCTTGAAGCACCTCTTTAATAAATGTGGTAAAGCTCTCCTAATTTCCATCTAAATTTTTTTTTTCCTTGCATCTGATTGGGATCTTTATAAAATAAAGGTTTAACACTTTTATGTTTATTAAAGTGATTGTAATGTCTTGTTTTTTTTTTAGTTAAAAATAACAAACATGACATACTTACTTGCTCTGTGCAGTGGTTTTGCACAGAGCAGCCCCAATCCTCCTCTTATTGAGTGCCTCTTCAGTGCTCCTGGTCCCTCCCTCCTGTTGAATGCCCCCACAGCAAGCAACTTGTTATGGTGGCACCCGAGCCGAGCCACAGCTCCATGTATCCATTCAGACACGGAGCTGATTACAGTGTACTATATATGTTAGTTTTTTGTACTTCTTGAATTTGCTGCCATGTGACACTTGCAGGGAACGGAGCCTGGCACACAGAGCATCGGGCGGATGATCGGGCAGGGGGGGGCATTGCAGGATCCTGGTGACAATGTAAGTAGGCTATACCAGGATTCTGCAATGCAATCACGAGTGTGGCTCGGGGTTACCGCTAATGGTACTAAAATGTAACCCCAAGCCACACTTGGGAATACCACCAGGAGGGTTAAAGGGGTTGCAAAGGTTCGTGTTTTTTCAGCTCCAGCCCCCCTTGTTTTACTAACCTGAGCCAGTTCACCTGCTCGGCACGTCCCCAGAGTCCCCTTCTCCATGAAGTCCTGGCATTGATTGGATAGATCGATAGCAGTGCACCCATTGGCTCTCGCTGATGTCAATCAAATCCAATGCCAGGGCCGAGTCATACACTCGGCGTATATGGACACAGAGTGTATGACACAAGAATGCGCCCGCAAGGTAGCCCCCTAGGCAGAGAGCTTCCCAGAGGGGGTTATCTAATGCAGAGAGGAGCCGCAAAAGCTGCCGTGGGTTTTTAGAACTCTGCACAAAATTAACTGCGCAGTGGAGGTAAATAAGACATGTTTGTTATTAAAAAAAAAAATTCATTTAGTATCCCTTTAAGGCACAAGGGTCAAACACAAGGCCCGCGGGACAAATTCAACCCTCCCAGGCCATTTCATTTTGCCCTCGCACCTCTCCTGCAGCTACAGTAGTGCTCCAGCCCTCCTTTGGTCCTTCTCCAGACCCATACTTTCTGCTTTCAAGCAATGCATCCAGCTTTTTCCCAGCAGCAGCATAAGGACAGTGGGGTACACTGTGATGTAAGGGAGAGGGGGGGACTCAAATTCTGATGGTGGGGTGGCTCTTGACATCTAATGTAAGGGGAGGGAATGCGTTGGACATCTAATCTTACAGATCCAACCGGCCCTTTTGAGCGCAATCATAATGCTCATGCGGCCCACGATAAAATTATGTTTGACACCCCTGCTTTAAGGTAAATGTGAGTGCAACTGCACTTACAAAGTACACAGCCTTTTTGCCTTTAGTAAATCAATCCCAATGTTTCCTAGAGCATTGTCTTCACAGGTAGCCTGACCCGGCATCAGCATTTTAATCATGTATTTGGCTTTTTATCTGGATTTATCAGTAGCTATTAGTGCAGCATAGATTTCCAGCCTACCTCTAAACCTGATCAGTGTACAAATCTGGACTTTACACAAATTATTCCATAAGCTGTGCATTTACTCCCCCATAAGGCTGAAGCCAAACTGGGAATCACGACTTGTAATTTATATTGCCGCAGCTCTATGGGTATTAGGCACGCGTCTTACAGAACAGTTCCTATAACACAAGGCTCACATCGTTCGTGTGACTCATCACCACAAGTCAGCCTTAAAGGGGTTGTAAAGATAAAAAATGTTTCCCTAAATAGCTTCCTTTACCTAAGTGCAGTCCTCCTTCACTTACCTCATCCTTCCATTTTGCTTTTAAATGTCCTTATTTCTTCTGAGAAATCCTCACTTCCTGTTCTTCTGTCTGTAACTCCACACAGTAATGCAAGGCTTTCTCCCTCAAGAGGCTTACTCCACACCAGGGAGAAAGCCTGGCATTATTGTGTGTAGTTACAGACAGAAGAACAGAAAGTGAGGATTTCTCAGAAGAAATAAGGACATTTAAAAGCAGGGCTTTTTTTCAGTGGGAACGCAGTTCCGGCACCTCCTGGACTGACTGTATGTAATAGCAAGGGGTGCTGGCGTGTGCTGTAGGGTGTTGATGCTCACTGCTGGGGATCTATTTTTGCAGAGGGGGGGGGGGGAGTCTACTGTTGCTGGGGAAGTCTATTTTTGCTGGTGGGGGACCTATTGTTGCTGGGGGGTAAGTTGTTGCTGAAAGATCTACTGTTGGGAGAGGGGACTATTGTTGATGGCAGCCAGAAAGTCTCTTAATGCTGGCTATGCGGAGATCTGTTGATGCTGCCGGGAGTATATTGTTACTGGGTTGTGGGTGGTCCATTGTTGTTAGGGGGATCTATTGTTGCTGGCTGCAGGGGATCCATATTACTGTTTTTTCTGGAAATCATTACCAAATTCCATACAAAGACTTAGCGCCACAAAATGATACTCTGTTCAATATTGTCTAAAAAGGGGTGGTACTGGGAGGTGGGTAGGGGCAGAGAAAAGGGGCGACTTGGAAAGGGGGAGTTCCTGCACCTATTGTCTGAGAAAAAAAGCCCTGTTTAAAAGCAAAATCGAAGGATGAGGTAAGTGAAGGAGAAAGCTCCGTGACCACGGCCGCAAGACCCGTGGACCCGATCACCGCTTGTGTCCCGCGACCGGTCACAGGAGCTGAAGAACGAGGAGAGGTGTGTGTAAACCCCGTTCTTCACAGTGGCAATGTCAGTGATCGTCTGTTCCCTGATATAAGGACAGGCGATCAGTGACGTCACACGTCCAGCCCCGCCCCCTACAGTTAGAAACACATATGAGGTCACACATAACCCCTACAACGCCCCCTAGTGGTTAACTCCTAAACTGCAATTGTAATTTTCACAGTAAACATTGCATTTTTATAGCATGTTTTGCTGTGAAAATGACAATGGTCCAAAAAATGTGTCAAAATTGTCCCATGTGTCCGCCATAATGTCGAAGTCATGAAAAAAAATCGCTGATCGCCGCCATTAGTAGTAAAAAAAAATATTAATAAAAATGCCATAAAACTATCCCCTATTTTGTAAACGCTATAAATTTTGTGCAAACCATCGTTAAACGCTTATTGCGTTTTTTTTTTTGCAAAAATATGTAGACCTAAACTGAGGAAAAAAAATGTTTTTTGGGGGTATTTATTATAGCAAAAACTAAAAAATATAGATTTTTTTTTTCAAAATTGTCGCTTTATTTTTTGTTTATAGCGCAAAAAATAAAAACCGCAGAGGTGATCAAATACCACCAAAAGAAAGCTCTATTTGTGGGAAAAAAAGGACGCCAATTTTGTTTGGGAGCCACGTCGCACGACCGCGCAATTGTCAGTTAAAGCGACGCAGTGCCGAAGAAGAAGAATACGTATCGGCCTAAACTGAGGAAAAAATATGTTTTTTATATCTTTTTTGGGGGTATTTATTATAGCAAAAACTAAAAAATATAGATTTTTTTTCAAAATTGTGGCTCTATTTTTGTTTATAGCGCAAAAAATAAAAACCGCAGAGGTGATCAAATACCACCAAAAGAAAGCTCTATTTGTGGGAAAAAAAGGACGCCAATTTTGTTTGGGAGCCACGTCGCACGACCGCACAATTGTCAGTTAAAGCGATGCAGTGCCCAAGCGCAAAAACTGGCCAGGTCTTTTACCTGCATAATGGTCCGGGTCTTAAGTGGTTAATGCACGTACAGACATAAGCCGCCCAGAGAAGGTGCATCCCAATAAAACTCCAGTACGGGGTTAATTCGGAATTTTTATTCAGGCGCATTGCACTGATCCCTTCCACTCTCTGAAATCTCCAAACTAAGCAGATGCGGAAAACATGTTTTGTCATGCAGATATTAATGTCTTTGAACTGGTATTGAAAGATGTTTACTGAAACTGTGATTGTATTTCAACAAAGAAAAAAGACTGAATGTGTAACTTCTTTCCAATACAGGCTCCTTTTATTTTCATAGATATCTCCCTACACTGAGCTATACTTATATCTCGGCTTTATACCATGATGTGATGGGAATTTCCGATCAAGGTGATGGCATTGTATCCATGAACAACAAATCACATCAGAATATACCCACCGACGAGCAGTGATAATTTTATTGAGCGGAAACATTTGTGCCTTGGAGTTTTTCTTTCCGCCCAATTTTTTAATGTGAGGTTTTGTACGGGGAATATAAAATAATCTCCAAATAAAACTTTTTCAGTCCATTTTTAGTAAGAGCATTTTCATTTCATTTGACTGTGTTTGAGCGAAATGTAGCAGGAAGCCCTGGATAGATGCCTAGTCATTCCACTGACACAGTCAGATGAACAGCAATCGGTGTGCAGAAAGCAACGCATGATTTGGTCAGTCCCTCTTTATCTCCCCAGAGCAGGGATTGGAAATATACGGAAATATACGGCTCAGGATTTAGGGAGAGTAAAGCTTCGATCTCTCTAGTTCTTCAAATGGGATCACCTTTAAAGCATAGCTAAAGCCCAAACTTTTCTTTTGAGTTTTGAATAATGTAAAAATTGTTAAAACCCGAATAAGGATTTTTTTTTTTTTGGGCTGGTGACCTATTGGAGAAATTTCCCTTTGCTTCATGTCCTGAGGACACAGCAGGAAGAGAAAAGTAATCTGCCTAACCTCCCTGACGGTATGATTATGTCAGATTTTAGGTGCTGAAAGCGGTACAATTACTTTGCATGGAAATTTGGCGTTTTATATTGTAGGCCTGTAATTCTTATGCCTCGTACACACAAGTGAGGAGACACACAGAGGGGAGACATCGCAGGACCCCAGGGACAAGGTAAGTAACCATGCCTGGATACTGCGATGCAATCCCAAGTCTGGCTCAGGGATACCACTAAGACCTTGTACACACGATATATGTCCACCGGGCTGTTTTGATCCGATGGCTGTACACACCATCGGATCTAATTCCCCGCCGGCGGACAGCGTGGTGACCGCACCAGGAAGTGAAACACTTCCACGCGCATGCGTCGAATCCATTCACAGGATCCGACCCATGTGCGGACAGATATGTCCGCTGGTTAGGCGTACTAACCAGCGGACATATCCGACGGGCAGCTCTCCGGCGGAAAAGTTTCAAAGCATGCTTTGAAACTTTTCCGCCGGAGAAATCCGTCCAGATCTGTCCGCCGGCCCCTACAGACGAGCGGATTTTTCGGCTGAAATGGTCCTTTGGACCATTTTCAGCGGATAAATTCCCTTGTGTGTACGAGGCCTAATGGTACTGAATTTCCACCCCGAGCCCGACTTGGGAATATCGCCAGGGAGGTTAAATTGGAACTATACTCTCTCATCAACATTAATCCCGCGTACACACAGCAGAGAAACTCGACGGGCGGGACACATCGTTCCGCCCATCGAGGTTCTCTGCCGGCCGTCAGATTCGGCGACCCGCCCGTCGGGAAAGGCAACCAGCCATTCATCCCGACGGGCCGTCGAGCAAATAGAGAACCTGTTCTCTATTTGCTCGACGGGTTTCCCGACGGGTGGGGCTCGCCGAGAGCGTACACACGGCCGAGGTTCTCGGCAGAATGCGGCTCCCAGCGAGGTTCTCGCTGGTTTCTGCCGAGAACCTCGGCCGTGTGTACGGGGCTTGACTGTTTTAATAACTATGCTGCTAGCATTAGTAAATAGAAATATTAGGAAAGTATATTATATTTTCTTGTTCTAACCATTTTTTTTTTTTTTTAGTGACTTCTGGTTTCTGGCCTAGGCCAAAATGATGTCATACATTCTGTGGGGTTGATTTACTAAAGGCAGACTGTGACTGCTCTGCAAGTGCAGTTTCTCCAGACCTTAGTAAATGAACAGAAGCTCTGCTGACTTCCATCATCCAATCATGTGCAAGCAAAAATGCTGCATTTTAAAATTTCCTTGCAGGTGATTGGGTATTCCTTGCAATGTGAAGCTTTACCTCCTTTACAGGGGGTCCCTGACTTATGAATGTCTGACTTACGAACAACTCCTACTTATGAACGGGACGCTGCAGGGACTATCTGCCGTTCTGTGCATGCGTTGCCAGAAGGAACCTCGGAAAACACCGGAAAATTACGGAAATGTCCTTAATTGTCATTCTGCGCATGCGCAGCCTTTCGACGGAACATCGGAAAATGTTGGAAATGTTCGCACGTTCCCCAAAATGGCTGGTCCTTGAGCCCACGCTGCCCCGAAATTGGGGGCCCCATGATGGCACTGATGGGGAGGCAGGCTGGATGGCAGTGGTGCGCTGTGCTGTGCAGAACGATACCTGTTATTTTACAGCCAGCAAGGAGGGGCAGTGATACTCTCTGTCCCTGCCCCATGCAGCTTGAATGCTCGGGACTCAGAGGCTGCAGGGTAGGAGCTGGAGTGGGTAATCAGCAAGTGGGTATGTCAGCAGCACTGAGAGTCCATCTGCGGAAGTAGCATTGTGGATGGTGTCATGGTGAGCCCAGAGGTCCAGCACTGTTTGCACTGAAAGGCTTGGAATGCCCAGAGGGATGCTCCCTCCTCTGCCACTCCTTCTGCCTGCTTGATTGGTATAGGTGAGTCCAGTGCTGGAGGTGGGCACATAGCCAAGAGTTTACATGCACTGTATCTCCACTGGAAAAAGGGGGTACTACATGGATGGAATAATGGTTCTGGTGGATATCAAGGGTGTATGGGGGGAAACAATGCTGAGGGCGGAACTGGGGTGCAGTGGTAGAAATGCTTGAAGTAGGTTGGGTGGCTATAGTGCTAGAGATATCAGGGATATAGACAGGACACAGTGTAGGGGGTATCAGGGGTGTAGAGGGGCCATAGTGCTGTGGAGTGAGCCCTCTTCACCCCAGATATCCCTCCAGCACTGTGACCCCTCTTCACCCCAGATATCCCCCCATCACTCTGACCCCTCTACACCCCAGATATCCCCCCAGCACTGTGACCCCTCTTCACCCCAAATATCCCCCCAGCACTCTGTTCTCGCTTTACCCCAGTTACCCCAGCATTGTTTTCCCCCATACACCCTTGATATCCCCTAGCACCATTATTCCATCCATGTAGTACCCCCTTTTCCAGTGGAGATACAGTGCATGTAAACTTTTGGCTATGTGCCCACCTCCCCTGTGTATTCATCACTCAGTGCCATCATGGGGCTCCCGATGTTGGGGCAGCATGGGCTCAAGGACCAGCTGCTTTGGGTAAAGTGCAGGTCCCCATGCAGCTGGGGCCCCTGGGCAGTGCCCTGGTGTGCCCACTCATTAAGACAGCCCTGGTGTAGAGGGGTCAGAGTGCTGGGGAGGCCTCATTCTAGCAGATATATTATAAGCACAGGACAGCTTTCTTACTTTATCTATGTAGTATTTTCCCACTGTTTCTTTGCTGTACAGAATGATTGTTCATGTAGTTAATGCGGAGCTCCACCCAAAAGGGGAAGCTCTGCTTGTCTGCCTCCTATCTACTTGATGTCTGCTTACCTGCGCTGATTCCATTGTAGGTGCCCCAGAGCATTACTTTGCCCAGGGGCCCATGATGCTATTAAAGGAGTTGTAAGGAAAACATTTGTTTTTGCTGAAATGACTGTTTACAGGGTATAAACACATAGGCCCGGATTCACAAAGCATTCAGATACGCCACGTAAGTACAAATATGTGCCGTCGTATCTGTGGGCCGGACCCACAAACCAAGATACGCCTAAAAACAGACTTCATCCCACCGACGTAACTTGCCTACGTCTGCATAGAGTGGGCGCATATTTACGCTGGACACATGTGGCTTTCCCATTGATTTTCTATTCAAATATGCAAATGAGGGAGATACGCTGATTCACGAACGTACATGAGCCCGGCGTATTATTTAAGCAGTTTGCGTAAGTTTTATGTTCAGTGTTAAGTTATTCACCATAGATGAGGCGCAACCCATGCAAAGGAATGGACCAGGGAACACAAGCCTACGTATTTTACACTGGACGTCTGTGAATATGGGCCGACGTGGGTCTGGCTGGGCGTAGGTTACGTTCACGGCGTATACAGTGATCCGGTGTATCTTAGGCAGTTGTTCCGACGCGCTTGTACGCATGCACACGGGGATACCTCCATGTCCCAACACATGCGCAGTTCATTTTAAGTACTTGTCTGGCACCCGGCCCATCATTTGAATGGGGTCACGCTTCATTAACATGGATCACGCCCACTTCAAGCCCACTTCCACTTACGCCGGCTTACGCCTATGAAATATACGCTACACAGGCACAGAGTTGGGAGCATTTGCTTTGTGAATTCCATGCTTGCCTCTCTAACCTGCGCCAGCGTAGCGTAAAAGAGATACGCTACGGCGACATAAATATACGCCGATGTATGTGAATCCGGGCCATAATAGTTAACCGATTCCTTTTAAAAACTATTAAAAATAAATAAAAATCAATCATATAATGTACCTGTAGTTTCAGTTTCGTTCTTGCATCTAGTTTTGTCTTTGCATGTTATTTCCTGCCTCTGTGCTATACAGAGCCATAGAGCAGTGATGGTTTGGAAAACGAAACTAGAAGCTCCCAGTACTGTGGTCATCAGGAAACAGACAACCAGGAAGTGTCCAGAACAGAAAAGAATTACAGCAACATCAGAGCAAAAACGAACAATGAGGACATGAAACCAGGACTGCAGTAAGGTAAAGGAAGCTATTTAGCTAAAAAATATATTTCTTTTAGTGACCCTTTAAGACGGCCCAGCTCATTGGCCCAGCAATGACAGCTAACTTTTCAAGTTTCTATTGGGGACATATGAGGGCAGTTGCAACTTTGGCCTTAGACAAGGCTTTTCTCTCTTTGCTTCCATGGGGCCAATTGGGACAGTGAAGGAGGAACTTCAAGGTGCAGATGGTGAGACCAACATTAAAGTGAAGTGGGGAGAACAGGTCCACTTAAAAAAAAAATGTCAGAAACATTAACAAGTGAATGGATCACAATTTAAATGTTAGGTGCTGTATAACATGAACTAGTAAGAGACGTAAAAATGTTGCACACCACCAATTTTTCATATCAATATTTTATTCATTTGAGAAAAATTTAAGGTGACAAAAATAACTCAATGAAATGATTCAGGGAAATGTCTATGGAATCAGTCAGTTGAAGGAAAGTGTATTGTGTAATCCCTTGTTATTGTGTCATGTAATGGGCGGCGTTGTCAAATGAATCATGTATAATGACATTTAGATTAGTGGTGGTGACAAATTTAATGACAGGTCTCCACTCAGCAGGTCTCATCTGTCTTCCTTCACTACATTGAGAACTGATTAGAGCAGCAGGTATAAAACAAACACAAAAGGTAAAAGCGCCCCGATTGTGAGAGAATTCGGAAGGAAGTGACTTTGACATTCCCCTAATATTGCTGCAGCTGCGCCTGCCGAAAAAATCAGGTGCCAACATATAGGACTATATGAAACTAACATGGTGCCAACATATAGGACTATATGAAACTAACATGGTGCCAACATATAGGACCAACAAGTGTCATTTTAACATTTCTAGGACCACAAGCTGAAGCTCAGTAAACTTTCAGCAAG
This sequence comes from Rana kukunoris, assembly GCA_029574335.1. Classification (NCBI taxonomy): domain Eukaryota; kingdom Metazoa; phylum Chordata; class Amphibia; order Anura; family Ranidae; genus Rana; species Rana kukunoris. Next base: position 52,744,518 of record CM056057.1, read on the forward strand.
GCCCTATAATTATAATTGCATATAACCAATGTTAAATTATCTATAAACCTAATCAATAAAATCTTATATAAGCTTTACCAATTAAAGTGGATGTAAACCCACTCTCATCCTTTCTAAACGACTGCCATAGTGCTGATCTATAAGGATATAGATGCCTCCTGTATGTATCCTTACCTGTCAAATGTCTCCCCTCTGTCTGTTATAAGAACTGAAAAACTGCAGATTCTGTGGGTGGGTCTGTTGTCTGGGGCTTGGTGGGTGTAGTTGTGATGTCAGTAGACTCCCCGCCCACCTCTACACTTCCCTTGTCAACATGCATTTTTTCCTATGTTTTCTTTACACTAGATCAGGGGTCCTCAAACTATGGCCCTCCAGTTGTTCAGGAACTACATTTCCCATCATGCTCAGTCATGTCTGTGAATGTCAGAGTTTCACAATGCCTCATGGGATTTGTAGTTCTGCAACAGCTGGAGGGCCGTAGTTTGAGGATGCCTGCACTAGATCCTGCTATGATTACCAACATCCAGTCAAAATCCAGAAAAGTAACCACATGACTTCAGAAAAGAAGTGGGGGTGGGATTTAAAAAATAATGCTTGTCTCCATGTTAGTGCATGAGATATGTAAATAACCCGTCACTCACAGCAAGGGGGAGGAACGGACTAAGGTTTTTCTCTGTAAGTCCGTTTTATTTCACTGAACAATTAAAGAGGATTGCTCAGAGCTGGATTAAAGGGGTTTTAAAGGAAACATTTTTTTTCATAATAAGCATCCTTTACCTGCAGACATTCCTCTTTTCACTTCCTCATTGTTCGTTTTTGCTCAGAAGTTGCTCTATTTCTTCTCTGTTCTGTTCACTTCCTGCTTGTCTGATTTTACTGACCACCGTGAAGGGAGACTTTACTGCGGTGGTCAGTAACATGCTCTCCCCCTCCTGGGAACTACATCTGTGTGGCAGGACGCTCTCTACGTGTTAGAGACTTCAAGGAGGTGTGAATTACTGGGCGTGCCGCAATTCATACTGGGAAATGTAGTTCTTACATGAACAAGTGATGCAAACCAGGAAGTGAATGAGAGAACAGAAACTAGAACGCCGGAGGTGATATAGATGAAGGAATTTAATAGGTATTTACTCGTTTGTTAACAGAATCATTACACTATTCTGTCTGTCTACCTTGCAGACATTAATTTTAGGCAAAACCTTTTTTTCCTTTACAACTCCTTTAACTCTGTGTGGCAAGTCTGGGCACAGATGTAAGGAAATCTTATACTGTACATTGTGGCATCATTTTTTTAAAAAAAATCAGGTTTACATCCACTTTAGTTATAACCAGGGCTTGTATTTGGCAGGAATGTGGTGGTATGCAATTCCAGCATCTCCAGTGTGATGTTTAATGGGGGATCTATTGTTTCTGGTGGTGTATATAATGTTGTTGAAGGGGTCTATTGTTACTGGGGCGAGCTACGGTTGTGGGGTGGGTCTATTGTTGCTGGCTGCTAGGGGTTCTAACGCTGCAGTGTATATGTATTGATCCTGGTTTGGGGGAATAGTCTGAATAGATAGCTCAGGAGCCAGCCAGCATGAGTGTCTCCATAGAAAGTGGCTTTCTCTATGGTGGGCACTCTGCAGTGGGGGAGGATCCAGTAGCACCAGCGGGGGACCATAGAAGAGGAGGATCAGGGCTTCTCCATGCAAGACCTTTGCACAGAACAGGTAAGTATGAAATGTTTGTTTTAACCACTTGCATACCAATCACATACCTGTATATACCTGTACATCACTGGACTTCAAGTGATTGTACCGGGATGATGTACAGTTTTTTAGAGCCAACTGTAAGCTCTCTTGTAAAAGCAATCCTACTGACTAACTAGCTGCTGGATTTATTTTACAAGCAGTGGGAGGGGACATCCCACCGGGAGTCCCAATCGACCAGCCAGCGCTTTCGCCAGCTTATTGGAGAACCGAACAAAGTTCAGCTTTGTTCAGATCTGGGCAATGGTAACCCAGAATCGATAACCTGACATCACTTCCAATTTAACCAGATGTGAACGTCATCATTTTAAAATATTAAAAGCATTTAAACACACTGATCTTGGTGTTATCAAATGCTTTTAAAGTGGTTGTAAACTCTCCATCAATTATTCTACCCATAGGTAAACCTATACAGTGGAACCTTAGATTACAAGCATAATCCGTTCCGGGAGAATGCTCATAATCCAAAGCACTCAAAGCGAGTTTCCCCATTGAAGTCAATGGAAACAAAAATAATTTGTTCCCGCTTTGACTTTTATGGTATGCAATACTGCATGTGGCCAGAGGTGGGGGGGGTGCTGGAGAGCCTCGGAAATACTCGGAAAGGCTCTGGATTCGGCGCCCCCACACCTCTGGTCAAATACAGTACTGCACACCGCTATGGTTTGAATTCTGCTCATTTTGAGACAACACTCGCCAACTGAGTCAGAATTTAAATAAAAAATGCTTATATTGTGAAACGCTTGTTAACCACTTTAGCCCCGGACCATATTGCTGTCCAAAGACCAAAGCACTTTTTGTGATTCGGCACTGAGTCGCTTTAACTGAAAATTGTGCGATCGTGCGACGTGGTTCCCAAACAAAATTGGCGTCCTTTTTTTCCCACAAATAGCGCTTTCTTTTGGTGGTATTTGATCATCTCTGCGTTTTTTTTTTTTTTGCGCTATAAACAAAAATAGAGCGACTTTTTTGAAAAAAATGCAATATTTTTTACATTTTGCTATAATAAATATCCCCAAAAAAGAAATAAAAAAACATTTTTTTTCCTCAGTTTAGGCCGATACGTATTCTTCTACATATTTTTCGTAAAAAAAAATCGCAATTAGCGTTTATTGATTGGTTAGCGCAAAATTTATAGCGTTTACAAAAAAGGGGGTAGTTTTATGGCATTTTTATTAATATTTTTTTTTTACTAGTAATGGTGGCGATCAGCGTTTTTTTTCGGTACTGCGATATTATGGCGGACACATCGGACACTTTTGACACATTTTTGGGACCATTGGCATTTTTATAGCGATCAATGCTATAAAAATGCATTGGATTACTATAAAAATGCCATTGGCAGTGAAGGGGCTAACACTAGGGGGCAGGGAAGGGGTTAAGTGTGGTCCTGGTGTGTTCTAACTGTATGGGGGGGGGTTGACTCACTAGGAGGAATCGCTGATCTTTCGTTCATACATCGTATGAACGGGAGATCAGCATTTCCCCCGCTGACAGGAACGAGCGGAATGTGTTTACACACATACCTCCCGTTCCCCGCTCTGTAACGAACGCGCGTGCGTGCCCGGCGGCGATCGCGCCCGCCGGGCACGCGTGCGGGACTCGGAGGGCGTGCGGGGGCCGCGCGCGCGGGCCGCCGGCGGCGCGCGCGCCCCCTAGTGGCCGAAAAAGATAGGACGTAGAGCTACGTGCTCTCGCCCAGCAGTGCCACCGTCCCGCAGTAATATGACGGCGGGCGGTTCGGCAACCAGTTAACCATGTTACTCGCAATCTGAGGTATCACTGTAAAGTAAAACCTTGGTTTGAGAGTAATTTGGTTTGAGAGCGTTTTGCAAGACAAGCTATTTTTTTTTTATAAATTTTGATATACAGTACAAGCGATGTCTTGATATAAGAGTAGCGTCATGTCACAACTGAGTATAACAAAGAAGAGAGGAGCCTCTAAGTGTAGCAATATGGTTCCATTTAATAAAGGTATATTTGGCAACTTATTGCTACACTTAGAGGCTCCTCTCTTCTCTTCTATACTCTGTAGCTCCTGCTGGATTTTGCTTCTAATCCCCTTGTGGAGGCTTCCATTTGTGGATGGACATTTTATGGTTAAACAACCTTGTCACATTGCTATAATCTTTTTATATGGACTATAAACTGAAGGATCTATGAATAAATGGTTGTGGAATGAATCATTTGAGTTTACATTATTTCTTATGGGGAAATTTGCTTTGATATACAAGTGCTTTGGATTACTAGCAAGTTTCTGGAACAAATTATACTCGCACTCCAAGGTTTTACTATAGGCAGTAAAAATACTATATAGATTTATTCATTGCATGAATCTATGTATTGTCACCGCCCACTGGCAAGCACCGGCCATCTGAATAATGGCAGCTGGTTGGCTGTGGAAGTGTCTATCAAAGGCAGCGGCTCTGATAGGCTTTCCGATTACAGCCTGAGGGCTTCCAAATAATTAACCAGGGGACGCAAGGAGTGTGTGATCCTTGGTTAACACTGACATGCGTCTCAGCCAATCAGGTTCACCAGATCTGGTTACCGGTAACCTGATTGGCTGAAGTGACATATCAGGGTGGGACTACATCGAGGGATCGTGGAGGAGGATCTGAGGATGGCTGACCGAGAAAGGTAAGTCCCAGGCGGGGGGGGGGGGCAATCTGGCAGCATTATAGGGGCAAACTGGTATATTGGCTGCATTTGGCATGGCACAGTGTTGCGATAATTGATGGGCACAGTGGAGAAAATGACATGGCACAGTGACTGCGTTTGGCATGGCACAGTGGCGACAATTGATGGACACAGTGGCGACAATGGCATGGCACAGTGGTGACAATGGCATGGCACAGTGGTGACAATTGATGGGCACAGTGGCGACAATTGATGGCACAGTGGCTGCGTTTGATGGCATGGCACAGTGGCGACAATTGATGGCACAGTGGCTGCGTTTGATGGCATGGCACAGTGGCGACAATTTATTGGCACAGTGGCTGCATTTGATGGCATGGCACAGTGGTGAAAATTTTATGGCACAGTGGCTGCGTTTAATGGGCGTAGTGGTTGCGTTTGATGGGCACAGTGGTGGCAATTGATATGCACAATTGACAGGCACAGTAGGTCCGCAATTGTTTTGTTTTTTTCGTTTGTTTGCGCCCCCCCCAAAAAAAAGGAACAGCCACCCGTGCCGTTAAAGTTTACATCAATACTACAGCAATCTTCATTAATCTATCAGAATCTGAAAATTGATTTTGCTTATTTCTGGCACTGAGCATTACAACTTACCTGTGTACACTGCACTTTTCTTTTTGAAACCTGTAACTACTGAATACATAAATAGCACATGGAAAATATAGAACATGCCATTAATATAGCTGCAAGCTGCTTACCGGCTTTTTCTGTAATATTGTTGGTCAATTTATAGTCACATTCAAGTCAAACATCAATATTTCTAATTTAAACTCATTTGGAGAACACGGCCTACCTGCTGACTAAGTGGTTCCAATATTCATACTGTTATGGTATATATCTTGGGAAGCCGAATGTACTGCTAGCTAAATCGCTATGACTGGTATCCTTATTTTCTAAATAGCTCTGAAATTGCAGCTACTAGAAGGCCAGACGCATATTTTTAGGTTAAAGTAATAGCTCCCTGGATCTCTCATAGGGGAAGCTTGCACACTAATGATTTTTTCTGGACTTACGCCTCAAATTCCTTATTTTTTTTGTCAAAATATGTTCTTTATTAAAGCTTGCTTAAAAAAAAAAAAAAGCTTGCTTAACCACTTTAGCCCCGGACCATATTGCTGTCCAATGACTGACCAGAGCACTTTTTGTGATTCGGCACTGCGTCGCTTTAACTGACAATTGCGCGGTCGTGCGACGTGGCTCCCAAACAAAATTGGCGTCCTTTTTTTCCCACAAATAGAGCTTTCTTTTGGTGGTATTTGATCATCTCTGCGGTTTTTATTTTTTGCGCTATAAACAAAAATAGAGCGACTATTTTGAAAAAAATTCAATATTTTTGTACATTTTGCTATAATAAATATCCCCCAAAAATATATATAAAAAAAAACATTTATTTTTTTCTTCTCAGTTTAGGCCGATAGGTATTCTTCTACATATTTTTTGTTAAAAAAAAATCGCAATAAGCGTTTATTGATTGGTTTGCGCAAAAGTTATCGCGCCTACAAAATAGGGGATAGATTTATGGCATTTTTATTAATATTTTTTTTTTACTAGTAATGGCGGCGATCAGCATTTTTTTTTTCAGTACCGCGACATTATGGCGGGCACTTCGGACACTTTTGACACATTTTTGGGGCCATTGGCATTTTTATAGCGATCAAAAATACATTGTATTACTATAAAAATGCTATTGGCAGTGAAGGGGTTAAGTATGTTCCTGGGTGTGTTCTAACTGTATAGGGGGGGTGACCTCACTAGGGGAAATCACTGATCTTCTGTTCATACATTGTATGAACAGAAAATCAGCGTTTCCCCCGCTGACAGGAACGAGAGCTTTGTGTTTACACACATAGCTCCCGTTCCCCGCACTGTAATGAGCGATCGCGTGTGCCCGGCGGCGATCGTATCCGCTGGGCACGCCCGGGACTCGGGGGCGAGCGGGGGGCGCGGGGGGCGCGCGTGCTGGCCGCCGGTGGCGCGCACGCACCCCCTAGCGGCCACTAAAGAGCGGACGTATAGCTATGTGCTCTCGCGTAGCAGTGCCACCGTCCCGCAGTAATATGACGGCGGGCGGTCGGCAAGGAGTTAACCTTTTCGCGCCCGCGCTATAGACAAAATACGTCTACAGCGCGACGCTCAATTTTCGGGTGGACGTCCATGGACGTCCTCTTGTTTAGTTCCGCAATGGGCACCGCCACGGGCGAGCATTGTGGAAGAGCTGTGTCCGCTCTGCCATGCGGGGGCCGGTGCGCATCCCTGGTGACCACGATGTCTGCCAGGTACCCGCGATCGGCAGTCACAGAGCCAGGGACGTGGATCTCTGTGTGTAAACACTGAGATCCACGGAGAGGAGACTGATAGTGTGTCCCTTGTGCATAGGGACACACCATCGGTCACCTCCCCTAGTCAGTCCCCTCCCCCCCACAGTAAGAATCACTCCCAGAGAACACATTAACCCCTTGATTGCCCCATACAGGTTAACCCCTTCCCTGCCAGTGACATTTATATAGTAATCAGTGTATATTTATAGCACTGTTCGCTGTATAAATGTAAATCCCAAAAATGTGTCAAAAGTGTCCGCCACAATATCGCAGTCCTGACAAAAATTATAGCATAGCAATTATTATAGCAAAAAGTACAAAATATAGATTTTTTTGTTTATAGCGCAAAAAATAAAAACCGCAGAGGTGATCAAATACCACCAAAAGAAAGCTCTATTTGTGGGGAAAAAAGAACGTCAATTTTGTTTGTTAGCCACGTCGTAAACAGTGCTGAAAACTGAAAATTGGCCTGAGCAGGAAGGGGGTTTATGTGGCCAGTAAGCAAGTGGTTAATTTAAGTTATTTATTTTTAATCAACACAGGGGACTTATGAATGGGAAGTATGCTGGTGGCTGCTCTGTTCCTTGAAATGTAATTTTTTTTTCTTCAAACAAATTTTATTGAAAAGAGTAAAAAGGATGGGTCAGGCGGCGTACACACGACCGAGGTTCTCGCTGGAAACCAGCGAGAACCTCGGCCGTGTGTACGCTCTCGGCGAGCTTCCCGTCGGGAAGCCCGTCAAGCAGAAATAGAGAGCACGCTCTCTATTTGCTCGACGGCCCGCCTGGATGAATGGCTGGTTGCTATTCCCGACGGGCGGGTCACCGATTTCGACGGCCGGCAGAGAACCTCGACGGGCGGAACGATGTGTTCTGCCCGTCGAGGTTCTCTGCCGTGTGTACACGGCCTCACAGCAGTATCAGGCCGCGTACACACGACCAGTTTCCTCGACATAATCCATCAAGAAACTTGGTGGGAGAGCTTTTTCGCCAAGGAAAACAGTCGTGTGTATGCTTTTCATCGAGAAAAATGTTGAGGAACTCGACGAGGAAAAAAGAGAGCAAGTTATCTTTTTCCTCGCCAGGAGTCGTCGTGTTCCTCGTCGGGCTGGTTTTCCAACGAGAAACACGTTGGTGTGTATGCTTAGAAACCCGCGCACCTTCGGTAAAAGTCGCGTTTGTAATGGAAATAGCACATTTGTCACGCTGTAACAGACTGAAAAGTGCAAATCGTCTCTCACCAAACTTTTACCTAACACGCAGTAACATGAGATTAGCAAAAGCAGCCCCAAGGGTTGTGTCAGTGGAATCGAACTTCCCCTGCTGTCGTATGTGTTGAAGTCACCGCGTTTGAGAACAAGGAGATTTGGTCTTGACTGTGTACGCAAAGACAGCTTGTCAAGTTTCTCGACAAGCCTAACAAGGAACTCGTCGAGGAAAACGATGTGTGTACGAGGCCTCACAATTGGGTTGAATTCAATCGAAACAGTATTCAACAGTTAGTATTAATAGTATAATAGTGGGTTATATGCAAAATCCAAGAACATAAGCAATGGTTCTCATGTAAAACAAAGGAGAAATTGTGCGTATATTAGTACTGAGTGAGCAGTATATTTCTTGTACTAGTAACTAGCCTATAGTTTCCTCGAGTAAGAAAACATTGCATCAGTATGTTGCTTTTGAAGTATAACTATTTGCCATAACATATGTTCAATATGATTATTATCCAATCGACCTAACTTTGTCCCCAGGTGGTATACGGCTGAAACTTTTTGGCTTGTGAGGGTGTAGGGCAGTGATGGTGAACCTTGGCACCCCAGATGTTTTGGAACTACATTTCCCCTACACTGCAGAATGCATGAGCATCATGGGAAATGTAGTTCCAAAACATCTGGGGTGCCAAGGTTTGCCATCACTGGTGTAGGGTGTGGGTGCGCTGGTTAAATAATAGGTACTCAGGCCAATCTTAATTATTAAAACATACAAAAAGTAGCGCTAAAAATTAAAATGTTTTTTTTTTTTTTAAATCAAATAACTGATAAAAAAAGAGTCCAAATAAGTATAGTGAAAAAACTTAGTGGATAGGTGAACAAAGTGAATAGTTCCAAAACCAGATGTCTGATATATATCCGAAAAAAAGGAGGAACAATTCCAAATGTATATAATGAAGAAAAACTTGATTGATGTGTGAACACAGTGAATAGTTCCAAATCAATGATGATTTTCTCTTGAGCGTGATAAACACCGATGATAAACCCGCCACCAATAAACCAGAGGCTTACCAGATATATAGAACCCAAATGAGCCTACGCCCAGAGGGTCAAACAAGCTGGATGTATACAAAGGCTGTATCAGGATAGGAATCAATCTTCATACGACAACATCGCCAAGGTAAAGAAGATGTTCAATGGTATAAAATATTCACTCCCGAATGGTCAAACCAACACCAATGTATAGAGAGAGGTAATAGAAAGAGGCACATAGCATAATACCGTAGGAACTGGATATTTAATAATGGTTATAAACACTTACATGAAAGTGAAGATAAAACAGCATATCAATCAATATGTCAGTGGCAGCAGTGGAATCACCCTAATCTTAATTATTGACAGGTCTGGGTACTCAATTAGGTCTGCTCAGATTTGGGTGTAGATTGAGTTAGACGGGGAAAAAAGAGAAACGAAGAAGAACAAGGACAAAATGGGGAGTATTGCCTTAAGTATATTAAGTAAAATAGTACCTTTTCATCCCAGGTATAGTAGAAAAGGGGGCGAATGGGGGCGAAGGACTAGTGGCTGAAGTTAGACCTAGGGCTGCCCATGCAATGGTTTGGGAGGGACTATCTCGGTACTGATGAGAATTCATAGAAACATAAATGGTATAAAAATAATTTATTGATATATAAAAATTGCAAAAACAAATAATTGTACAATTCAATGATTGGTCAACGTCGACTAGTTTCGCGGGCTTGCCGCTTCGTCAGGACAGCCAATCTACAGAATAATGCAATAAGAATATGTAATAAATACCAGCGATACAATATACAAATGGTAAAAAACATTGATAAAAAAGCTCACCGATTGAATCAATTGATAATATGCGGAAGCCGGGCGGCCCAGGGGGTGCTCCCCCCACGGCGGACAAGGGGATGGTTGGTCGTGAAAAGATCTGGGTGTAAACGTTATAAAATATATGTATCAATATGAGAAACTAAAATTATATTAATTCCCATGGAGTGGGTGGGGTGGGGGTTAGGGAGGGTGTGTGGATAAGGGAGGGGGGGGTAGGGGAAAGATAGGGGAAGGGGACGAGGGAAGACAGAGGGAAGGGCTAGAGAAGGGGGGGGGGAAAGGGAACAGGGATGGAAGGAAAAAAGGGGGGGAAGGAAGGGAAAGGAAAGAAGGGAAATATAGCGAGATGGTGGGATTAGAGGGAAGAAAGAAACGAAGAAGAGAAGAAAAAAAAGGGGGTAAAAAGAATGGGTGACACCCTAGAAGATTATGGGGGGGGGGGGGCGGGCAGATTTGTTGAAGGTATTAGCAATAAAATATTGGGAGAAGGCTGTAATTTGAGAGTAGTTAAAGCTGGATTCCATCCGCGTTTTTTTTTTTTTTTAAAGTCAGCAGCTACAAACACTATAGCTGCTGACTTTTAATTAAGGACACTTACCTGTCCTAGGCACTTGCAATGTCGCCCCCCCCCCACGAGGCCGATCCCTCGATCGTGTAAGACCCCGGCACCGCCATCCTCAGTAAGGGAAACAGGCAGTGAAGCCTTGCAGCTTCACTGCCCATTTCCTACTGTGCATGCGCGAGGCTCGCGTCGCTTTGTGAATGGGCGGCTGCTTTCTGGGATACATACAGCGTGCCACATTCCCCAGAAGACACCGCGAGGAGGATGAGGAAGAAGACCTGCCTAGGTGGAGGAAGAGGCAGATTAGCAAGTTTCGCATTGCAACCTCCCTTTCTGGTGAGTAAAAAGTATTTTTATTTCTATATTTTTTTCTATTTTTTTAAGAATTTTGGTATATATTTTTTTTAGGGTGGAACACCACTTTAATGTGACAGCAAATGGTATTTATGTGTCTCGTTGAGTGTGGTTGAGGGAAGTTATTTTGCATTCTTGGAGAGAAATGTTCATTCTTATGCCCCTTCATACCCCCAACAGCTGTGATCCTCTGGTGCTGCAAGGGTTAATCCAACTGGATTTATGACAGGCATTCGTCAAAAGTGCTGACTATATACCCACCCATCTGCCCCCTCCTTTATTCATCAAAGCCTTACTGCAATGGAAAAAAGCTCTATGAATGGAGGAGGTGGATTTTTCATTTATCCTCTCATCCTTCATTCATAGAGCACTTTGTGGGAAGTGATAGTATAGATTAGAATCTACCAATGGGATAAGAGGGTGGTAGGGGTGGACAAAGTTGTGCATAGTTTGATTTGTGCCTGTCACAGGACCAGAGTCTCACATTAAATTGGTTGTAAAGACACAAGGTTTTGTATCTTTTATGCAGGTAAAAAAAATGTCAGTGTGCAGCAGCCCCTCCAATACTTACCTGGACCCCCTCTCATTCGCACTCCTGATTGGCTTTTGGCAGCAGTGGGAGCTATTGCTGTCAATCACAGCCAGTGAGCCAATCAAGAGACGGAGGGGGCTGGCAAAGCAGTGGCTCCTTCTGTGAATATTCACACAGAGCCGTGGCTCAGGAGTGTGCATGCTTGGGTGCCCCCACAACAAGCAGCTTGCCACTGGAGCACCTGGCAGGAGGGAGGGGCCAGAAGTGCTTTTTAGAAAAGAAAAAAAACAAGACTTTAAAGTGTTACTAAACCCAGGACCCTTCATTCACTATATCTGGTCTCCCACAGTACACAGAACATAGAAATGCAAATATTGCAGAAATATAAACTGCTAAATACCTTTTCTTATCAGCAGTATATAGCAGGCTTTTGACTTCTGTCAATGTTCAGTTAAGCTTTCATTCTACTCTGACTGTCTTCTGAGGCTGCAGGACCCCTGGCCCTCTGTCTGGACAGTGTTAATTGGTCCTGTGCTGATCACATGTACCCTCCTAAGAAAAAAAACTCTCTAGCAATACACACCAAACTGAGCATGTGCATAGTGACTCCAAAGACTCTATATTATCAGGAGATGAATTGAGGACAGTGGAAGAAATGGAGGATCAGAGAAGACAGGATCAAACAGCCAGGGCCATGACAAATGGGGCCCCTCACACAGCTTTAGGCAGGGCCCCCCCTGGAGCAGAGAACCAGGGGGGCCCTCCTCTCTCCTGCAGCAAGATGATAAGCGCGGGGGGGGAGGTTGTGCTAACGAAAGTGTCATCTCTTCTGTTTTCTCACCTGCCGCGAGATGACGGGGGGGGGGGGTTGTTGCTAACGAACAAAACAAAGTGAAGTCTTCTCCTCTCTCTCCTGCTACGAGATGCCAAAGTGAGACAGAAAAAAAGGGGGCGGGCCCCTGCCGCGAGTTGTTAAAAGTGGGGGTCAGACAAAAAAAACAGGGGGGCTACCGGGACCCTTACAGGTGTAATGCCTGTACCCCCCCTGATGGTGGCCCTGCAAACAGCCTTTTTAAACAATGCAGAGGATTAACCACTTTAATATCGCACCAGAATATTTAACCTTTGGGGTCAGGGCCGGACTTACCGTTGGGCTTGACTGGGCTCAAGTCCATGGGCCCCGGATGGCAACCCTTTTTTTAGGGGTCCGGAGGCCCCCAGGGCTCTGGACAGCAACCCTCACTGCTTTTATTTATTTTTTTATATATTTTATATATATATATATATATATATATATATATATATTTTTTTTTTTTTTTATTATTATTATTATTATTATTAAAGGGCTCAGAGGTCTCCAGGGCCCCCGGATGGCAACCCCCCCCTTTTTTTAATAAAAAAATTCACATTTTTTTTATATATATATTTTTTGTTATTAAAGGGCTCAGAGGGCCCCATGTGTCAACCCCCCCTTTTTTTTTTATTTTTTTATAAATGTTTATTTTTTTATTTTTGTTTATATATATTTTTTTTAATTAAAAGGCCCAGAGATCCACAGGGCCCTGGAAGGCTACCCCCATTTTTATATATATATATTTATTTATTTATTTCTTCTTTTTTTGTAAAGCCCCCCCCTGCCCCCTGCTTCTTAATTTTCGTCAGCCCCCCCCCCGCTTCTCAATTTCAGGCGGCAGCACGGATTCTGAGTAACTTTCCCGCACAGACCGCTTCTTCCTGCAGTCCCGCGAAAGGGTTAATTTTCCCGCACTGCAAAAGGAGGCAGCACAGAAGCAGGAGGAACCGGAGCGGTGTGTGGAGGACTGTAGCTGCTGAAGGGAAGGAAGCTGACAGCCGGGCTAATGACAGTCTGTGGCCCTGGCTGTCGGCACAGGTGAGAGGCATTCCCCCCCCCCCCCCCCGCTCAACAACTGCAAAAACTCCCCCCAGGAGGAGCCGGAGCGGTGTGTGGAGGACTGTGGTTGCTGAAGGGAAGAAAGCCGATGCCGGGCTAATGACAGTCTGTGGCCCTAGCGGTGTGAAGGGAAGAGAGTCAGCCCCCCCCCCTGCTCAACAACTTTAATGCGCAAACCCCCCCGCTCAACATCTTCGATCCCCCCCAATTCTCGGCTCGGCCCCTTCAACACTCAAGCCCAGGGGCCGGCCCCTTCAACACTCAAGCCCAGGGGCCCCCACCACCCTAAGTCCTTCCCTGTTTGGGGTTATTAGGGGGGCAGAGGAATAAACATTTCAATGAACAGAGCAGCCATTAGCACATGGGACACTTCTCATTTAATGTAAGTAATGAGCACAACTCATGTCAAATTAACACAACTTAAAGCTAGTTCCGCCATTTTTTTTTAAGTCAGCAGCTACAAATACTGCACCTGCTGACTTTTAAAATAAGGACACTCATAGCTCCCAACTATCCCTGATTTGGAACAATGTCCCTCTGTCCCTCCTTCCTCCTCATTTGTCCCTCATTCTGATCTGATCTATATAGATGCATATAAAATATACTTTTTATCTATCAAAAAGTGTTATCCAGTTCTGAACATTTCACATTTCTAAATTGCTGCATTGGTAAATTCCAAAAGCCGATATAAAGGAATAGCAGTGTTAAAAAAAAGCACTTGTAGGTTTAACCAATTGTGTTTTTTGTACAATTCTACTTCAAGGGGGCGTGGTAAGGGGTGTGTCCTATGCCTGCATACTTTTGCTGATAGGTGTCCCTCATTCCCATCTCAAAAAGTTGGGAGGTATGGACACTTAACTGTCCTGGGCAAAATAAGGACACTTACCTGTCCTGGACTGATCCCCCCCTCGGCTCTCGGGTGCTGCAGCCGCCTCTTCGGTAAGGAAATCAGGAAGTGAAGCCTTGCAGCCCTACTGCAAATGAGTGACTCAAGCTGCGCGATCTGAATGGTCCCTGCTGTCTTCTGTGACCTGTGTGTCTACGAGAAGACAGCGGGGGGGGGGGGGGGGGACAGAGCAGGCGCCAGACATGGCTTGGCTATCTATGCCCGGAAGTGGGAGAAAAATACCTGCCTGTGTCTGCAGATAAAAACAAATTGTGCAGCTTTGGATAATGCCCTTGCCATGGGTGCTTAGGCCATCTATATACCTCTCAAAGACTGGTTGAAAAACTTTTAGAGATGTTATCCCCCATCCTGTCTTGTTGCTGGGATGTTGCTAAGACTTTCACAGCTGTTACTTATCACCATCACAGGAGCAAGCTGTCAACCCCCTGTGCATGCACAGTTCATTATCTTTTACTCTCTGGGAGATTTTGGGGCTTCTGGGGTTATGCAAGTGGCCTACACCTATAGCTATGCATTATTCAATATAAATCAAAGCTGCATAGTTTGTTTTTATCTACTGGTGCACCTTACTAGCATAAGCAGTTTTTTGGTAAGGGGAACTAACCCTTTAAGCAGCATATCAGTCATGGCATTAATGGATCAAAGGCTGTGTATAATTCTACTTATGAGTCCCCCCGGGAAGTCTGATAGATACCTTTATCTTAAAGCAAAACAAAGCTGCATCTGAGCACCACAAATGGCAAATGCTATTTAGTTCATTTCTAATATTCAAAGCAAACTCATCCATCCTTCCATGTCTCCATGCTTTATTTTGTTGAAAAAAAAAAAGGCCATCTTAAGTAAGATTCATGCAGCAGTTACTTATTGGAATCCATCTGCCATTAGCTTAAGCATGCAGGCTGGAGGGTGGGCTTAACTGAAGAACCCCCTTTCTCCCCTCCTAAAGACTCATGGGACATCTCTTTGGCCTAGGCTAGAAATCAGAAGAAATATAAAAAAAAGTGAATATAAAATACCTATATACTGTATTTATTAATGCTAGCAGCATAAGAAGTAAATACAGTTAAAATTGATTTAGAGAGGTTAGTTCCATTTTAAATTGTAAAATGTCAACCTAATGCTGAGAGCTTTACAGTTTTGGGTAAAAAATTCCCTACAAACATTAACTCATTTTGAGAAGCAGTAATCATTGGTGACTAAACTTCAGATGCTACCAGAATGTTGGCGCTTCCGATTTTTCACATATCTTTTGGCACTGCCCAGCTATAGTTAAATGGGTTGTAAAGGAAAAACATTTTTTTCATAATAAGCATCCTTTACCTGCAGACATTCCTCTTTTCACTTCCTCATAGTTTGTTTTTGCTCAGAAGTTGCTCTATTTCTTCTTTGTTCTGTTCACTTCCTGCTTGTCTGATTTTACTGACCACTGTGAAGGGAGACTTTACTGCGGTGGTCAGTAACGTGCTCGCCCCCTCCTGGGAACTACATCTGTGTGGCAGGACGCTCTCTACGTGTTAGAGACTTCAAGGAGGTGTGAATTACTGGGCTTGCCGCAATTCATACTGGGAAATGTAGTTCTTACATGACTGAGCGATGCAAACCAGCAAGTGAATGAGAGAACAGAAACTAGAATGCCGGAGGTGATATAGATGAAGGAATTTAATAGGTATTTACTCGTTTGTTAACAGAATCATTACACTATTCTGTCTGTCTACCTTGCAGACATTAATTTTAGGCAAAAAATGTTTTCCCTTTACAACTCCTTTAACCTCCCTGGCGGTGTTCCCGAGCGTGACTCGGGGTGTTTTTTTCTTGCCAAGATCGGTATCCCCGAGTCACGCTCGGGGTGACATGCAGAGCCTGCAGCGCGCGCTGGCTTACCTTCTTCCTGGATCCAGCGATGCATCCACGCTGTGTGAGCGAGCGGGTGCTCGCTCGATTCACACAGCGTCCCCGTGTGCCGCCGAGCTCCGTTCCCTGCGACGTTACGACGCACGGGAGCGGAGAACGGTGCCAAATTCAAAAAAGTAAACAAACACTTTACATACAGTATACTGTAATCTTATAGATTACAGTACTGTATGTAAAAAATACACACCCCCCATGTCCCTAGTGGTCTGTCCAGTGCCCTACATGTTCTTTTATATAATAAAAAGTGTTCTTTCTGCCTGGAAACTGTAGATTGCCCATAGCAACCAAAAATGTCCCTTTATGTCAAAAATGGTTTTAGATCAGCTAGAAAACAGCGATAATAAATTATAATCACTTGCAGAATTTAGCGATAGCGATTTGTGGGGAAATTCGTCATAAAAAAAAAAAATAATGACAGCAAAAATTCTGCAACTGAGCAAATTTCAGTGATTTTGATTTGATTACATTATTGAATAATTTTTACTATAATTATATTATTATTTGTTATAATTTTTTATAATTATTTATTATATTATAATTTTTAATAAAAAAAAAAATCATACCCGGGATGCCTATTAGACTCTTGTTTGGATAGATTTAAGTGAGTTATTCCTAAAAATTACAGGCCTACAGTATAAAACGCCAAATTCCCTTGCAAATAATGGTACCGCTTTCAGCACCTAAAATGTTAAAGAATCATACTGCCAGGGAGGTTAAGTATTGGGAATTAGTGATCACCATAGTTAACTCCATTGCCAAGATCTCCCTGTCACCCCCTGTGAGTCTACGTCTGTTGGGATTGGTAGAGGAACTAATTCTAATGGTGGCAGAGAGGACCATGCTCAGTCTACTTTTGTTTTATGCCCGCAAGGCCATAACAATGTCCTGGAAGAAGGCTACCCCCTCCTTCTCTTAACCTTTAGAAATATCTTGTTAATACCAATCTGCCTTTGTACAAAGATACCTATGCCAATAGGGGATTCCCACAGAAATACGATAGGGTCTGGTCCAAATGGTTGGCTGATCCTTCTACAGCCTCTATTCTAGACAGTTCCTAATCATCTGTCCTTCCTTTATAGTGCTATGTACATCAATGAGATGTGAGGTGATACTGGAGACTTATTTTTTTATATCAGATACATTACTATGCATGGAAAGTACTTGTGTGACCTGAACCATTCCTAACTCCACCATGGTCGCCTAACTGGTGGTATCCTGTATTAATAGAAGTATGGACTCCAGAGAGAAAGATATTATTTTGCCCCTGTACAAATCATTAGTAAGACCTCATCTGGAATATGAAGTTCAGTTTTGGGCACCAGTTCTCAAAAAGGATATCGGGGAACTGGAGAAAGGGCAACCAAACTGATAAGAGGCATGGAGTAGCTCAACTATAGAATTTATTCACTCTTGAGAAGAGGAGAATAAGGGGGGATATGATCAACATTTAAGGGGTCCATATAGTGAACTTGGTGTTGAGTTATTCACTTTGCGGTCAACACAAAGGACAAGGGGGCACTCTTTACGTCTGGAGGAAAAGAGATTTCATCTCCAAATACGGAAAGGTTTCTTCATAGTTAGAGCTGTGAAAATGTGGAATAGACTCCCTCTAGAGGTGGTTCTGGCCAGCTCAGTAGATTGCTTTAGGAAAGGCCTGGATTCTTTGCTAAATGTATATACATGCATACCCCACTTTTAAGTACACAATGGGACCAGAGCATGTATGTAAAATGAAAATGTACTTAAAGTGAAACAATACCTTTTTTCACTTCTAGGGTGTAGTGGGGGATCAGGGGCTGTAGTGGGGGTGTCAAGAGCTGTAGTTGAGGTCTCAGGGGCTGTAATAGGGGTGTCAGAGGCACACTGGAACAGGGTGTGCTATGCTCTTGGAGCTTCAGCTCATTTTACTGCGGCTGCAAAATGTCTGTACAGTACTTGTAAGGCACTTTACATACACTCTCGGGTATGTCCTTACTCGCGAGTGTATGTAAAGTGAGTGTACTTAAAGTGGGGTATGCCTGTAATCTAACTGAGTACTAACATTTATAGGTAAAGTTGATCCAGGGAAAATCCAATTGCCTCTCAGGGGGACCAGGAAGGATTTTTTTTCCCCTGCTGTAGCAAATTGGATCATGTCTTGCTGTTTTTTTTTTGTGCCTTCCTCTGGATCAACTGTGGGTATAGAATTGGGTATATGGGATTTTATGATTTATATATATATATATATATATTTTTTATGGTTGACCTGGATGGACTTGTGCCTTTTTTTAACCTGACTAACTATGTAACTATGCTACCAATGGCCCTTGTGTGGGCGACCGTGTCTTATATTGATCTTTTTGTTTTATTTGCTCTGCTGTCCTTGTTTTATATTTGTTTTTCTTGTTTACTATATATATCAATAAACAGATATAAAAAAAAAAACATCAGATGCGGTTTGGAAGTATAAGATCATGGTGGTACTTGTAGTACCTCGACAGTTAGAGAGTCTCAGCTACCCAACCTTGATGAAAACGGTTATAAGACACATACACAGTCACTATATTTGCATTGTATTCTTTCTACCGGTTGGGTGCAATCTCATTAACATGCCGAGTGCACTGTACACTGCTCTAGTGCCTCCAGCAAGGTAAAATCAGAGTGTATTAGATGGCTGAAGAGTCACCTGTATTAAATCGTGCTTGGCACACTGCACCCACGTCTCCCTGTCCTGTCCTTTACTTGCCTGATTTATGGCTCCTACGGAGATTTTGACCTTTTTCGGCTTCCAACAACTTCAGATAATGTAGAACAAATAATCTGGGGACCCTTCAGGGGCTGAAGTCAGCTATCACATTTGTGATGAGAACGACAATAGAGAAATGTCACCAGGGGGAGACAATCTAATTTACAGTTCACTTCAGTTCTGTGTATTGATTGCTAGCTTTCCCTAGATCACACTGGGAGAGTAGCTGTCTAAGGGCTTGAAGATGGCAGATGGAGCTGTCCATAGTGCTGAGCCCAGCAGTGAGGAAAGCTGTATAAATATTATGCTGAACATACTAAGAGGAGTTAAACATAGTGCTGAATCTGGTGAGGTGAGCTTCCTATAGTGCTGATTCTAATGACAGGAGCTGTTGCCAGTGCTAAATATAGAGAGCAGGACTTTCCATGGAATTGAATTTTGGGTGAATAGCATAGTGCTGAATCTTATAAGAGGAGCCGTCCACAGTACTGAATCTAGGCACAACCTCTATCCAGGGAGGTTGATTTACTAAAGGCTAAATTTACTAATTTACTAATTATTTTGTGTATCACAATCGCACTTGGAAGGGAAAATGATTTCTGTCATCCAATCATGTGCAAGCAAATATCCTGTTTTACATTTCTTGCATGTCCCCCTGAGATCTAGAGTAACTGCACTTGTGGGTGCATGTCACGTACCTGGTGGAGATCGAGCTGGAGAGGGGGCTTCTCTTGCACCTCCTGTCCAACACCCCTGGTAGTGATGACAGGGAGTGAAGGACACAGAGTGGCACGAGGGCCGATGCTGTGGATGACGCTGGCTGGGCCTTGGTAGGAACCAGGTGGCTGAAGAGTGCTGGGCAGGCTCTGAGAACTGGAGCTCCGTATCGCTGGGTCAGCAGATGGATGCGTAGCTGGGACGTAAGCCAGGTGGTCAACAACAGCCAGACAGAGCAGGTACCGAGACAAGAGGCAGAGACGGGACACAGGCCGGGTTTGGTACACAGATGGGCAGCAAGGTACAGGAAAATCAGACAGAAGCAAAGTCAAACACAAGCCGGGATCAGGTAGGCAGGTGGAGGTCAAGGAGCAGGTTTCCGGTGAAGCCGGGTCAAAACACAGGAAGCTGGAACAGATCAGGTAAACAGGCACTAGCTGAACGACCACTCACAAATGTTCATGTGTCAGGGTTCAGTTTAAATAGGCCTACTTGGTGCCCATACTTGCACGTGCACACGTGCATGCGCCAAACAAGTCCCTTGTTGTACACACACTGGTGTGCCCATGCTGGTGCGCAGGTGCATGTCTGTTGGCAGGACTTGTCTTACAGTGCACTTGAAGAGCACAAACTATTTACCTTTCGGCCCCACATCCAATCGCTGTCCAAAGCTCAACCTCAACCTCCGCAACATCTCTGTGCCCCTGATGATGTCATTACGACGAAACGATCGTCGGGCAGACACACTCGTATTTCGCATATGCTAACGGCCTTAGGCGGTCTGATATTCATACGGAGCTTTTTATCCTTGTAAGGACTTTTGTATCACTCTCTATGAATGAGAGTATTTTAAGCTGTTTCAATTTTTTTAGTTTTTAAATAAACCCTCTCGTTTTTTACGCCTACACTATGGGATTGTCCCTTTCTTTTTTCCCACATGGTGTTTGATAAACACACGCTCACATACATCTATGCAAGTTCCATTTGGAAGCAGTGGTTAACCCCATGAGGAGCTGTGGATTCTACCATCTAATCTGTGGAGAGATGCGGATTCGTTCCTGACACCCCAAAGGATCAGAATTTCCTGCTATGCCTGTTTAGACTACTCCTGGAAGGGATAGTCACAGGCTTTCTGGTAAGCCTTTATTTCTACTGGTGTTGGGCCACTGATGTCTGAAATCTCCCTCCTTTCTCACCTGTGGATCTCCTAATTGGACTTTCATTGTTTGCATCTTTTCATCACCTGCATTGGAAGGGGCTAATAACTCCCAGCTTTTTTCTGTGGACTCTATTTGTTTTGCACCTCATATACTGAATTGGTCACTTTAATTTTACACTGTTTATTTATCTGTTGATATTTATAAGTACTTTATGCTCAGTGCCATATTAATTGGCACAGTGTTATAACAACCTATGCACTTATAGCTTTTGTGTATTCACATTTTGATTGTTACCATTTATAGATTAACACTGTTTACACCAGTTATTTTAGATACTTATGTGGTATATGCTGTCCAGCGCTACACTGTTTTTGCACATTTTTCTTTACACTTTATATCTAAGTTGTAGTGTTTAGCAGCAGGGCGTCCTTCTCAGGACCCTATCTTAATTGTTTCACTAATATACATTTTTACTAAGCGCAATTATTCCCATTCCCTTTTCCCTTACTTTTACACAAGATCTTAACAATAACTTACAAGGCCATCCACAACCTGGCCCCCAGCTACATCACCAAACTGTTCTCAAAATACTGTTCTCTCCAAGACCTCCTGCTCTCTAGCTCCCTTTTCACTTCATCCCATGCTTGCCTCCTGGACTTTTCCCGAGCCTCTCCCATCCTCAGGAATGCTCTACCCCAATCTGTCTGACTGTCTCCTACTTTGTCCACTTTCAGATGATCCCTGAAAACTCATATCTTCAGAGAAGCCTATATGGCCCTCACCTAACAACTGTGCACATATTTTTTCCATCAGCTCATAACATACAGTTATTACCTCTTGTATCTCTTGACCCTTCCTCTTAGATTGTAAGCTCTAATAACCAGGGCCCTCTTAATCCTACTGTATTAAAGTGTATTGTATTTCTACTGTCTACCCTCAAGTTGTAAAGCGCTGCGTACACTGTCAGCACTATATAAATCCTGTATAATGATAATAAATCAACCCCATAGTGTTAAATCCAATGTAAAGAAGTCAACATAGGATGAATTTGGTAAGGGGAGCTGTCCACAGTGCTGAATCGAAGAATATGAGCTTAGTGCTGAATTCAGTGTTAGGCGGTCTCATAGGATAAATCAGATAAGGAGAGCTGTCCATGGTGCTGAATCAAAAAATATGAGCTTAGTGCTGAATTCAGTGTGAAGAGGTCCCATAGGATAAAATGGATAGGGGGAGCTGTCCACGGTGCTGAATCTAAGAATGTGAGCTTAGTGCTGAATTCAGTGTGAGGAGGTCCTATAGGATAAAATGGATAAAGGGAGCTGTCCACGGTGCTGAATCTAAGAATATGAGCTTAGTGCTGAATTCAGTGTGAGGAGGTCCCATAGGATAAAATGGATAAGGGGAGCTGTCCACTGGGCTGAATCGAAGAATATGAGCTTAGTGATGAATTCAGTGTGAGGAGGTCCTATAGGATAAAATGGATAGGGGGAGCTGTCCACGGTGCTGAATCTAAGAATGTGAGCTTAGTGCTGAATTCAGTGTGAGGAGGTCCCATAGGATAAAATGGATAAAGGGAGCTGTCCACGGTGCTGAATCTAAGAATATGAGCTTAGTGCTGAATTCAGTGTGAGGAGGTCCCATAGGATAAAATGGATAAGGGATCTGTCCACTGGGCTGAATCGAAGAATGTGAGCTTAGTGCTGAATTCAGTGTGAGGAGATCCTATAGGATAAAATAGATAAGGGGAGCTGTCCACGGTGCTGAATCAAAGAATATGAGCTTGAATTCAGTGTGAGGAGGTCCCATAGGATAAAATGGATAAGGGGAGATGTCTACGGTGCTGAATCGAAGAATATGAATTTAGTGCTGAATTCAGTGTTAGGGCCAGTGTTGCTCATCATCCTTTAAAAAAGTAATTAGTTACAGTTACAAATTACTTGTCCGAAAAAGTAATTGAGTTAGTGACTCAGTTACTACATTGGCAAAGTAATTAGTTACTCAGCAAAGTAACTGACTTTTTTTTTTGCCGGCGTATGACCACCCCCTAATTTTCCAGCTAAAATTTTGGTTTTGGGATATACTCACTGTATAAGACGACCCCTCACTGTGCCATCTGTAACATTCCTCACTGTGCCATCTGTAACATGCCTTACTGACAGTGAGGCATATTACAGGCACAGTGAGGCATGTGAGGCATGTTACAGGCACAGTGAGGCATGTGAGGCATGTTACAGGCACAGTGAGTGAGGCATGTTACAGGCACAGTGAGGCATGTATGATGGCACAGTGAGTCACTGTGCCATCATACATGCCTCACTGTGCCTGTAAAATGCCTTGACGACGATCTCCCTACCTTCTCCCGTTTTCCACCATATGTCAGACCCAGACGTCGGCAGGCCATCCTCCATTATTCAAAATCCGCGCCTCCTCCTCAAGCTGTGATCATGACAGGCAGAAGAGTAATTTTCCCAGCAGAGCCTCTGTTCAGTGTTCCGCCTATCACGGATGTCCTCTCGTCGGAGGCCGAGGCTGAGGATGAGAAGGCATCCGTGATAGGCTGAACACTAAACGGAGGCTCTGCTGGGAAAATTAGTGTTCCGCCTATCATGGACGGAACAGTCAGAGGGGGAGGCGCGCTTTTTTAATAATAGATGCGGATGCCGACGGCTGAGTCAGAGGTAAGTGTAATTACGGTAACGCCGCCCAAGTAATGGGAACGGCGTTGCCGTGAGGGGAAGAGTAATCTGGTAGATTACTCGTTACCCTCAAAAGGGGCATCGTTAGGTAACAACGTTTATTTTAAAGCCGTTACTTACAACACTGGTTAGGGCCCTTTCAGACGTGCGGTCCGTATGTCCGTATTTCATCCATCCGTTTGCGGATAAAATACAGACATACATGTATCCCTATGGGATAACGGGTGTCAGGGGATGAACATCCTCCGCAAACATCTGCTTTTGCAGACGGACGAAAACCCTATTTTTTCTTCCATCTGCAGAGCGGATCGGATGAACACTGACAGACGATCCGTGTTTATCCACTCCCCCATAGGGGAGAGTGAAGAAAAAACAGGGCGGTCTCTGCACAGAGCGATCCCCGCTGAGCAAACGGACACACGGAGGCGGATCAATACTGATCCGCCCCGTGTGAAAGAGCCCTTAGGCGGTCCCATAGGATAAATCAGGTAAGGGGAGCTGTCCATCGTGCTGAATCGAAGAATATGAGCTTAGTGCTGAATTCAGTGTGAGGAGGTCCCATAGGATAAAATGGATAAGGGGAGCTGTCCATGGTGCTGAATCGAAGAATATTGCCCAGATTCACAAAGCACTTACGCCGACGTAAGTGCAAATGTGCGCCCGTAAGTGCAAATTTTCACCGGCGTATCTGTGCGCCAGACCCACAAACCAACATACTCCTAAAAACTGACCACCCTACGCTGACGCAGCTTACATACCCCGGCGTAGCGTGTGCGCACTTTATTAATCTGGACGCATGTTGCTGCTCCCATTGATTTGGTCATTCAAACATGCAAATTAGGGAAATACGGCGATTCACGAACGTACGTGCGCCCGACGCATGCTGCGTGAGGTGCGCGTAAATTGTACGTCTGGCGTAAAGTTATTCCCCATAGATGAAGCGCAACCCGGCAACAGATATGCAAAGGTCTGCACCAGAGAACACAGGCCGGCGTATTGGGCATACATTACGTTCACGCCGTACGTGGTGATCCGGCGTATCTTTGGCAGTTGTGCCGGCGTGGTTGTGAGCATGCGCATAAGGGTGCAGTTTTACGGCACATCACGGCAACGTCATGGCACATGCGCAGTTTGTGATACGCCAGGCGTAAAACACTGCACCATGCCCGGACTATCATTTGCATGGGGTCACGCCCACTTCCACCTACGCCGGTCTGCGCCTTCGAAAAATACGCCACGCCGACGCAGCGTTGGGAGCAATAGCTTGCTGAATACAGTGCTTGCCTCTCCGCGCTGCGCCGGCGTGGTGTACAGCGTTTGCGCTATGGCGGTGTAATGTGCGCCCAACTCTCTGTGAATCTGGGCTTATGAGTTTAGTGCTGGATTCAGTGTGAGGCCTTCTCATAGGATGAATCTTGTAAGGGGAGCTGTCCATGGTGCTGAATCTAAGAATATGAGCTAAGTGCTAAATTCAGTGTGAGGAGGTCCTATAGGATAAAATGAGCTGTCCATGGTGCTGAATCGAAGAATTAGGGCCAGATTCTCAGAGGCGCTACGACGGGGTATCTCAGATACCCCGTCGTGTCGCCGTTTTTTTTCCCCGGGTATCTATGCGAGTGATTCCTAGAATCACTTCGGCATAGATACGGGTGAAGATCCGACAAGTGTAATACAATTACACTTGCGGATCGTAGATGTAATGACAACTCCGGCCACTAGGTGGCCTTTACGTTGTTTTCTCATTTGCCTATGGAAATGAGGCTACTACTCAGATTCCCGAACGCTTTTACGCCGCCCCATTGTCGCTTATGTCGTTTTCGTTCGCGTAAGGTTACCCCTGCAAAGATGTGGAGTAACCTTACGCAGTACCGTCGGATGCCGTCGGGTGTTAAGTATGGCGTCGGGTCAGCATCGGCTTTTTCCGTCGGTTACATCATTTTATTAAGTCCTTCGCGAATAGGGCATTGCACTGGGCTTTTTGCCCGGCCGGCGCATGTGCAGTTTGATCGACGCGGGGGCGCGCTTAATTTAAATACAGGCCGCCCCCTTTGAATTACGCGGCCTTATGCTGGGCCATTTACTCTACGCATCCGCAAACTACGGAGCAAGTGCTTGGAGAATACGGCACTTGCTCTGTTAAGTCGTGGCGGCGTAGTGTAAATGGCTTACGCTATGCCAGGGCAAATCTATGAGAATCTGGCCCTATGAGTTTAGTGCTGAATTCAGTGTTAGGCGGTCCCATAGGATAAATCAGGTAGGGGGAGCTGTCCACGGTGAATCAAAGAATATGAGCTATCCATAGTGCTGATTCTAGTGTGAGATGGTGGCCATAGGATAAGTGCAGTAAAGGGAGCCATCCACTGTGCTGAATCTAATAATATGAGCTATCCATAGTGCTATACACTATATATTGTCAAAAGTATTGGGACACCTGCCTTCACACGCACATGAACTCCACTGGCACCCTAGTCTTAATCCGTAGGGTTTAATATTGAGTTGGCCCACCCTTCACAGCTATATCAGCTTCAACTCTTTTGGGAAGGATGTCCACAAGGTTTAGGAGTGTGTCTGTGGGAATGTTTGACCATTCTTCCAAAAGCGCATTTGTGAGGTCAGGCACTGATGTTGGGTAAGAAGGTCTGACTCGCAGTCTCCACTCTAACTCATCCCAAATGTGTGTGATCAGATTGAGGTCAGGACTCTGTGCAAACCAGTCAAGATCCTTCACCCCAAACTTGCTCATCTATGTCTTTATGGAACTTGCTTTGTGCACTGGTCCACATCATACGGTGAAGGGGGATTATGGTGTGGGGTTGTTTTTCAGGGGTTGGACCTGGTGCCTTGCATCTGTTGAAGGAACCCTTAAGGTGTCAGCATACCAAGACATTTTGCACAATTTCAGCTGCCAGCTTTGTGGAAAACAGTTTGGGGATGGCTCCTTGTTCCAACATGACTGCGCACCAATCCACAAAGCAAGGTCCATAAAGACATGGATGAACGAGAATGATTCTAGGAACAACAGCTAGCCATATTGTTGAATCCAGTTCGAGGAGCTGCCCAAAAGAATAGGTTTCAAGTAGTCTGTACTGTATTGCTAACTATATAGCTAATCAAATGCAAAAAAAAAAGTATGGATGGACGGGCTAAAGGGGTTGTAAAGGTTTGTATTTTTCCCCTTAATGCATCCTATGCATTAAGGTGAAAAACACCTGCAATTAACGGCCCCCAAGCCCCCCCCCCCCCCGTTTTACTTACCTGAGCCAGTTCACCTGCTCCGCACAACCCCAGCGTACTCTTCTCCGTGGAGTCCTGGTGTTGATTGGATAGATTTATAGCAGCGCAGCCATTGGCTGCCTCTGCTGTTAATCAAATCCATTGACACGGGCACCAGGGGGCGGGGATAAGTCATACACTCTGCGTTTATGGATGGCGAGTGTATGACTCAAGAGCATGCCCGCAAGGTAACCCCCTCAGGAGAGTTCTTCTCCTAGGAGGTTATCTAATGAGGGGAGGAGCAGCAAGAGCCGCCGTGGGACTCCAGAAGATGATGTTCAGGGCCACTCTGTGCAAAATGAGCTTCATAGTGGAGGTATGTATGGCATGTTTCTTATTTAAAAATTAGTAATAAAGGAACCTTTAGTATTGATTTAAGCATTCTGCTGCAGTGCAACAACACATGTTATGACATTTGTTAATGTACATTGCCCAAAGGTGTGCATTATAAATGAGCTGCCAATTCACCATAATGGAGGAAAAAACATACATGACCCATATTGTACCAATGCTTTGGGCTCTACTATAGTACATTGGGGTGCTAGTTACAATTAATAGCACCACAGTGCAACACTTTTTGACCAGGTGCCTAGCAGAAGTGAGTAATAAGGCACACATTTTGCTGCACATTGCTGCAAGCGCGAATTAACATTTATTTGTTTCTGGTGCATTGCATTAACCACTTGGCTCCCGCGCTATAGCCAAATGATGACTACAGCGCGATAGACATCCTCCACTTCGCTCTGATCGATGTGATCACCCGAGTCACTGAGACTCGGGTGATCACGGATCCGAGTAAGGGGCCGGTCATGTGATGTAAACCAAAGCCGGAGAAAAAAAAGCTGGCCACAGCTTATGTGAAAGGGACATCGGTCCCGAAGAAGAAGGAGGCACATCTGCCTCCTCTGTGCCCACAATTACCACCTGCCAGTAAACCCTGCTAGTGCCACCTGCAAGTGCCCACAGTGCCCACCAGTGCCACCTATCAATTCCCATGAGTGCCACCTATCAGTGCCCACAAGTGCCACCTATCAATGCCCATCAGTGCCACCTATCAATGCCCACCAGTGCCACCTGTCAATGCCTCATCAGTGCCACCTAGTAGTGCTGCCTATCAGTGCCCATTACTGCCACCCAACAGTTCTCATTACTGCCACCCATCAGTGCCCATCACTGCCACCCATCAGTGCCTATCACTGCCAGCTATCAGTGCCACCTATCAATGCCACCTTTTAGTGCCACATCTCAGTGCCCACCAGTGCCACCTATCAATCCCTTTCAGTGCCACCCATCAGTACCACCAATCAGTGCTGCCTATCAGTGCCCATCCGTGCATTTTATAACAAAGTATAAAAAATATATATATTTTTTTTTAATTCAGTAATTTTAATTATTTTTTAACAAAAAATAAAAACTGTAGAGGTGATCAAATAGCACCAAAAGAAAGCTCTATTTGTGTGAAAAAAATATAAAAATGTAATTTGGGTACAGTGTTATATGACCGTGCAATTGTCATTCAAAATGCGTCAGTGCTGAAAGCTGAAAAATGGTCTGGGCAGGAGGGGGGTTTAAGTGCCCAGTAAGCAAGTGGTTAACATCATTTTTTAAGTTGCAGCACACAGTAGCATGTTCCCATGTTGTGGCGAACTACAATGCATATGTGTTGAAGGTGTGTTGGATTAATGGGTTGGGATATTATCCAAAATTAATGTCAATGGTACAAGCCATAACATTAACATGTGCATTACACATAGCGCACCACAGTGCAAAATTGTGTAAAATAAGTGATCCTAAGCGAAAGGGGGTGTTTGGGCCTCAAATGCTCCAGCGATGAAAATCCAGCCTTGGATACAAATTCTCCTTCCCTAGTTGTAATTCTCCAGCACAGATTTGATGTCTAGCTGTGAAGCAACACAGACTGAAACAATTCTTTCCTCAAATATAGGCCACTGAAAGGAGCTGTCCATATTGGTGAGTATAATTAGAGGAGCTGTCCATAGTGCTGAATTAGCATCAGCCTCCTCCTGCCTGGCTTTCCGGCATCTGGAGGCCCTAGAACAGCAAAATACTGCACAGCGTCATTCAAACCCGCAGCCAAGTTCCTATGGTGTTTTACATATGAAAACTTTATTGACTGTGATCTGATGGCGGAGTTACATTCCAGCTCACTGCAGAACTAAAGGTCTGAAATTTGTAGCAGCAAATCAGCTCTTCCCGGGGGACCAGTTAATCGCGTCAAACAGGGTTTTTCAATTACCAGTGTTAATTTTCTTGATCATTAATTTTTACTCCATATGATTCTTTTTGTCTTGAAGGATTTTTAGTGCATTGGAAGGATGGAGAGCAGGTGTAGAGATAGTTTTTAACATGCATCCTAAGAGTGCCAAATTCCTATCAAAACCTCAAAATGCACTCAATTAACAAAGTAAGTTATCCAACTTTGCGGGGGGACGGCAAAAAAAAAAAACCTCAAAATGTACTCAATTAACAAAGTAAGTGTTTAAAAATGCATAAAAAGAATTATAGGATTTTAGTCTCAGATGAGTTTTTTCTGCCATGTTGACTTAGCACTAGACTGCTCTGTCTGCCAACCCCAGAATCCCTAGACACTCACAATACTGGGTATTAACCCCCTCCTTTCCAGGGATAATTAAGGCGTATGTAAATCCTAATAGGAAAAAAGCAAAGTGCGCCAGCCTAAGAGCAGTATAAAAAGAAGCATTTAATATGACAAACAGCCAAAGGGCTACTCACAAGAGGGTGAAGTAATTAGGCATGTAAAAGTAATAGTAATAGGGTCCGAGGTCACTGGACGGTCCGTGGGAAGATGAACTGTGTCCCAAAGTTCTGTGTTCTCTGAACTGAAGAAACAGAGGAGCTGTGAAACGCATCTTTTCATTGGCCGTCGCGTCACTTCCGGTCTGCGGAGCCATACTGAGACGCACTTCCATTTTCCGGTTTTCGGCTCTCTGGACGCTGTTGGAATTCCACGCTGTTGGTATTACATGGCTTTCAGGGCTGTCAGACCATCCGCAGAGGCTTCATTCCTGCCCTATCCTCCAGTGGCCTGTCATCTCCTTTGGGACACAGTTCATCTTCCCACGGACCGTCCAGTGACCTCGGATCTTTTTACACTTTGGACAGTTATAAAGTGATGTTTCTGAGGAGAGCCAGCACACATTATGCAGGTATTGGTAGCTCAAGACACAAACAGCAGGTAAAGGTGATGGGGTGGGCAGAGTGCAGCCAGGCTCCAATGTTTGATCAGCTTTTAACTTCCTTTTTTAAATGCAATGAATTATCAAACAATATTTGTAGTCCTGCTTCTGTTGTCTCTGTAGACCAGTGGCGGCTGGTGCTCAAAATGTTTGGGGGGGGCGCAAACAAACTGAAAAATTCAATTGCCGCCACTGTGCCCATTAAACGCAGCCACTGTGCCCATTAAACGCAGCCACTGTGCCCATTAAATGCAGCCACTGTGCCCATCAAACGCCGCCAGTTTGCCCCCTCATATGCAGCCAGTTTGTGCCCCCAAATGCAGCCAGTTTATCCCCCCAATTGCTTCCCATTGAGCCCCCAATTGCAGCCAGTTTGTGCCCCCAAATGCCGCCAGTTTGTGCCCCCAATTTTGGCCAGATTGTGCCCCCAATTGCTACCATTTTTTCCCTCCAATTGCTGCCAGTTTGTGCCCCCAATTGCAGCCAGTTTGTGCCCCCAATTGCAGCCAGTTTGTTCCCAAATTACCACCAGTTTGTGCCCCCAATTGCTGCCAGTTTGTGCCCCCAAATGCAGCCAGGCTCCCCCCAGCCCAGCACTTACCTTCCTTGGGTCAGCGCCATCCTCTTCACGCTCCCTCGATGTCTTCTCCTGCCCTCGATGTCGCTTCAGCAAATTAGGTGACCGGTAACCAGACCTGATTGGCTGAGCAGTGTTAGGGAAGCAATTCTCTAATACAGCACTGTGTAACCAGGGAATGCACAGCCTATTCACCGTCTGGTTAACCATTTGGAAGCCGATTAGGGCCCACAGGCTCTAATCGGGAAGCCTATTAGAGCATCTTGCTTATGGGTACAGGAGAGAGGGGGCGGCGCTCCTGCGCTCACTATGGACACACTGCCGCTGCTGTAGACGGTAGAATCTCCCCCACCCCCATAAGTTACAGAGATTAGGAGTCAATGTCTTAGGCCGCGTACACACGATCTAACATGTCCGCTGAAACCGGTCCGCAGACCATGTGTACGGCCTATCGGACTGTTTTCCATCGGACCAAAGTTTTAAAACATGCTTTAAAACCTGTCCGATGGAAACCTGTCCGTCGGACAGGTTCGATGGTTAGTACACAAAAGCATCGGACCAAAAACCCGCGCATGCTCAGAATCAAGTTGACGCATGCTTGGAAGCATTGAACTTTTTCATCACGTCGTTGTGTTCTACGTCACCGCGTTCTGGTCTGATCTGATTTTGGTCCGATGGTGTGTACGCACATCAGACCATCAGACAAGTTCAGAGTTGTCTGATCGTGTGTACAGGGCCTTAGAGTGGTTATTCAGTTCCTACATAGATAGTAAGTAGGCATTGCCGCTCCAGGACTCCAGGACCTTCTACTGGCAGGATCACCAAGAAAAAATAAAGGAAAAAAAAATTGAAAAAGGTAAAATTAATGCAGCCACTACATTTAAGGACTGGTAAACTGTGATATAATAAACATTGAAATATAGAAGTGACTGTAGAAAAAAGACCACGTGGTTCATTGAGTCTGCCCCATTTTTTCTTTTTAATTATATATATTTAGTTTTTTGTTTTTTTTTATGTTTTTTAACTTATTAGCCAGAGTATAGATCTATGTTTGCCCTATGTAAATTTTGAATCCACTTACAGTTAGACTGACTCATTACCTCTGCTGGAAATATGTTCCAAGCATTAACTACTTTTTTGGTAAAATAATATTTTCTAAGATTAGTTTTGAACTTTCCTCCTGTTAGTCTGAGGTCATGTGCCCATGTTCTCGATCTTAGCTTCCTCTTGAAAATACTGCCCTCCTAAACCTTATTTACCCCTTGATATATTTAAAGCTTTCAGTCACGTCCCTCTTTTCTCTTCTTTCCCCCAGAAAGAATAAATAAGGTCTGAATAAAGCTCTATATATGTAGTGTAATAAGAACCTTCTTCCTTCTGCTGGTGACCCCTCTAGTGATACATCCCAGAATTCACTGCATCACATTTTTATCCTTGGATTTACTTGTGTTGTGTATGCCGATCAACTGGAAAATGATTTTTATATATACATGTGGCATGTCTGAGTGATTTTTACCCTGATTTCCAAGACAGCTGAACATTTATATTTTTCCCAGACCTATCATGTATTTATTTTTATAAGTGTTAGTAGATTCAGAAATATGTCTGCAGGTGACAAGCTACGTGTAGGAGTTACCAGAGGGGTTCCTTTTAGTTCAAGCAACACACAACCATCTCCCCTGTCTTTTGTTTGGTGGATCATACAGTTCAATTGTAGCTTTGAAGGCATAGAATGCAGACAACATGCTACTCCACTAGTGTGTTCTATTTTGTAGAAATAATCAAATGACAAATCAACCAAAGCCTATACAAAAGAGCGTCCTCATTCATGTGTGTCTAAAGAAACATGATTTCTAAGTAGCCAAGACCATGACATATATTAACTGCAAAATATTTTCTGTTCATTATCCCGACTACAGGGATTCTAAAGTAAAGATTGCGTTAAAATCTGTCAACAAGACTGTGCATTGCAAGGTATCCTGATTGACTCTATTAATTAGCATTTACTCCTTTAAAATATTATCTGATCGTTAGACATGTGCACAAGAAAAAAAAAACGTTTTTTTTGCTTAGTTTCGTCCAGGGGCGTACCTAGATCATTTGGCACCCGGGGCGGATCCTATATCTGGCACCCCCCACACCACGGTAAAATGTAAAGACACCCCACTGCGTCCCCTGCATCCTTCAATATCTCTTTGTCACTACTGTGTACCCCTCTCCACAACTGCACCTTTGGACCCCTTTACATTTCACAGCACCCTGCACCACGGGACCCCTTTACATTACATAGCACCCTGGACCTCTGGACCCCTTTACATTTCACAGCACCCTGCACCTCTGTGCCCCTTTACATTTCACAGCACCCTGCACCTCTGGGCCCCTTTACATTACACAGCACCCTGCACCTCTGGGCCCCTTTACATTACACAGCACCCTGCACCTCTGGGCCCCTTTACATTACACAGCACCCTGCACCTCTGGGCCCCTTTACATTACACAGCACCCTGCACCTCTGGGCCCCTTTACATTACACAGCACCCTGCATCACTATACCCCTTTACATTACACAGCACCCTGCACCTCTGGGCCCCTTTACATTACACAGCACCCTGCATCACTATACCCCTTTACATTACACAGCACTCTGGACCCCTTTACATTACACTGCACTTCTGGACCCCTACATTAGACCTCTGGACAATGCAGACCCCTCCCTACAATACAGACCCACCACTACAGTGCAAACCCCCCTACAATAAAGAACACCCCCCGTAACAATACAGACCCAACAACAATACAGAACCCCCCCCCACACACACACAATGCAGAACCACCCCTACAATTAAGACCGCCCTACAATACAGAACACCCCCAAATACAAAACCCCCCTATACAGATACCACCCCCCTACAATACAGAACACCCCCAAATATAATACCCCCTATACAGATACCATCCCCCTACAATACAGAACACCCCCAAATATAATACCCCTATACAGATACCATCCCCCTACAATACAGAACACCCCCCTCTACAATACAGAGCCCCCCCTATACAGACACCACCCCCTACCCTACAATACAGAACCCTCCTTTCTCATATACAGAACCCCCCTATCATATACAGAACCCCCCTATACAGAACACCCCCCCCCCCACAATACAGAATCCCCCTCATATACAGAACACCCTATACAGAACACCCCCCCTATACAGAACACTCACCCCACAATACAGAACCCCCCTCATATACAGTATCCCCCTATACAGAACACCCCCTCACAATACAGACCCCCCCCTCATATACAGAACACCCCCTATACAGGACACCCCCCCCACAATGCAGAACCCCCCTCATATACAGAACCCCCCACAATACAGAACCCCCCCTCATATACAGAACACCCCCCACAATACAGAAACCCCCCTATACAGAACACCCCCTCACAATACAGAACCCCCCCTATACAGGACACCCCCCCCCCACAATACATAACTTCCCCTCATATACAGAACCCCCCAATACAGAACACCCCCCACCCCAAAATACAAAACCCCCCTCATATACAGTACGGTGGTACCCCCCTATACAGAACCCTCCCCCCCTTTACAATAGTGCAGAGTGACACACCCCCCTTGCCTTCAGAGTCAGACCCGTAATGCTGCTGATGATGATCACACAGAGCACTTGTACGGAGGAGGGGGAGGAGGGGGAGGCGGCCGCAGCTTCACGCTGCTCCGGCTGTGTGACTGTCAGACAGTCTCAGCCGATAGTATCAGAGCCGCGGCGCTGCGCTGCCACCACGGAGAAGGGGATCATTGCGGCCGGGTCCCGGGCGGTGGCGGGTATCACTCGGGTACTGCTCGCAAACGACCCCCCTCCTCGCCCTGAATAGCTAGCCTGCTGTGTGTTACACTTACCTAGTTTGCCGTCACCGCGCCATGCCTCAGTCGCGAAGGGGGGGGTCGTCGGCCTGACACAACCCCAGTGTGTGACACCTGGTGCGGCCCGCCCCCTCCGCCCCGTGCTTAGTCCGCCGCTGGTTTCGTCTTGTTCCGTAGATTTGGAATTTCGTAAGACGCAAGTTTTCCTATTCGGACCTGTTCGTATTTTCGTAATTGTTTTATTTTCGGTTTCTGAATGATTCCTAATTCTGTCTAATTTATTTTCATTGACTTGAAATTCATAATTTTGTTAGATAATAATTTTAGTTTAATGAATTCGCAATTTTGTACTTTCGTAAATACATTGCGGCGTGGTCATTTGCAACCTTGTATTTTAGTTTCATTTTCAACACATGGCTAATCCATATTAAGATAGACTTTCTCTTAAAGCAGAGGTTCACCCAAAAATCAACTTTCTGTAATTAGATCCAGCATACTGCTGACATCTGCAGTATGCTGGGGGTTTTTTTTTGTACTTATCGTTTTAGCAGTCTTTCTCATCTGGCACCGAGCAGGGATTCCTTCCGGGTATAGGCGTTCCTAAGGCAAGCGTAGTTGATTTACGGGCTTGGATAGCGTGTCACGCCTTCTGAAAATAGCCGAAGTGACACTCGTGCGTTTACGGCGCCTGCGCAGTCAGCTCTACACGGCAGGCGCAGGCGCCGTATAGCGCCGTAAACAGCCGAGTGTCACTTTTCCTGTATTTTCGGAAGGCATGACGCTCTATCCAAGCCTGTCAATCAACTACGCTTGCCTTAGGAACTTCTATACCTGGAAGGAATCCCCGCTCGGTGCCAGATGAGAAAGACTGCAAAAACGATAAGTACGAAAAAAAAAAACAGCATACTGCAGATGTCAGCAGTATGCTGGATCTAATGGCAGAAAGTTGATTTTTGGGTGAACCCCCGCTTTAAGCCCCTTACACACGGTCTGCCTTTTGCCAACAAACTTCAAAATGAGCAAACTTCAAAATTTTCAAAAAAATCCAACCGTGTGTAGGCTCCATCGGACAAACTTTTTCGGTTTTCATCGGACAAAATTTTGTTTTGCAAATTGACAAACTTTTCGGCAACAAAAGTCTGGCCAACTCCCTTCGGACAAAAATCCACGGAAAGGTTTGTTTGAAGTCCAATCGTGTGTACGAGGCTTTACACTGTCCAATGTGACTTAGTACAAAAGAGATAAGCTGATTGGCTAAGTAAGATACATCACTCACTAACTACACTGCCCAGTGCCCATTCGAAAGAACGATTCTAGTACACAAATTTACCAACAGACAAAGAAACAGATTTACAAAACACACAAAAATATGAATACGAACATACGAATGAAAATAAAAATATGCGAAATTACGAACAGACTTAAAGTACGGAATGCAAATGGTTTGTTATAGATGTCATTTTCGTTCTTTTGCTGGTTCGGCGTTTCGGATTTTAGTAAGTTTGTCCAATCGTACATTCATATTTTCACTTGTTCTTTATTTTGCTTATTCGTAATTTTCGTATTTTAGTACTTTCAGCTATTCGGATGTTCGAATTGATCCAAATGTACGAATACTAACAAATTCGTACGAAAATCCATTCGTTACGAACCAAATCGCACATGTCTACTGATCTTCATATAAATCATGTAATACTGTAATACAAATACTGCAGCTTATCTACCTGAGGTTTTTCTTTCATTCCTGCTAATGATCTCAAGGAAAATATGGGTGCTGGGATACAAAGTTCTTGTAATTTTCTAAGGTCAGCCCAACCAAAACAAATATTTCTGTTTTTGGTAAATACTAGAGAGTTAAACACCTAGCAGGTCCTTATACAGCATCTTTCCAGGATTCTATTGCTTAGATCTTTGAGTTCCTGGATCTGCACACCTACTGTATGTGTATGAGTGAGGGGGTCTCATCCTCCCTATTATTTTTTTATAGTTTTTTTTTTATTGTATACTACTCTAGATGGACTGGGACAGAGTCAGGAAATGTGACTTTAATCCACAGTAGACCCCCTTAGTCCATGTTTATTCTGGAGAGAGAGCCTCCACAGATACACTTTCATCCTGGGGAGCTCTCTCCAGTTCACTTTACTAGGGACTATACTGGGGACACCACACTGGTACCCTTTCTTCCTGGGAAGCCCTCACTGATACATTTTATCTTGGGGAGCCTTCACAGGTAAACATTCATAATTGAAGGCCCTCACTAGTAGGGGTGCAACGGATCAAAAAAACTCACGGATCGGATCGATCCTCGGATCAGGAGTCACGGATCGGATCATTTTTGGATCAACACAAAACGGAGCTCATGTGCTTAAATACAGTATTTGGAAATCTGACGGACTGTTTAATGTTAATTTTTAAAAGCCGAGGCAAACCTGCTGACCTCACATGGTTGCTAATGTGACAGAACACCTCTGATATTCACTTTTACTTTAACATTTAAACAGTCCGTCGGATTTACAAATACTGTATTTAAGCAAATAAGCTCAGTTTTGTGTTGAAATTACTGCATCCCGCAATCCACCATTGCCCCCAGCCCCCCACTCATCACGTAATGTCCACCATTGCCCCCCACTCGTCATCACCATCACTGTCCCAGTGCAACATTGCCCCCACATTTGTAATAATAGCCAGTAGTTTAACATTGCCCCCATATAGTAATAGCCAGTAGTTTAACATTGCCCCCACAAAGTAATAGCCAGTAGTTTAACATTGCCCCCACATATTTGTAATAATAGCCATTAGCCAATAGTTTAACTCACTGTACTGCACCGCACTGACTGTACCGCTTTGTGCGCTCTCTCGTAGAATACAAGATCCACGAGCAGAGGGGTGATGACGTCATCGCGCACCACCGCCGCCAAGTGTACCAAGATGGCCGACCGCTCCGGAGCTAGGCCAAAGCCTCGGCCTTTCCTAAGGCCGTGGCGGCGGTTCGTTCCGCGGATCGCAATCTGTGCCGATCCGTACAGGCCGACCTGTAAGGATCGCGGATCGGTCACGATCCGTTGCACCCCTACTCACTAGTATGCATATAACCTGGAAAGCCCTCACTGGTATAATTCATCTTGAGAAGTTCTAATTTTGCATATACACGGTCGGAATTTCCGATGATAAAAGTCATTATTTCATCGGATATTTCGACCGTGTGTATGCCCCATCTGACTTTTTTCTTTGGAAATTCCGACTGAGTTAGAAAGAGAACATGGAAAAAATTTGATCAGAAATTCCGTTCACCTGTATGCTTTTCCAATGGAAAATAACCCACGAATGCTCGGAAACAATTTGACACATGCCCGGAAGCATTTTCTTGGCTCGTCGTAGTATTTTAAATCCCCATGTTCTTGATGGTCGGAACTTAGTGTGACAGTGTGCATGCAAGACAGTTTGACCAAAATTCCGTCAGAAAAACTCATCAGAGTTTATTCCAATGGAAATTCCGATCGTGTGTACAAGGCATAATTGATACACTTTCATACCAGGGGCCCTCACCAGTACATTTACATTCTGGAGAGCTCTCACCAGTATACTTTGAAACACTAAAAGCTGCTGCATTACAGTATGTATTATAACGTGTCTTATACACTGGGTAAGTGGTGTAATAATGTCAACATAATCCCATAACTAACAATAGTACCACCAGCAGCTCCATAAATAGTTCAGTCTAAAGCAGCTGATGATGCTTGATGAATTCTAATGGGTCTTGTCATTGTTTGTTCATACTGCATTAGAAAATTCCTTTGATCAACGCGTAATTTAATTTTTTCGTCCTTCCATAGGTTATTCTTGGTGGGCTCGCTATGCCTCGGCAGCCTTTCCGGTAAGAAATTTCCAAAGTAATAATGATTCCCTTTGCAATAATATTTTTTGTTGCATTACTTAATTAAGGATTATTTATGTACATTTTCAAGAATTCCTAGAAAAGGTCACCAGTTAAAGGGGTTGTAAAGGTACAATTATTTTTTCCTAAATAGCTTTCTTTACCTCAGTGCAGTCCTCCTTCACTTACCTCATCCTTCAAATTTGATTTTAAATGTCCTTATTTCTTCTGAGAAATCCTCACTTCCTGTTCTTCTGTCTGTAACTCCACACAGAAATGCGAGGCTTTCTCCCTGGTGTGGAGTGTCGTACTTGGACTACTGGAGAGTCAGGACATCCACTAACACACAGCTCCTTTCTCTATCTGCAATGTAGAGAGCATCCTGACTCTCTCGTAGTCCAAGGGAGGGGGCAAGCCCGATACTCCACACCAGGGAGAAAGCCTTGCATTACTGTGTGGAGTTACAGACAGAAGAACAGGAAGTGAGGATTTCTCAGAAGAAATAAGAACATTTAAAAGCAAAATGGAAGGATGAGGTAAGTGAAGGAGGACTGCACTAAGGTAAAGGAAGCTATTTAGGGAAAAAAAATTGTACCTTTACAACCCCTTTAATAGCAGGTGCGATACCAAATTCAGTCAATGTATAATCAATGTTCCCAGGCAACATGCTAAAGAAATTGATAATGTTAATGTAAGAGAATCCTGGATACTCTCACAAACTAATTTCAACAGCAGAGTAGACTGCAAGAGTTAACTTAAAATAACGGTTCTGCCCGAGCATCATGTTGCCATGGAAACAGTATTGTTCATCCAGTGTTGCTCTTTATCAGCTATTGGACTGTCCACACATTGTCACTGAGATTCTCGTTTTGGTTCACTCTTATAAAAAATGTATTGGATATAATATGTCACCATAATCATCAAGATACAGATCTAACAGCATATCTTAATATACACCGAGCTCTTTTTTTAAGATCTATTAGAGCAAATATAGCCAAACGGTGCAAATAAACGCAAGGTTAAATGAAATACCAGAAGCCAGGATAATTTCCTAATCTAAGAGAGATAAAAAAATAACAAGGAATATGAACGTGACCTTCACCACAGATATACAATGTGATATATATGGGAATTGTGTACATATTAATCAGTCTTTTAGATCTTCAGTGACTAGCATGTATGTTTTAATTATTAATAGAAAATCTATATAATATATGCCATTTTCTGGATGCGATCTCCTTTTTGACAATAATATATCACTGCTTTGTAATTAAGTATTGATGCCTCTATCTGGATTTTGCAGTGTTTTCTCTTGCCCTTATCTATCATATTATTGGTAAATTGCAGTGAATGTATATTGTCAAAGGTCATGGAGAGTGATTAGAATAATACATGAATTACACCGGATCATCCATATTAGTTTGCCTAATATCGTCAAACATCTGTCAGTTCTCATTAAGACATTTTGCACTATTATAAGTTCCTGCCATGCATGCCCTCCCATTCTTTTTACCACAGTCAGCCAATAGGGCTGATCATTGCTTTCAGATGACATTGCATTCAGACTGAATTGCTCAACACCACATCCCAAAGGAAAATATGGAAGTGGTCTATGGAGTTGTCTATGAATCCTGTTTGAAGGTGAGGCATGTGTACAGTGACGAGGGGACTGGAAGGCTACTGAAACCCCCTCCTGGGCATTGTTTCCTGGATTTCCTGGCTGGATTTCTGGACATCATTTATAGATTGCCTCCATTCTGTCCCCTTCCACGCTTGCAGCCGCCCATTACAAGGCTTCATATCAAACCTGTTTACACCCCTTTTTGGAGTTTCTTTGTGACATTGATTTGTCAACCATATCCAACTGCACCCCATGAACCCCTGAAGAAGCTATATATGTGCAACGCGTATTTGCACCCCTCTTGGATATATGTTTGTTTACTTATCGCTCTGTCTGCAACAAGCTCACTT
This sequence comes from Rana kukunoris, assembly GCA_029574335.1. Taxonomy (NCBI): domain Eukaryota; kingdom Metazoa; phylum Chordata; class Amphibia; order Anura; family Ranidae; genus Rana; species Rana kukunoris. The sequence continues at coordinate 52,784,630 of CM056057.1, forward strand.
CTGCCCATGATCTTTTTGGCTCTCTCTCCCTTAACATTCTTTACAACAACTTTAATCAACTCCCATTTCTTCCAGTACCACCTCTATGCTGATGACACAAATCTATCTCTCTACACTTCACCTTACTCCAGTCTCCTCTCTCATTACTAACTTACTAACTGACATATCAGCACATGTGGATGTCACACCATGCTGATATGTCAGTTAGTAAGTTAGTAATGCGAGAGGAGACTGGAGTAAGGTGACGTGTAGAGAGATAGATTTGTGTGTTGTCAGCATAGAGGTGGTACTGGAAGAAATGGGAGTTTATTATATAGTTGTTGTAAAGAATGTTAAGGGAGAGGGAGACAAAAACATCCTCAAACTCAATCTTTCTTAAACTGAGCTCAAACTTTTCCTCCAGTCCATGCCCCCCAAGATCAATTATACGACCATCAGTCCCCCCTTTGCCATGGTGCTAGATGTAATCCAGGACTCTGACCTGTCCTTTCAGACCCAAATTCAATCACTGTCCAAATCTTGCAGACTTCACCTCTAAAACATCTGCAAAATGCGCTCCTTTCTAACTGTTGACACCACTAAGCAACTTATTCACTCCCTTGTTATCTCTCGCCTAGACTATTGTAACTCCCTCCTCATTGGCCTACCTCTCTGCAAGCTATCCCCTCTTCAGTCTATCATGAATGCCACCTTACGAACCATTCAGTGTCCAGCATCCCTCTCTGCCAATCCCTACAATGGCTTCCCATTGCCCAACAAATCAATTTCAAAACACTAACAATAACATACAAAGCCATTTACAATTCTGACCGAACTACATCATTAATCTAATCTCCAATTATCACCCGAACGGTCCTCTCTGCTCCTCCCAAGACCTTCTGCTCTCTAGATTCCTTGTCTTATTCTCCCATGTTCAGCTCCAGGACTTATCCAAAACCTTTCCCATCCTCTGGAATTTACTACACCTCTTTATTGAGGTTTTACTACATCAACATGTCCAGGTATCTTACTCTTTCCACTTTTAGGCAATCCCTGAAAACGCATCTCTTCAGGGATGCCTATACTGCCTTCAGCTAACAACCTAACAACGAGGTCATCCCTCAGTCACTACTTTGTTTCACCAGCCCCTCCCTCTTAGATTGTAAGCTTGCAGGAACACAGCCCTTCTAACCCTCTTGTATTGAATTGTACTGTTGGTGTATTGTCTCCCTTTAAATTGTAAAGCGCTGCGCAAACTGTTGGCGCTATATAAATCCTCTACAATAATAACAATTGCCACAACCTGCTGGTGTTCTTGTATATTAGTGAATATATGAACAAGGCTCTTCTGGGAGACTGTTAAGTTGTCTGCAGTTTGCTCTACTATTATGTATGGTCGTTCAGGGGCGTCATACCCCAATTCATTTTAAATGCAACTATGTAATAAAAAAATATTGTTTTTATAAATATATGTGTTTGTATGTTTATTCTGTCAAAAGGATTGAACACCTAAAAAATCCCATTCTTTTTTGTTTGGTTTCTCTAGATACCAATATTTGAAATTTGCATTCCTGGCAGAAGTTTTGGAGGAAGTGGCACCGGCAATATTTTGGCTTCATGATAATCTTCAGACCATAATCTTCCCAAACCACCTTGAACAATTTCACCCTATATTACACATGTTTTTGGAGCTGGGCTTGTTTTCTTATTGACTAATAGCACTTCCAGATCCAGAGATTCGCACATTTTTGTAAAAGTTTGGCTCAACCAATACTGATGGAAATTTCAGAATTTTGCAGGAATATATCATCAGGCACAAACTTCGGCTTACGCGATGTATGAATGAAGCAGTTGACATTTTCTGAGTGCAATAGAGCCGGATAGAATCTCTCAGTGCAGCTTATTGCCATTGTCAATCACAAAGCACCGGAGGCTGCTGTGTTCTTATTCAGCACAAACATGTCATTATTATATTTAATCATGTTCTTATTTAGTCTATTTGTCGATGTTCACAATAACCTATTTAAAAATGTCACTGCTCTATCAGTGTTTTTAATTGCATGACGAAGACAAATGACTGTTGTTAGTCTGTTTAGTCTTCTTCACAGACACAGGAGAGAAAGAACTAAAACAATTGAGGGTCTGATAGGGTCGGTTTGAATGTTTGACTAAAGGATTAGCGTTAGGAGACAATAGTGAAAGTAATAGGGACAGAGTTAAGAGATTCTGGGCTGGCTCCTTATATTAAGTTGGCAATTTTATACTACATTTCAGAGTCTTCCCTATTCCTTTTCAACTGTTTTTCCTTTCTTTGTAAATACTGGAACATTTACTACATCAGCCCTCTACATCTTGGGCAGTTGGAAGATTTTCTAATGTGATAAGGTAGGCAGCACATTGGCCCAGAATTTTTCTTAAATTATTAGTCCTCATGGCTGTTTCCTATGAGCCATGCTAGATCAATAAAGCTGAGACTAGACATAGTAGAAGCAGAGGCTGTGTTTATACATTTTGAACTAATTTAAATTAAATGTAGTTACAGAATTCCCTGTTAAAGTACATTGTCTGTGACTGGTGTGGCTTTTAAGAACCAGCTATGTTACATTTCCCTCATCCTCATTCCACTGATCTGTGTTTGTTGGAAGTCTTTAAAAGAAAGTGCCAAAGCTAAAACTCGAAAATGATATGGCCTGGAGCTGAGTGAAACTAGAAAGAGGACCAGCATGACTGGGACCTGCAGCAATGGCGGCCCGTCCATTAGGGGCACCCGGGCGCCACTCCCTCTCTCCTCTACACCCCCTATATGCAGTGGATGTATCATGAATAGCATGAATCTATCCATGGCCCGCCTCTATTCATGTGTCCAGCCTCTTTCAGGTCACTGGGCTCATGATTTACAGCGGTTTAAGCACCTGATTAGAGCTGTAGGCTCTAATAGGCTTCAAAATAGCGTGGGCTCAAGTCACAGAGCATGCTTCCTGAGCCCACCCAGGTGTGTTGCAACAACGAGTTAATACTCGCTGTTGCAACACTGATCCTGCTCCCGGTCAATCCAGAAGCGGGTCTGGTACCTGTCACCCGAATAGCTGATAGTACAAGCGATCCTATTGGACGCCTTGTAAGGAGGAAATAAGAGACGCGCAGTGTCCCGATGAGATGAAACAGAGCAGCTCCTGGGACACACCCACTGCCTGACCCACTACTGAGATGGGGTAAGTGCCCGGCAGACAGCAGACAGCAGGTAGGGGTGCTGGATGGGGGGGGGGGTGGCTTTGTGCATCCGTGCCACTGCCCGCTGGATCAGTCTGTTAGTGGGGGAGGGGGTTGGTTGATTTCCCCCCAAAAAAAACACAAGCTGCCACTGGCCTGCAGAAGAGGTGGAATATTAGTGGGTGATTTAGAATGATGCATTCTGCTTAGCAGATTAAAGCGCTCAAGGCAGAGGGTGTGTCCTATAGTGGGTAGAGAGGAGATGGATCATGTCAGAGCTCAGTTGGAGCTCATCACTGCATCAGACAGTTTTCCTCTGCATTCCTGGGCTTCACCTGTAGGAAGAACAAAAGATGGATGAATTGAACAACATGCTGTCCCAGCTTAGCGCTGGGGCTGGGGCTGTGGCCAGAGGCCCTGGGTGGCTACAAGTCAAACTATCAGACGTATTGCACAAGCCCAGGCAGGTCTCTCCTGGGCCCTCTTCTACTCACCCACATGCTATGAGGGCTAGGCCTTCTGAACACTTCAGTCACTTAAGGGACCCTCTGGCCCCACCAGCCAAGCATACGTCTGCTTCCCCTGGTGTGCAATCAGGAGGAATCCTCAGCTACAGCAAACCCAGAGTGGGAGTTTTTTCATTGTGCCCCTATTTCCCTGCCCTCTCACCATGTAGTGTGGATGGTTCAGCTGGCTATACAGGCTCCTTACCTGTGTCTAGTTAGCCCCGGCGTGGGAGTGGCAGAGCAGTGGGTGGTGGCCAGGTTCTGTAAGCGGCTGGGGCCCTCGGGGACAGAAGACATGGGCAGCAGCTTTCCACTGTGTCTTGGCATCGCAGAGTGTGAGCCGTGGATAAAAGGAGCTAGGCGTCGGCTTTCTCCATCCCTCACAGTGCGCAGCATGGCAGTAGGGGAGGGTGTGCCTGGGGTTCCGGTGTAGCGGCTGCTGCTGACATCATCGGACGCCGGGGCCCGCAACTGCACCATGGAGCCTGCTGAGGGGAGAGCGACAACGCGACTTGGTGAACAGAGCCACTCTGAAGATGGTGAAGGCCTGCACACTGCATGAGGATCCAGATCTGCAGCTGGATGAGCCTTCTGTTTCATGACCTCTTTCTTGTTCTCATTCTCTCTATGTTCATGGGGGCTCTGGGGGGCTTAGTTGACAGCACAGCAGGGATCGTGGCAATGGGGGGCAGTGCTGGGTCCTCAGTCCCTTATTTGTTTGGGACCCCTGGCACTGATGGTGTCATACACACCCTGTTAGCAGGTTTTAGGGAGGTGCTGTTGCGCTGTGAAGCAGGGGTGATGTTTGGGGCTTCTTCCTCTCCCATAGCTGCAAGGTCCACCGCACAAGCTGCCACCTCCAGTGTCAGTGGCCTGGCTGTCGAGGTTCCATCTGAGGCCTCAGCTTGCCCTCTTGGTGTGGGTGAGAGACTGTGGTATTCCTTCAGTCAATGACTGGCAGAGTCTTTGGCAACTACGGCCGGTAAGGCTTCCGATAACAAAGCGTCTGACAAAGGAGCTGCCGGGTTGATGGGGTAAATGCTGAAAAACATGGGTGAAAAAACACAAGGGTTTACAACTCCTTTAAAAATAGTTAATATTAATTGAGAGAGTTTAGTTCCGCTTTAAGAAATCTACACTGCAATGACTGTATAGCAAGTCTGCCCAGATACAATCACATTATCCCTGTTTCTGGATGGCTGAAATGATTATATTGGTCAGCCAATAGAAAAAATATTAATACCAGTGAATTGGGAAAGGAAGGATGATGATAATGTATCCAGACAGAATTTCTGTACACAGGCATTGCAGATCAGTCTTCTGAAGGTAAAGTTCATTTGTCATCCAGTTTCCACATCTGCTATCTAGGTATTTCTAGAGGACTGTGATGTGAGTGAGGGAGCAATAAAGAGTGTACAACAGGTCCTATAAACATTTCTTGCTAGTGTATGAGAGAATAGGAAGAGATCAGTAAAGTTCTCCTGCTGCTACAAAATGAGAAATCTACTCAGAAGTGATATCGCTCTTCTTGGATTATGCACCAACCAACATTTGGAAAAAACACAAATCTGTGGGGTAGGGCTCCATCACAGTGAGTGATAGCATGAAAATATCGTGGCTTTCTTCTTTTTCTTTTCTTATAGTTAGGCAGCAGGAACCTTTCATTTGTTGATCTGGGTGAATAATTAACATTGACATGTTCAGCCCAAATAACATAAATTTCAGCCTCACTGTGCCCATAAAATGCAGTCACTGTGCTCATCAAATGCAACCACTGTGCCCATCATATGCAGTCACTGTGCCCATCAAATGCAGCCACTGTGCCCATTATATGCAGGCACTGTGCTCATAAAATACAACTACTGTGCCCATCAAATACAGCCACTGTGCCCATCAAATACAGCCACTGTGCCCATCAAATGCAACCAATGTGCCCATTATATGCAGCTACTGCACCCATCAAATGCAGTCACTGGGTCCATCATGCCCTTGTGCTCATAAATTGCAGCCACTGCGCCATAAAATACAGCCACTGTGCCCATCACATACAGCCACTGTGCCCATCAAATGCAGCCACTGTGCCCATTATATGCAGCTACTGCACCCATCAAATGCAGTCACTGTGTCCATTATGCCCTTGTGCTCATAAATTGCAGCCACTGCGCCATAAAATACAGCCACTGTGCCCATAAAATGCAGCCACTGTGCCCATTATATGCAGCCACTGCGCCCATCAAATGCAGTCACTGTGTCCATCATGTGCAGCCCTTGTGCTCATAAATTGCAGCCACTGCGCCATCAAATGCAGCCTCAGTGCCCATCATATGCAGCCACTGTGACAACCCCCCCCCCGACTGCACGGCTGCTGTTTGACCCGTACTTACCCCATTCCAGTGGCAGGTCAGGCAGCGGGTGACGACGGCGAGCTGTGGGACATGCAGTGGGTCAGGCAATGGCTCCTGTGTCTTCCATGGTTCCCGTGCATCTCTTCTTCTGTTTTGCTAGGCGTCCAATAGGGATAACTGTGCCTTCAGTCAATTAGGTGACAGGTATTAGATGCACGCTTCCTGATTGGCGGAGAGGTGGTTCAATGTTAGAAAAGCAAATATTAATTTGCTTTTCTGACATACTTGGGTGGGTTTTGAGCGCAACAATGCTCTGCGCTCCGAGTCCACCTTTTTTGAAGTCTACTAGAGCCTATGGCTGTAATCAGGTGCTTCAAAAAAACACCCCCACCGCTGTAATTTATGCACCCGTTAATAAAGGTTAAGTGAGACTAAGGCCCTGTACACACGATCAAACTTATCCGATGAAAACGGTCTGACGGACCGTTTTCATCGGACATGTCTGCTGGGCTGTTTTGGTCTGATGGTTGTACACACCATCAAACCAAAATCCCCGCGGACAGACAGCGCGGTGACGTGGCGGTGACGCCGCCACGTCACCAAACCAGGAAGTAAAATACTTCCACGCATGCGTCAAATCCATTTGACGCATGCGGGAGATTTCGGTCCGCTGGTTAGGCGTACTAACCAGCGGACATGTCGGACGGACGGGTTTCCAGCAGACAAGTTTTAAAGCATGCTTTAAAACTTGTCTGCTGGAAAAACCTGTCTGCTAGCCCGTACACACGGGCCTAATAGAGATCATCCAGCCATCATCACAGCCCCTTTTAACAATCAATGCTCTCTGTAATGGTTGCTTGGGCCCTCAGGCTGCACGGGTACCAAGGGGTCACATGTGGTCTTTGGGCTGCAGGTTGGGCACCAGAAATCTAAACCCTGCCAAACATGGGTGTCCTGCAACTATATATTTACGCTGCACTGGCCTGAATGGTGAATGCAATATCCGTGCCATGTCTTTTTCATCGATGTTGCTTCTTCTGCAGTGTGGAGCATTGATGGCATGCCACCAAAGTAATGTAAGCCCCATTGCTGCTCCTATGCATCCATGAAAATGTCTTAAAGCAAGCTTTGCTTTAGAATTTTCCAGCAACAGTTTCACTATAATGGCAGCCCCACCAATTGTACATTCTTACATTTCCTTGGCTCCCCTGCTGCTACACATGAAGAAAAATACCAGGTAGTTTCATTTATGGGAAAGCAAATGACTCCCACCCTGAGCTACCACATGAGGACAGGGCCTCCCACAAAAGAGATCACATACTTGAGTAGACTGGGTCACCAAGCAGAATGGGAATCCACAGCAGCCACTCATAAGGGGTGCAGGGGCGATGCCCGCCTAATCCATGCGCCAGGCCCCTAATATCCATGCAGGGAGCTGGACTCATGAATTTGAATGGGCTTTTTTTTTTAAGCAATGAGGCTCTAATTGTGGGCTCGGGGGGCAGAGCACTGTGTCCTGAGCCCACCCACTTGTGTGACATTAGCAAATTAATATTTGTAGTCTTCCTGCTTCTCCTCCCGGCCAATCAGGAAGCGGGTAGTGAGATCTGATCGACCAGGAGTTCTAACACCCGATTGTCCGGAAGTCCTAAGAACCGATTGGCCAGGAGGAGGAGCAACCATGGGGGGAAGCCGCCAAAGCTGCAACCTGAATGGGGTAAGTGTGGGGCTGGCGGGTGGCCTGGCAGGTGAACAGGCGAGTGATGGGGGAGACTGAGGGGGGCATGGTTTGTTTGCCATCCCCCAAAAAAATCAAGCACCAGCCACCATTGATCTTCAGCAAACCTTCAATAAATTGCCACAATGAGTGCCAGCCGCAAGTTTAGATTTAGTCATTTTTAGCCATCAATCAGTTTAATGCAGAATGCAGATTCACATTAAACCTAATTTGTTTAACAACAAATAGACGACAAATGGTTCATTTTTGTGCTTCCATATTGTTTCAAAATAACCTGGAATAAGCTATAATTCCTCTTTAATGAGCCTCATACTGTTTCTAGGTGCTGCAGGAAGCATAAATCTGCCTTTGAGAGACATGTAACTGGCAGCCTCCTCTGTTTATACAGTACATATTCCGTTGCTGTTATGTTGCCCAGTTTATCACACGTTATTTATTTCTTTGAAGTGGTGTGATTTGTATTCAGTCTGGAGTGCCTGACGAATGCTGTTTCCAGGTCTCATTTTACTCTCTGCTCCAGTTTTAGCTGCACATTTACACACGTTCCCGAAGCTATTTATAGGGGTGCTAAAATTTTCTTAAATCTGCAACTTCACACTTCACACCAGCAAACTTCTCGCCTGTCTCACTAACTTCGGAGGAGCTGGCGCAGGTGCCAAACTTGCTGCTTAACGCAGCAACACAGGCCTTTGTCTTTGGGGCAAATATTTCATTCTCGTAGACAGGTAAACGGTGAAGTGTGTTTCCTGCGGGAGCCCGGGCTGCAGAGCGTGGAGCTGCGTTGAGATTCATTGTGCTGGAGGGAGACACATATAGAACATAGCACTCTTTGCATTGTTACTATTTAGGGTTTATGCTATGCAGAGCCCATTTCTATACCGCAAAAGGAAAAAACGTTGCAGAAATGTGTGTTTCTATAAGCCTTTACTGTCACGTTCCCCAATGATATTCAGTATGAGAACCCACCATGTAGCTGAAGAGGGTCTGCCAATTTTTAAATAAATTATTCATCATCAACAGTGATGGGTGATTTATTTAAAACCATCTCCACTGGCAAACATTGAATTTGGCCCTGTTAGAGCGGGTTATGTGCAGATCTGCCAGCTGGCAGTGAACTGTTAAACATATCCTTCAGATCCCTTATCCATTAAAGATCAGCCATTCCCAACCTTTATCTCTTGGAAGAACCCTTCAAATAATGTTTATAGGTCTCAAGCAACCTCGTCTAACAATTATATAGAGAGTTTAGACAAAAAAAAAGATCTGGAAATTGTGAATATAATGAAAAAATAAGAAAATGTTTAACACCCTCCTGCGCTATGCAACAAAAGTATTTTGAGCATTTTGAGTAAATCATATTATGATGGAACAAAAAGTAATATAATAATAAAAAACAGAAAACATAGCTAAAAGATCATTAGTGTCATTGGATAGCAGGGGCAGACTAAGAATTCATGGGGCCCCTGGGCAATAGGAGATTATGGGGTCCCCGGCCAATAGGAGATTATGGGGTCCCCGGGCAATAGGAGATTATGGGGTCCCCGGGCAATAGGAGATTATGGGGTCCCTGGGCAATAGGAGATTATGGGGCCACACAGTAATACACACACACACAAATACAGTATGCATACACAGTATACACACACAGTAAAGGTACTGGAGAGGGGGGCAGCTATAATCTTGGGATTTTTAGACCAAAATTATGTCAGTAAGGGACATTTCAGGAACAGATGTAAAAAAAAACACATATTTTTACATACTGTCCCTGGTTTTACTGAGGCTGGCAACCCTGATGGGGCCCCCTAGTGGCATTGGGCCCTCAGGCAGTGCCCGAGTGCCCGAATGGTCAGTCCGCCCCTGTTGGATAGTTATCTAAAGTTGCAGGTGCCAGACAAGAAGTCAACTTACTATTGCTCCCTGTTCATGGAACCCCTAGTTGAGGCCTTAGATGTCTTAGAGGCAGTGTAATCAGCCCAAAAAAAGGAAGTTAGGAACTTACTAGATTTCTGGCAGGACCAACATGCATTCTTCTGTACTTGGGGCATTTTTAAAGAGACAAAACACATGGAAATGTGCATGTATTGCAGAAATGTAATGAGAATTTTTTCAATAAGTTACTGCTACTGCAAACTATAAAATGGAGACAATAGAAATAGTCATGCGCCTCGCAAGGCATAAACGGTGTCTCTAACAACAATATTAAACTGTACATGAAGGAAACCAGAGCCTAAAGTATCACAATCATCATGTCTTGTTTATAAACCATTGTGTGTATGGAAGCCACACCTTCTCAAAGGCCTTTAAGGAGTAATTTCTTACATCTAATAGTTTCTTAAAAGTATAATGTGAGTTGACAGTAAATAGGACTTCAGAGAGGTTTGGCACCATCTCTCGCTTCCAATACATCGTTATTACAAATCTGGCAGCTAGTAATATACTAGATCTGTGATGGCACACCTTGAAATCCCCAGATGTTTTGGAACTACATTTCCCATGATGCTCATGCACTCTAAAGTGTAGTTTAGCATCAAGGGAAATGTAGTTCCAAAACATCTGGGGTGCCAAGGTTTGCCATCACTGTACTAGATACTGTTTTCTGAACGTTAGGAGGATAGTCATCTATACCTACAGTATATTCACAATAGCCAGGGCTGGCTTAGAGTCAGTTTAAGACTCCTGAGACTTTGGAGAGAAGGTGGAACACACTCCTTTAGAAGTTCCGTATATTTTTACACTTCCAAAAGATATGTAATAGGTTGCCAGTTAGGCCAGAGAAGACCCTGTCGTGGAGAAATGGGATATGCAATAGTGTGTAAGGTACCACCTAATCACAATTTTTAGTGTAAACTCCCAATGGTTTGCATAATGTGATACACTGTAGGGCTATTGGAGTGCGCTTCTCCCATGCTAAAATAGGTGACGGTTTGGAAAAGAACATTTTGTCTTGGAACAGGTCATAGAAAAACAATATGCCCTTATGCGCACGAAATTTATTTTGGTAGAAGCTCCAAACCCAGGGTGAATGAAAATAGAGTGGAAGGGGGTGGAAGACAGAAAGCACACGTTCCTGGACTGGAACAAAAAATAGGACCGGGCATTTTAGACTGAGCAGCCGGGGGGGGGGGGGCATGACGCTTTGCGGCGGCGGTTAATGATGGGATGTGGGGTTCCAGCACCTTGTATCTCTGGACCCCTTTACATTACACAGCACCCTGGACCTCTTTACATTACATAGCACCCTGCACCACTGGACCCCTTTATATTACACAGCACCCTGCACCTCTGGACCCCTTTACATCATACAGCCCCCTGGCTGCAACACTGGACCCCTTTACATTTCACAGCACCCTGCATCTCTGGACCCCTTTACATTACACAGCATCCTGCACCTCTGGACCCCGTTACCTTACACAGTACCATAAACCTCTGGACCCTTTACATTACACAGAACCCGGCACCTCCGGACCCCTTTACATTACATAGCACCGCACCTCTGGACCCCTTTACATTACACAGCCCCCCACAGTTTGTTACACAGACACCCTCCTTACATTTCTGAACCCTGTGCATGTTACACTGAGGGGAGACGTGACATGTGGGCTGCCGGAGGCCGTCGTGGGCCGCCGCGGCCCACCGGGCATATGCCATTTCCAGTTGTGCGGGACTGCAAATCTATTGGTGCAATGGAGCCCCAGGATCACTGGTCCCTTTTACTCCATTCCATATTGGTCCACTTCTGGATCCCGAATGGGTTGCAACAGATGAACATCCAGTAGGAAGTATCAACATCATGAAGGCACTGATGTGGACTCTTGAAGAAGGACCCATATAGGTAGTAACTGTGGTTTAAGGTAAGTAAAAGGCCATCCAGTGATTAGATAGAGGGGAGTGAGGGAAAGGGTTAAGCTGCGTGTGAAATTTATCCTGGAGGGGGGCTTTAAACCATTTCTAAAGCCAAGGGAAAAATGTAATAGATTGCAGCTTACAAATCCTTAGATACATTTAAAGGCAGCATTCATTTTTTTTTTCTGGCTTTCTACCAAATCCTATTGATCCTGGTAGAAATTCAGCATTGTTGTTATCTACTTATTTGTAATCTCAAACAATATTATCAGCTTTCCAACCTGTCTGCTGTGAATTATAATACTCCTTCTCCATGTGTAATGGTGGTGAGTAGAGCAGGGGATATTTGTAGTCCAAGTCAGAAAAGCAGCCTAAGGCCGCGTACACACGAGGAGATTTATCCGATGAAAACGGTCCGACAGACCGTTTTCAAATCATCGGACATGTCTGCTGGGCTATTTTGGTTTGATCTGTGTACACACGATCAAACCAAAATCCCAGCGGACAGACAGCACGGTGACGTGGCAGTGACGTTGATGCCGCCATGTCACCGAACCAGGAAGTAAAATACTTCCACGCATGCGTCAAATCTATTCGACGCATGTGGGGGATTTTTGTCCGCTGGTTAGGCGTACTAACCAGCGGACATGTCGGACAGACGGATTTCCAGCAGACAAGTTTTAAAGCATGCTTTAAAACTTTTGTCTGCTGGAAACCTGTCTGCTAGCCCGTACACACGATCGAATCTGTCCGCTGAAACTGGTCTGCGGACCAGTTTCAGCAGATATATTCGATCGTGTGTACGCGGCCTAAGGTGACAACATCGCTTCTCCAGAGGCATAGTATGTAGAATGAGCATTGTTACCTTAGGGAGGGAAGTGTGTTGTGTACACTGGACATGTGCACACTGAAATATAATGGATACCGACAACGTTGGAGCGGGGACCGAAAAGATTACCACCGCTGGATTATTATTTTTTTTTAATAAAGGACTTTTTTCTACGGTGTGTGTGTGTGTGTGTGTTTTTTTACAATACACTTCCTTAGTGAAATGGTAGAGGTACAATGTACCCCATTACCAATTCACATAGGGGGGGACAGTATCTGGGGGTCCCCTTTGTTAAAGGGGTCTTCCGGATTCTGATAAGTTCCCCACCCGCAGACCCCCACAACCACCGGGCAAGGGTTGTGGGGATGAGGCCCTTGTCCCCATCAACATGGGGACATCCTCCACATGTTGAGGGCATGAGGCCTGGTACGGTTCAGGAGGGGGGGCACTCTCTCGTCCCCCCCTCTTTTCTGCAGCCGGACAGGTGGCGTGCTCGGATAAGGGGTCTGGAATGGATATTTGGGGGGAACCCAATGTCATTTTTCTTTTTAAATTGACGGCGGGGTTCCCCTTAATATCCATACCAGACCTGAAGGGCCTGGTAATTGAATTTGGGGGGACTCCCACTCTTTTTTTTTTTTTTATGAATAAATTCTCTCTGAATTGCCGGGAGTCGACAATTCATTATAGCCTCAAGTGATTTTTAAATGACTTTTTTTTCTTCAGAAATGACACTTTGTGCAGAGACAGTTCTAACTACGGCAAACATGCGCTATTTCACACGCATACTTTACACCCCCCTAGGTTTTTTTCAGGTTTTTTTTTAAGATTCTGTCGAATCTTCTTTTTTTTTTAAGATTCCTTCGAATCTCCTTTTTTTCTTTTTTTTTAAGATTCCGCTGAATCTCCTTTTTTTTTAAGATTCCGTCTAATCTTCTTAGAACATTCGACAGACACCATAAGCCTTCAATGGCAGATTTGAACCTAATTAATTTGGATTTTCTGACGAATGCATTTAAAAAAAAAAAAAAAGAATTTCGGGAGTAACTAAATAAATGTATTTTCCGGACGAAGACGAAATTCCGAAACAAAATATTTCAGTGTGCATATGTCTAGTGTACACAACACACTTCCCTCCCTAAGGTAACAATGCTCATTCTACATACTATGCCTCTGGAGAGTTTTCAGTTGTTATTGTCAGAGCGAGGGTGGACATATGACCAGTACTCTTCCCCATTGCCCACCTAACCCTCAATGATGTCAATCAGAGCCAAGCGTTTTTCCACAGTGTGTGTGTTTTGTTTTACAATTATTTACACTTCCTTTGTGAAATGGTAGGGGTACAATGTACCCCATTACCAATTCACATAGGGGGGGCAGGATCTGGGGGTCCCCTTTGTTGTCCCCTTAGCCCCTTGCCCGCAGACCCCCACAACCACCGGAAAAGGGTTGTGGGGATGAGGCCCTTGTCCCCATCAACATGGAGACATCCTCCCCATGTTGAGGGCATGTGGCCTGGTACGGTTCAGGAGGGGGGTGCTCTCTCGTCCCCCCTCTTTTTTGCGGTGTGGATTTTTGGAGGAACTCCACGCCATTTTTTTTATTTGGGGTGAAGTTCCCCTTAAAATCCACACCAGACCTAAAGGGTCTGGAATGGATATTTGGGGGGAACCCAATGTAATATTTCTTTTTAAATTCATGGCGGGGTTCCCCTTAATATCTATACCAGCCCTGAAGGGCCTGGTAATTGAATTTGGGGGGACCCCCACGCTTTTTTTTTTTTTTTTTTATGAATGAATTCTCTCTGAATTGCCGGGAGCCGACAATTCATTATAGCCGCGAGTCATTTTTAAATGACTTTTTTTCCTTCAGAAATTACACTTTGTGCAGGGACAGTTCTAAGTACGGGAAACATGCGCTACATCACAGGCATACTTTAAAGTCAGGGAGCCTATAGTGGAGCCCCTACATAGAGGGTTCCTTTATTGGAGCTACACTTTATATATTTTTTCACATTTACAAACATCCATTTGTTGTGTTGGCTGCCTGAGTTCTTTTTACTTATCTAGTTAGCGCAATATATTTACTATTAATACTTTACAGTTGTTTTTAGCTACTTAGTCGAATCTTCATGTCTCTATAATGTCAAATCTTTTCTCTTTATGTAGAATAATATTGGACTAATAGAGTTAAGGTAGGCACATTCGACCGCAACGAAGACGAAAATAAAATATATTTTTTTTACAGATCTTTTGTTTTTCGTGTTCTGTGCTTTTGTTATCGTTTATTAAAACGATAACGAAAATACCTGAAATTCGGACAAAAACGTATGCACATGTCTAGTGTACACTATCATAGGTGTGCCTACATATATTTATATATATATATATATATATATATATATATTAATTAGGGTTGTCCCGATACCACTTTTTTAGGACCGAGTACAAGTACCGATACTTTTTTTCAAGTACTCGCCGATACCGAATACCGATACTTTTTTTTAAATGTGTCCCTAAATGCAGACATGTCCCCCCACAAATGCAGCCATGTCCCCCACATATGCAACCATGTCCCCCACATATGCAGCAATGCCCCCCCACATATGCAGCCATGTCCCCCACATATGCAGCCATGTCCCCCACATATGCAGCCATGTCCCCCCACATATGCAGCCATGTCCCCCACATATGCAGCCATGTCCCCCACATATGCAGCCATGTCCCCCCACATATGCAGCCATGTCCCCCACATATGCAGCCATGTCCCCCATATATCCAGCCATGTCCCCCCACATATGCAGCCATGTCCCCCATATATGCAGCCATGTCCCCCATATATCCAGCCATGTCCCCCATATATCCAGCCATGTCCCCCCATACCTAGATGCCGCCGCCGCCACATGGTTAATCAGCGTGCAGGGAACATCACAGCTTTCATTTGAATAGCTGTAGTGTTCCCTGCTGCGCCGCGTATAGACACTCCCCCTTGCTCGGGATTGGACAGATCACCCATCCAATCCTGAGCAAGGGGGAGTGTCTATACGCGGCGTGGCGGGGAACACTACAGCTATTCAAATAAAAGCTGTAATGGGAGATCTTTCCCATCTTCCTGGCGGCACACAAAGTGATAATGCTAATGCACATGGGGTGATTAGGGTGTGCCCAGGCACACTCGGCACACCCTGTGCATACGCCTATGATGGGGACATTAGAAACCATTGCAGTATTTCTGTAATTATAACAGCGTTATGTTCTTGGGTAAGTGTACAGTATAGTCAAACATTTTTTTTTAATCGTCTCGCTTATATTATTTTATGTTGCATCCTGCTTGTTAAAACAGCTGTGCTAAACATTGCGTAGCCATTGATATTTTTGTAACGCCGCAGAAAAAGCTGACATAAAGCTAATTTTTTTTTTTAATGCATGTGAACCACATCCATTTTGCCTGCAGTAGCTGCCATGATAATTGCACACGTTGTTGTGACCAATGGCTGTGCAGGCTTTGCAGAACCGTGTGACAACTCATCACATGCTGCTCGATACCAAAACCTTTGCACAGCAGTTTGGACTCTGCACATTCTTATGCAGCAAGGGCTGAAGCATAACCATTCTGCTTGGCTATGGCAGCTTCATTTTAATAACAGATCCAAGAAGCTAAAAAGACCTTTAACAAACCTGCAAGCCTCTGCCGGGTTCATTATACCACAGGTCTGCCAAACAATAACAACAATTCTTCCAAGCCCGAGGCAGAATTCGCATTTTAGACACCCTTTGTAATAGCTCTGGCTGCTTTACTGCCAGCAACAAGGTGCAATATCAATGAAAATGATGAAGCTGTGTGACAGAGTGCAGTGTAGTGACACTCCTGATAGACCAATCAGTGAGATGTCATTGGACATTGGATTGAGAAGTACTAACGGGAATAGACTTGTCACCAATTCAATACATACAAAGGTGTTAGGATAGAATTCCAGCATGCAAAATATATATTAACGTTTCAGAAAGCTATGACCATTTTGTATTTCAGCACTCCCTGTTTTGCACAAGACATTGCCTTTCTAGGCTTTATTAAAGTGATCCTGTATGTCACTTAAATAAAATTGAAATAGCTGATCCCAGTATTAGAAGATCTGGTATACTTACTGTAACGGTCACCACCGCTTACAACCTTCCATCCAACCACGACAAGCTTATCTGACACACTCCGACAATATTGCATACACGATCCATATCCTTTCCCAGAATAAGACGAGACAGAGCTCCATTCTTGCTTCCAAAGATATGACAATTTATTAGTATTTTCTCAGCTTCTTATACAGTCTCAAGCATAATGCAGTTAATCACAGGACAATGCAATCTCCACCCCCCTTCACACCATGGGGGGGCTTCAATCACACTCTAAAAGGCATTCAGGTAAGCTAACCATGTAGACCGGTCGGCACCGCATCTTCAATAGGGTTCAATTAACCTTGAATAATAACACAGACATCTAGTTGAATAAGTTGGGCCAGATTCAGGAACACTTGCGCTGGAGTATTTCGATATGCGCCGCGTAACTGTGATGATGCGCCGTCGTTTCTATGTGCCCGTACCCACCAAACTAGATGCGCCCAATAACGGGTCATTTGCGACTGGCGGAACGTTCCGACGCCAGAGTATCGTCAGCGCTTAATTTCGTTGGGCGCATCAGTCGCGCCTATTGATTTCCCCTGCAAATATGCAAATGAGGGATTTTTCACAATTCACGAACGGATTAGCACCATACGCTGGCTACATGCGCCGCGCGTATCTCGTCCGTCCGGCGCAAAGTTATTTCTACAAAAGGCTGCTTTATCTTTACTCCAGATGGCCACAGGTCAGCAGGAGAGCAGCTACAGCAGCGTTACCGACGATAAGAGCTAGCTGAGCACCCCCACTTGCAGGACAACACCTCTGTCCATGCTTGTCTGTCAAATTTTACAGCCATGGAGGAAGACATCATAGGTCTCCATAGCCGAGATGACGGCTGACAGCTCCTGGCCATTAAAGTTCAGCTTTCTCCTGTGTGTTTGCGGGGAACGGGAGCAGCCATCTCAAAACAAAAGTAACATCACTGCGGGGAGGGGGAGCAGGATATACTTTAGTGCCGAAATGGCGCTTCTACGGGCGCATTTAAACGCCCAACGGAAGGCATTGCGCTGACGTTTCCCGTGAAGTGGTGCCGACGGAAGTTGTGAGCATGCGCACAAAGGGGGCGAGTGGAGCCGCACTCACTGCGCATGCTCCGTGGTTGATGCGCTGAACGTAAGCCTCTGCGCTGGGCTCCGCCCATCATTTACATATGATCACACCCACTTCCACTTGCGTCGGGTTACGCCAGCGCATTATCGTTACTCTGGCGCAAGTTTACGCGCAACTGCTATGTGAATTACAGGACTTGCGCTGAAAGGGTCTTCAGAGTAACGTAAATGAGAAGCGTTACTCTGGAGCAAAGATGCTCTCATCTACCTGAATCTGGCCCGTTATCTATACAGCTTTATCACACAATGGCAGAGTCTTGTGAGAGTGGGTGCAATCCACACCTTCAACGGAATGTCTTTACAGTGAGTAGCCAACACCTTAAGATATTTCAATAGCATATTATACAAAGGTATGACTCACTCTGGTCTTGTAGACCTGAATTAACACCTTTCAAAAGCATGTGTGCCCAGATTGCATAGCTAACAGCTTTTGATATTTGAAGACATCCTGCAAACATGAATTATTATTAATGTCCCTTATTAATGTCTTCTGTAATATATGAATTATGATTCTTTGTCACCCTATGGCCCTAGTGGACATAAGGTGACCCTAGACATAGGAATATCTCAGTCTGTCATGGGCCATTCCGTTACACTTACCTATCCGGTGGCCCGAGTCTCCTACCTTTCCTCCTGTTGCAGCTCTGCAGCCTCCAGGTAAGATTTCAGCATTTGACACTTCCTGGAGTGTCAGGTGCCTGTGTCTCCCACTGTGTTCCTTTTCACCTAACCCTTATATCATTGCCAAATTCTATAGCAACATAGGGGTCAAGGGTTGGAACCATCATATGTGATGGTGACATTGGCGTTCACACTTAAAGTGGTTGTAAACTCGAAGAAGTATTACTGCCACCCCCTCTGTTCTACCAAGCATTACTACACTGAGTACATGTTTGTATAAAATGATGCCTCTAAATATCTTTTTGAGTTTGTTTCTGGCCGGACGTGACCTCCAGCCGCTCTCCTCCCCTGATCTAAAGGCTACAGTGGATAGGACCCCACTATGACGTCAGCCGGCGAGGTCATGTGCCCGCTGTGCTGTCTGCTCAGCCTCTTCCACTGTAGCCCTTAGATTGGGGGAGGAGAGCTGCCATAGGTCACATCACCGGCCAGAAACTTACTGAAATAGGGTATTTAAAGGCATAATGCTTGGTAGAAAGAGAAGGGCTGGCAGTAAACTTACTTTAACTTTACTGCCAGCTACTAATAGCGGCAGGAGGGGAGGGGTTGGGAAGAAATCGGCTCAGACACACAGTAGTTGACAGGCAGAGAGGGAGGGGAGAGTGGGCAGAGAGGAGAGCAGTGGGATGATAGTGGCACGTAGCCTGACCACACTATCATGCATCAGCAATCATGATTAGCGTAGTCAGCACACTAAGGAGGACATAGGAACAGGCATAGAAAGTGACAGATTAGACAGCACAAGCACTGTGCTTTTTAACCTGCTATAAGGGAACAGGATTTTATTTTTATTTTTTAGGGTTACAACCTCTTTACCACTTGCCTACTGACCACTTTTTTCAATGCTGTCACACTTTGAATGACAAAACTGCGCGGTAATTCAACAATGTACCCAAAGGAAATTGCTATATTTTTTTTTACACAAATGGTGGTATTTCATCACTGCTGGGATTTTTATTTTTTTGCTAAATAAATTCAAAAAGACCGAAAAGTTTGGAAAAAAACTTTTTTCTGAGTTTCTCTCAGAAAATGTTGTAGATAAGTAATTTTTCTCCTTCACTGATGTGCGCTGATGAGGCTGCACTGATGAGCACTGGTAGGCTGCACTGATGGACACTGATGAGGCGGCAATAACGGGCACTGATGAGGAGGCACTAATATGCTGCACTGATGGGGACTGATAGGTGGCAATGATAAGATGGCACTGATAGGTGGCACTGATATGTGACACTAATGAGCACTGACAGGTGGCACTGGTAAACAAAGATAGGCGGCATGATGGGCGGCACTGATATGCAGCACTGGTGGGCACCAATGGGCAGCACTGATTGGCACTGATGGGCAGCACAGATGAGTAGGCACTGATGGGCACTGAAAAGCAGCACTGTCAGTGCCCTGATTACCTGTACATGTCTCCCGTGCAAGGAGATACCATTGATCGTTTCTCCTCGCCAGTCGCCACACGCTCTGTCAGTGTGACGGCATCTCCTTGTTTACATGTGACCAGGTGTGATTGAACACAGTTGATCACAACTGTAAAGAGCCTCATCATTGGCTCTTTACCGAGATCTGGGTCACGCTGTGTCACGTGGGTGTGTGAGAGTGGCAGGTCTGGGGCGCCACCATATGACATCGTTCCAGAACCAGAGCACATCCCACCCGCCATCAATTTACTATACAGCGGGCGGGAAGTAATTAAGCTGGCTATATGTTTGCAAATTTTCACTGTAAGAATGTTAATTACATTTTCTAATCATTAGTGAGGTCAAATCAATGTCCGTTTTCAACCATAGTGACAGGAAAATGCAAAGAAGCGGTGTGGAAATTTTTTCTTGAGCAAATAAATTTCAAACAGTTAATGTTAATGATGACATTCGTCCAGTCATCGAATGTACACAGAATCTTCTCACAAATGTTCGGTCTTTTTTTATATGGTATTTTGGAATTTGTTCACTTGTTGTTGATCATTATTAGTCATTTATTGGGTTGTGATTCACATTGATTATATGGATCCACATACACATCTATGATGTTTGTAAAAATGAACACATAGCCAGCACCTCAATACATGTGGTATGTATATATATCTGTATAGCTTTTGAGCATTAGCCTAAAATTGAAGGCAGCGGTAATTACTGTCAGAAATTGCTAGTTGGGAGTGCCGTTTTATTTATATATTCCTATTATATTCTTTTATTTTCTATGACATTCTATTATCTTCTTTTCTATTCTATTCCTTCATTTTCTATTCTATTTTAGTCTTGCAAATTCAATTTAGATTAGAAAAATGTTCAAATTTGATTTTCATCGTTATTTCATTCGTTATTTAGGATCAGTTTAAATTCATTACTATTGTATTTCAGAAATTCGGACACATCCAAATTTCCAAATAACAAAAAAAAATGCTGACTTTCACTTCGGTAAGGAAACAAAGCGCACATGTTTACAGCTGGCCTAGGATGACAGAAAGTATAGAGATAGCCCTGTATAAGAGATACTACAAGTAAAGCCTCAGTTGTAGGGGTTATATTATGTAGGAGTTATATGTGTTATATGCTTTTTAACCACTTAAGACCCAGACTTATAGGCAGCTAAAGGACCTGGCCAGTTTTTGCGATTTCGGCACTGCGCCGCTTTAATTGACAATTACGCAGTCGTGCGACGTGGCTCCCAAACAAAATTGGCGTCCTTTTTTTCCCACAAATAGAGTTTTCTTTTGGTGGTATTTGATCACCTCTGCGGTTTTTATTTTTTGCGCTATAAACAAAAATAAAGCGTTAATTTTGAAAAAAATGCAATATTTTTTACTTTTTGCTATAATAAATATCCCCCAAAAATATATATAAAAAAAATTTTTCCTCAGTTTAGGCCGATACGTATTCTTCTACCTATTTTTGATTAAAAAAAACGCAATAAGCGTTTATCGATTGGTTTGCGCAAAATTTATAGCGTTTACAAAATAGGGGATAGTTTTATTGCATTTTTATGAATTTTTTTTTTGTTACTACTAATGGCGGCGATCAGCGATTTTTTTCGTGACTGCGACATTATGGCGGACACATCGGACAATTTTAACAAATTTTTGGGACCATTGTCATTTTCACAGCATAAAAATGCATTGTTTACTGTGAAAATGACAATTGCAGTTTGGAAGTTAACTACAAGGGGGTGCTGAAGGGGTTAAGTGTGACCTCATTTGTGTTTCTAACTGTAGGGGGGTGTGGCTGTATCTGTGACGTCATTGATTGTGTTTCCCTATAAAAGGGATCACACGATCGATGACGGCGCCATCGTGAAGAACGGGGAAGCTGTGTTTACACACAGCTCTCCCCGTTCTTCAGCGCCTGGGACCGATCGCGCGACTCCAGCGGCGATCGGGTCCCGCGGTCACCGAGCTTTGGGTCGCAGGTGCGTGCCCGCGACCCACGGCTGGGCACTTAAAGAGGACGTGCTTGTACCCAGCCTTGTTATTCTGCCAACGTATATGTGCAGGAGGCGGTCCTTAAGTGGTTAATGTAAACACTACAGTACATTTCACTTAGGTCCCTTTCACACTGGGGCGTTTTTCACGCGGTACAGTGCTAAAAATAGCGCTGCTATACCGTGTGAAAAAACCTGCCCTGCAGGCTTCAATGTGAAAGCCCGAAGGTGCGCTAGCAGGACCGCTCCAAAAGTCCTGCTAGCTGCATCTTTACAGCGGTATAGGAGCGGTGTGTTCACCGCTCCTATACCGCGCCTTCCTATTGAAATCAATGGGAAACCGAGTTAAAAACCGCCCGCGATGCGCCTCTACAGAGGCGCATTGCGGGCGGTATTAACCATTTTTTCGGCCGCTAGCGGGAGTTAAAACCGCACCGCTATCAGCCGAATAACGCGGTAAATACGACGGTATAGCAGCGCTGAAAATCGCACTGCTATACCGCCACCGCGGCTCACGCCTCAATGTAAAAGCAGCCTTATATTCAACCCAAACTCATTATGGTATCCTAATTCTCATTGTTAAAGGGGTTGTAAAGGTTTGTTTTTTACTTCTTAAATAGGTTCCTTTAAGCTAGTCCATTGTTGGTTCACTTACCTTTTTCTTTGATTTCCCTTCTAAATGTTTTTCTTCTTTGTCTGAATTTCTCACTTCCTGTTTCTCCTCAGTAAGCTTGCCCCATCATCCGAGCCGTTCTGGCTGGGGGTTAGTCAACCATAACAGAATACTGAGGAGGAACAGGAAGTGAGGAATTCAGACAACGAAAACAAAGAAAAAAAAACATTTAAAAGGAAAATCCAAGGAAAAGGTAAGTGAACCAACAATGCACTAGCTTAATGGAACCTATTTAGAAAATAAAAAACAAACATATACAACCCCTTTAACCACTTAAGGACCCCCGCACGCACATATACGGCCACAGAATGGCACGTACAGGCACAAGGGCGTAAATTTACGTCCCCGCCTAAGTGCGGTTCGGGGGACCCATCGGGACCCCCTCCGCGGCGTGCGGGGGTCCCCCTGGCTCCGGGAGCGATCCGGGATCTGGGGGCGGATGTCGGCGAATACCCGCCCCCCCGCGATCGCTCCCAGCCAATGGGAGCACGCTCCCAACCTGTCACTTCCTCCTCCTGTGTTTACACAGGAAGGAGGAAATGATGTATTCTCTCATCGCAGCGCTGTTTCCCAGCGCTGCTGATGAGAGAAGACATCACAAGTAAGTGTGCACCAACACAACACTGACACACACTCACATAGGCAAATTAACCCCTTGTGATCGCCCCCCCCACCCCCCTGTCACAGTGTCACTGAATGCAGTGATCTAATCACTGCATTTAGTGTCAGTGTGACAGGCAGTGTAAAAAAACAGTTAGTGTTAGGTTCAGGATAGCCCCCCCACCCCCCCTAATAAAGTTTTAACCCCCTGATCACCGCCCTAGTTAACCCTTTCACTCCCTATTGCCAGCGTCACTAAGCGATCATTTTTCTGATCGCTGTATTAGTGTCGCTGTTCCCGCTAGGTAGCTATTTTTTTTTATTGCGATTTTTTTTTTTTACTAAAGACATGTGGCTAAATAAATTTTGGCCTAAATGTTTGACTAAAATTTAGTTTATTTGATTTTTTTTTTAACAAAAAGTAAAAAATAGTGTTTTTTTTTCAAAAATGTCGCTCTATTTTTGTATATAGCGCAAAAAATAAAATAAAACAAAAAATAAAAAACAGAGGTGATCAAATACCACCAAAAAGAAAGCTCTATTTGTGGGAAGAAAAGGACGCAAATTTTGTTTGGGAGCCACGTCGCACGACCGCGCAATTGTCTGTTAAAGCGACGCAGTGCCGAATCGCAAAAACACCTTGGGTCATTTACCAGCGTATTGGTCCGGGTCTTAAGTGGTTAAAAAGGCAAAAAAAAACACTTGGCACATTTTAGCTGTCTGTATGCATTTTCAGAATTATGGTACATCGTTGAAGATATATGAAAATATTTCTCCCAGAATGCCTGTAAAGATATGGACATTCATCTGGTATATTATTCTGTAAATGGATTACAATGATGGTGATTATGAGTAATAGTAGTAATAATAGTCATGATAACAGTATTGTTACTATTATCATGTAATTATATACCTCCAACATCTTCTACAACACTGTAAAAAGCAGGGATAAGGCAGTGGCTATAACAATGGCATTATAAGATGCACACACAATACACTGGAAAAATACTTTGCTGAGAGAAGCTTAGAGTCTTAGAAATTGCATGTAAACCCTAAACATGACATTCTATTCCTTGCTCCCTTTGCTCTGTTAAATATACAATTGAAAGTATTTTGTGATATCTGTTCAAAAAGTGCAAAAAAAATAGGGTGACAAAAGGGCTTCTCCATAGATACAGTACGAGCGTTGTTGTTGTCAATGAGTGCTATTCTCAGGATCATCAGCGGAAAGTAAAGGAGGATCAACGAAAAATATCTATTGAATGAATGTAATCCATATGGAGGAATACAGAACAAGGAGAGACAAGGGCAGAAGGGAACCGCTGCTATGATTTACCCCCCCCCCCCCCCCCCAACATGTCATGTAAACTGTTAACAATAGTCTTTTTCAGACAAAGCAATCAAGATTTGCCTGGTAAGCATGTCAAAAAAAGCTCCTCAGGGCCCAGGGCCGTCTTTAACCACTTCAGCCCCGGACCATTTTGCTGGTCAATGACCTGGCCACTTTTTGCAATTCGGCACTGCATCGCTTTAATTGACAGTTGCACAGTCGTGCAACGTGGCTCCCAAACAAAACTCACGTCCTTATTTTCCCACAAATAGAGCTTTCTTTTGGTGGTATTTGATCACCTCTGCGGTTTTTATTTTTTGCGCTATAAACAAAAATAGAGCGACAACTTTGAAAAAAAATGAATATTTTTTACTTTTTGCTATAATAAATATCCCCCAAAAATATATAAAAAAAAAATCCTCAGTTTAGGCCGATACGTATTCTTCTACATATTTTTTGTTAAAAAAAAATCGCTTAGCGTTTATTGATTGGTTTGCGCAAAAGTTATAGCGTCTACAAAATAGGGGATAGTTTTATGGCATTTTTACTAATATTTTTTTTTTGCTAGTAATGGCAGCGATCTGCGATTTTTATCGGTACTGCGACCTTATGGCGGACACATCTGACACTTTTGAAACATTTTTGGGACCATTGGCATTTTTATAGCGATCAGTGCTATAAAAATGCACTGATTACTGTGAAAATGATAATGGCAGGGAAGGGGTTAACACTAGGGGTTATGTTCCCTCGTGTGTTCTAACTGAAGGGGGGGGGACTGACTAGGGGAAATGGCAGATCGCTGTTCATACATTTTCAGTCATTTCTCCCCCTGAAAGAACCAGGAGCTGTGTGTTTACACACACAGCTCCCGGTTCTCGATCTGTCGGCAGGGGCGAGCAGGGGGCGCAATGCAAAATCACGTTATATTACGTGATTTTGCGCAGCCGAAACGACCTGCCGCCGTAAAACTACGGTGGGCGGGCAGCAAGTGGTTAATGTTGATTGGACCCTGGGCAGAAATTGTCTTGGGGCCCCCCATGCAATTTTTCTCTCCGCCTGCTCTGAGACATACAATAAATATCAGCTAGACTTAAAATCAGTTTTTCTGTATCAGATCAGGCAGTAATTGCGATTGGTTGCCAGAGGTTACAGCATATAATTACCACTTACTGACTGGTTGTTAGAGGTTACAGCACATGTTTTCTTCTTGTTAATTGGTTGCTAGAGATTACTGTACAGTAATACTGCTCACTGATTGG
Source organism: Rana kukunoris (assembly GCA_029574335.1). Taxonomy (NCBI): domain Eukaryota; kingdom Metazoa; phylum Chordata; class Amphibia; order Anura; family Ranidae; genus Rana; species Rana kukunoris. The sequence goes on from CM056057.1 coordinate 52,810,324, forward strand.
TTGCTACAGGTTACAGCACATCATCTCTTCACTGCAGAGGGGCATGATATGATATACATATGAATGTCGCCTTTATTTACATATAAATGCAGCCACTTTTTACATATGAATGCTCCCGTTTTTTACATATGAATGACGGTTATTTACATGTAAACACAGGGTCTGCAGGTGAGTCATCTGTACACAACAATAGGGCAGAGCTGGACAGCATTAGTAGCATCACTTCACACTGAGATATCAGGACACAGCACATGACTAAAACTTCAAGGCACAAGGGAATTTAAACTGTGATAGTTGGCAAGTGTGACTTAGCTGCTTTGGGCCCCACAACAATGACAGGGCCTAGGGCAGCTATCCCTTTGCCCTGCCTTAAAGACAGCTCTGATTGTGCCTATTAAATAGGAAATGTTAGCAAACAATATTTCAGAGTGACCAAATTAAAAAAACAAATACAATTTATCACTATATGTTGTTTCAAGTGTCCTAAAAAGACAACAATTAGGTGCCACTTAGGTAGAGAGGTAAACTCCAACTAGACTGCTGGGAGTGCAGGCAGGGACAGGGAGCTCGTCCTAGCTCCAAGCTGCAGCAATGTCAAAAGAAAAAAATCCATAAGCCACACATCATGAAGCAGACCCATATGAATGAAGTGAGATTAATGGTGGCCTCAGCCAGGCCGTGCCCCCAATGCATTTTGCTCCACCATTTGGAGCTTAATCATAGGGATCCCCATAAATAAGCTCCAAGGGCTGAAAGAAATGTGTTGGGGGGGCGTGGCCTGGCTGGAGTCCAGGCTGAGGCTGCTATGTATCTCACTTCATGCACATGGGTCTGCTTCATGATGTGTGGCTTATGGATCTTTTCCTTTGACATTGTTTCAAGTGTCACTTCATGCATTGACATACCTCCATAGACCTAGTATGTCTGAATGCTATGGGGAGATGTACTAAAACTGGAGCACTCAAAATCTGGTTCAGCTGTGCATGGTAGTCAGGGCCGACATCAGGGGGGGTACAGGCCCGATGGTCCCCAGGGGCGAGGCCGCCCTCCGTTTTTTTATTTTTTTTCATCTGATTAAGCCCCTCCCCCCCCACCCCACCTTAGCAACTCGTGGCAGGAGAGAGAAGAGAAGACGAGATGACTTGTTCGTCAGCACCACCCCCCGTCCCGCTTATCATCTTGTGGCAGGAGAGAGAAGAGGCGACACTTTTATTACCACAACCCCCCCGCTTATCATCTCACGGCAGGAGAGAGGACGACCCCCCCCCCCCCCCCCGGTTCTCTGTTCCAGGGGGGCCCTGCCTAAAGCTGTGTAAAATTTGTGATGGCTGCCCTGATGGTAGCCAATCAGCTTCAAACTTCAGCTTGTTCAAGGCTTTGACAATAAAGCATTGCACTGGAGGCAACAGAGATCATCGATGACCACACCAGAGACTTCTTCTCATGTTATAGATCAGTGGTCATCAGCCCTGTCCTCAGGGCCCACTAACGGGCCAGGTTTTCAAGATAACTGAAATACATGACAGGTGATATCATTTGCTGCTCAGTGATTGCAGTATTCTAGTCTGCATCCCCCCAAGGTAATACAAAAAATCTGGCCTGTTAGTGGGCCCTGAGGACAGGGTTGATGACCATTGTTATAGATGTAGAGGAGAAAGCGTTTTGCCAAAGGCATTGGGGTAATTAAGAAAAAAAAATTAGCAGCATAGATACAGTGGGCCAGATCCACAAAGGAATTACGCCGGCGTATCTACAGATATCTTTTTCTATCCAGAAAACATGATACGCCGGACTTACGACTGGTGTAAGTTTCTTACACCATCGTATCTTAGATGCATATTTACGCTGGACGCTAGGGGCGCTTCCGTCTATTTCCAGCGTAAAATATGCAAATTAGCGAGTTACGCTAATTGCCGAGCGTACGAGCGGCTGACGCATTCCCTTTACGTCGTTTGCGTAAGCGTATCTCCGGTGTAAAGATAAAGCTGCTATCGTGAGGCGCAGCCAATGTTAAGTATGGATGTCGGGACAGCATCGTATTGGTCATCGTTTACGTCGTTTGCGTATGCCAATCCAGAATGGGCCTGGGCGTAAGTTACATTCACGTTGTTTTCATTGACTATTTGCGATGTGATTTCACGCATGCGCACTGGGATACGTCCACGGCTGGCGCATTGCGCAGTTAAAAAAAAGCGTTGTTTGCGTCAGGTCATTCATAATTATAATAAAACACGCCCCCCCTAGTAAATTTGAATTACACCCGCGTACGCCGGCCCATTTACGATACGCCACCGTAAGTTACAGCGGCATTTCTTTGAGGATAAGGATACGCCGCTGTGATTTCACGCCGCGCCGGCGGCAAAGGTATGTGGATCTGGCTCAGTATGCCTAAATGAGCACCCGGGTAAACTCTTGACCAGATATCTACCCTATTGTGCTCCCTATGCTAGAGCCTTTTCCTTTAATTACCCTTCTTGCCAAACACTCATATTAAAGCAGCTTGTGTTGGGTGGAGCGATATCCCACACAGAGGGGCTGAACAAGGACGCCACTAATGGCTTTACAGAGATTATTCCCCATGCATGCTCTGCATTGGTCAAGTGACATCACATGCCATATGTCCAAGTAAATGATTTTTATACTGGGTACCGATCATTAACAGCTCCACTCTGGTGGATCTTTTTGTTATAGAAACTCTGTCCAGGGCCTTCTCCTTTATAAAGCGTCTTTTTTTCAAGCAGCATTAAGTGGTGTGACGCTATAGGAGGGGCATTCTCTGCAACAAGGGCTCAGTTGTAGCTGTAATTGCTATGACCCCTGTTCTTATGCTTCCTTTTTTTTCTTTCAATAAGCAGAATTAGCACTTTCCGTTTCCTGAACAAGGCAGAGAGGCTGAAAATGTTGAAAAAGAAGACAAAAATAGAATTCTTTTAAAGAGTTTGGCCAGAATAAAACAGCAGCAAAGCTGCATCAGCACCATTCAGCTTGTTGGACCAAACTAGGAGGCAGAAGATGATCAATAGGATAAAAATAGAGATTTTGCTCTTGAAAATGTACTCCAGATAAAATAAATCTAAAACATTATGGCAATACCTAGAACAGGTAGTGAAAGACAGGCATGGTGGAAGCAAGGTGGTCAGTGATGGCAACAGCATATCAGAGGTGCAAATAAAATACCAAAATACCTCTGCATACAGTGTGACCTGTCATGCCGCGTACACACGATTGGTAATTCCGACAACAAAACCGCAGATTTTTTTTCAGATGGTATGTTGGCTCAAACTTGTGTTGCATACACACAGTCACACACATGTTGTCTCAAATTCCGAATGTCAAGAACGTGGTGATGTACAACACTACGTCGATCTGAGAAAAATTCAGTTCAATGATTCCGAGCATGCGTCAAATTGATTCTAAGAATGCGTTGGATTTTGTGCGTTGGAATTACATACAGATGATCAGAATTTCCGAAAATAACTTTTATTATTGGAAAAATTGAGAACCAGCTCTCAAACATGTTGTTGTCGACAGCAAATGTCCGATGGAGCCTACACTACACGGTCGGAATATCCGACCAAAAGCTCACATAGAACATTTGTTGTTGTAAATTTTCCGATTGTGTATACGCGGCATTAGTAGCTGTTTTTAACAATAAGGAGAAAACCAGCACACCAAGAAATAGATTCTGAAACAGGATTTACTAAAGTTTTATATCAGCATAAAAGTTACACCAATATTTAGAGAGCATGGTGGCCCTCTTTTTTTCAAGATGACAGACCTTAAAAAAGAGGGCCACCGTGCACGTTTCTCGGTTTGCTGGTTTTCGCTTCATTGTTAGATTTTGTGTGGTGCCTCCATAAAGCCATGCGGCTAGGGCTAGATTCAGAAAGACTTACGACGGGCGCATCAGTAGATACGCCATCGTAAATCCGAATCCGCGCAGTCGCAACTTTTAAGCATATCTCAGTTTGAGCATACGCTTAATGTTGCTAACATACGACCGGCGTAAGTCTCCTACGCCGTCGTATCTTAGCTGCCTATTTACGCTGGCCGCTAGGGGCGTGTACGCTGATTTACGCCTAGAATATGTAAATCAGCGAGATACGCCTATTCACGAACGTACGCCCGGCCGTCGCAGTAAAGATACGCCGTTTACGTAAGGCGTTTTCAGGCGTAAAGATAAACCACCAAAAAGATGGCGCAGCCAATGTTAAGTATGGACGTCGGGACCGCGTCAAATTTTTCACGTTTTATGTTGTTTGCGTAACTTGTCCGTGAATGGGGCTGGGCGTAAATTACGTTCACGTCGAAACCAATGAGTCTTAGCGACGTAATTTGGAGCATGCGCACTGGGATACGCCCACGGACGGCGCATGCGCTGTTAGTAAAAAATGTCATTTACGTCACACTTAATTTACAAAAAACACGCCCACATCAAACACATTTCAATTAGGCGGGCTCACGCCGGCCCATATACGCTACGCCGCCGTAACTTCGGCCGCAAAATCTTTGAGAATACCATACTTGCCTAGCGGCGTAGCGTATATGAGAAACGCTACGCCCGCCTAAATGTATCTGAATCTGGCCCCTACTCTTCACAACGGTTACTCAAAGATGTCTTTATAGTATGGACTGATGAGTGGTTAATCATAAAGTGGCTGTCACACGTCTGGTGACGTGGATGACTTTCCTGTGAAAGATCACTGAGTGATATTGAAAAAGAAAGACACCTTAGACCCTTTGGGACCTGCGGCTTGTGACACTACACTATGGATTCACCAAGTGACAACTAAATTGAAAAACTGGCACTGAACCAAGATCCACTGGAGGATCATTGGAGCCGCAGGCATCCATCAGCAGACAATGTTTTTTTTTGGGGAATGGGAGCCAAGTCTATGATAAGAAGGAGAGCAAAGCTGACGTTATAAAATAATGGCACTGGAGATTTTCAGCAGGTGAGCATTAGGGTGGTGCTATACATCAACTGGTGACAGTTTTGCTAAAAACTGCTGAAAAAATACCTACCTTCTTTAATGCATTTTTTCCTCACTGTGCCGATAGATAAGTCATAGCATCCTTGGTGAACAAAACACTGCAGAAGGATAGTCTCCAGAAAAGGAGCAATATCTCACCCATCAGGCAGCAAAGGGGGCAACACATGGAAGCTGATGGGTATTTATCTACCATGTTTAGCCCTCTATGGCGATACTGGTCGGCACCGGGCCAATTAGGCCTAGGTGCCGCTGACTAAATGAGAGGCTGGGGGTAGACAGAGAGGGTTAGTCAGATCACCCCTTTCCCCTCCCCTTAGTGACAGGGGGGCCTCCCTATAGGCTGACGCGGGGGGGACCAATAGGAGTTAGGTTGGGGGAAGCCTAGGAGTGGGACAGAGGTCCTAAAAGGAGGGGTGATACCCCTCCCCACTTCCTCTTACCTGTCAGCGCCAGCAGGAAAAGCTCTGGCTGAGGATGGCTGACGAGCTGGTGAGGATGATCCGGGAGCGGGTTCGGTCCGATGGCGGCTTCCTGGCCCGTGTCGCCGCCGATCTGGGTGCGCCTGGACCGTCCCGCTCGCCGCGCCGCGTCACAGGTACCGATGTAGGGGGTCGGCGGGCCCCTCGTAGGGCCACCCGGCCGCCGGATCGCTTGAGTCCAAGCCCCATCAGGGCTTCACAGCGTCGGGTGAGCTCTGTGGCGGTGGGAGCTGGAGGGGGAGGGGGGAGGGGCGGCGCTGGCGCCCGTGCGCGCGTTTGCGCGGCGGCTCCGCCCCCTTCTTCTTCAGGCTCTCCTCGTGGTGTTTTCTCACTCCCCTGCCGAGTTGCTGTGCATAGCTCTGACCTTCCCCTCCTTCAGCCAATGATTATGGGCAATGCTAGCGCCCCAGGTGGTTCCAGCTCCTCTGCTACAGAGGAGGCTGGCTTAGTCAATTCTGCTGTCCCTACCATTGCAGCTGCACAGGCTTTAGAGTCACATCCTGAGCAGCACATCTTAGATGACCCCCCAGCATTGGTATTTGGAGATGCTGGGGATGAAGTTGCAGGCCCTTCCTCTCCCCTGTTATTCACCCCCGTTCGGGAGCCCCCCCGCGCCGCGGGTGACAGGCGGAACCACTCCCGCAGGCGAGATATACGATCTTTCTCCAGGTCGTCGTCTCGCAGCTCGGGGAGGTATCATAGGCACAGCAGGAGTCGTCGCCATAGGTCACATAGGCGCCGCAGTAGGTCCAGGCGCTCTAGATCTTCCCGCTGGAGGTCCCCATCCTCCTCTCGGAGCCGCTCCAGGACCCCCAGGGGCCGGGAGGAACGTCATGGGCCCAGGCGCGGATCCTTGGGGCGCGCTAGGCAGCCCTCTCGCGCGGACGATAGGTCCGGCGCGCCCGCCTCCTTTTCCATTCCTTTGGATGCTCCTGTCCCAGAGGCACTCCCATCGATGTCGGTGCAGCCTCCACGCGCTCCAGTGCCAGCTCCTCCGGTGATGGTGTCGTCCGAGAGTTCTTCAGCAACGCCTCCTTTTCCGTCTTCTGCCGTGGTTGGTGAGTTTGACTACGCTGGGGCCTGGGGTGCTGGGGGTGGGTCACAGGTGTTGGTACCAGCCCTTAAGGCCTTATTGACGCAGCTGGAGTCCGGCCAAAAAGGGGCAGTCTCGCCTATTCCGAGCACTCGGGCTCTGTCTCCGCCAAGAGCTAGCGTGCACAAGGAGTCTTTTTTCTGTGGGATAAGTCCGTTGGGCTCGCATGTCAGTGATGAAGTCAGGCAAAAAATTTGGGATAATAAGTATGTGGATATCTGGTCCTTGGTATCTGTGGACCAACACACAATTGAAAGGGAACGCAAGCCTTTTATGGACAGGTCGGCTGAGCGCAGGCCCCGCGTTGCCAGAACAATTGGTAACTGGCTTCAGGCTTTTGCGGTGTTGGGTGGTATAATGGGGGAAAAACATCCTGAGCGTTGTTCGGAGCTCTTCATCTATTTGGATTCAATCTATAATGCATACAAATCTCATGGCGGCAGTGCCTGGTGGAAATATGATGAGGAATTCCGACGGCGTTTGGCGTTGCAGCCCGACGTAGGGTGGGGTTGCAAGGCCACAGATGTATGGCTTCGTCTTATGATGGCGCAGAGACAGACCCCCTTTCTTGGAGGGGCCGCTGCATCCTCAGCAGTTCAGCAGGGCGCAGCGGCCGCTAAGAGACCCGGAACTTGCTGGCTCTTTAACGAGGGCCACTGTAAGTTTTTCGGGTTATGCAAATTTAAGCATGAGTGCTCCTCCTGTGGGGGCTCCCACGGGGCAGTCCGTTGCCCCCGCGGTGCCAAACCCGTGCATAGGGGCGCAGGGCCTGCTGATGGGAAAGACGCCAGTGAGCGTGGACGAGATGTTGCCCTGGCTAGAGCGTTACCCCAATAGGTCGGAAGGGGAGCAACTGCGCATAGGTTTTCTGTATGGTTTTTTCATCCCCTTTGTTCCCTCAGCGTCCCCTCAACTGGCTGGTAATTTGAAATCGGCTATGCTCTATCCGGAGGCTCTTCGAGACAAGGTCAGTAAAGAGGTTAATCTGGGTCGTATTGAGGGCCCGTTTTCTTCCCCCCCTTTTTGCAATTTGAGGGTGTCCCCTTTGGGAGTAGTCCCCAAAAAGGACAGTGGTAAGTTTCGCCTAATCCACCATTTATCTTACCCGAGGGGCTCATCGGTCAACGACGGCATCTCCAGGGAAGAGGCATCGGTTTCCTATGTCTCTTTTGATAAGGCGGTGCTGTTGGTGCGGCGAGCCGGTCGGGGAGCCCTTATGGCCAAAACAGACATTGAATCTGCCTTTAGGCTGTTGCCGGTACATCCGGATTGCTACCATCTTCTGGGTTGCTGCGTGGATGGCTTGTTTTACTACGATACCTGTTTGCCGATGGGGTGCTCCATATCGTGCCACTATTTTGAAATGTTTAGTTCTTTTTTGGAATGGGCGGCGCGCCGAGAATCGGGCTGCAGATCTATTATTCATTATTTGGATGATTTTCTGTTCGTGGCCCAGGGTGAGTCCCCCTCTTGTAAAATTTTATTGGATTCTTTCTGTGCCTTGATGAGCAGGTTCGGTGTTCCGCTTTCCGCCGAGAAGACGGAGGGTCCGACCACCAGGCTGTCTTTTTTGGGCATTGAAATTGATTCACTGGAGATGGTTTTCAGGTTACCGACGGTCAGGCTCGAGAAAATATCGAGCTTGATTGACGGTTTTTGCGGAGCTCAGAAGGTCACGTTGCGTCAGCTGCAGTCGCTCTTAGGTCTCCTAGTTTTCGCATGTCGTATCATGCCAATGGGTCGGGTTTTTTCGCGGCGGCTCTCATTGGCCACTAAGGGGGCCAAGAGGCCCGAGCACCGGATCCGTCTGACTTCTTCCCTGAAAGCGGACCTGTTGGTGTGGCGCGAATTTTTGCGGCGCTACAACGGTCGCACGTGTTTTTTGGCGGACGAGGTATGCAACCAGGAGTTGGCCTTGTTCACCGATGCGGCTGGATCGGTGGGCTACGGTGCAATTCTCGGATCTGTCTGGAGTGCGGAATTGTGGCCACTAGCATGGCAGGAAAAGGGGCTGTGTCGCAACCTGACTCTCCTTGAGCTTTTTCCCATCGTGGTGGCGGTTGAACTTTGGGGAGACAAGCTCAGGGACAGGAGGGTATGTTTTTGGACCGACAATAGCAGTGTGGTTCATTGTATTAACGGTTTGTCTTCTTCCTCCCTTCCAGTCCTAGCCCTCCTCCGTCACCTGGTTCTCAGGTGTCTTGAGTTTAATATATGGTTCAGATCTCGACACGTTCCCGGTGTTGACAATGTGATCACTGATGTTTTGTCTCGTTTCCGCTTTCAGGAGTTCCGGACGCTGTGCCCGGGGGCGGCTCAGGAGGGCCTGCCTTGCCCGCAGTTCCTTTGGACCCTGGTGTTATGAACCTTATGCCACTCATCGCATCTTCTGTGACTCCGGCCACCTGGTCCAATCACGGTAAGGCGTGGAAGGCCTGGTTGGGGGTGGCGGGTAGCAGGGACGTGACCTTGTGTGAGAGCGTCCGTTTCCAGGTCACAATCGACTACCTTTTGAGTTTGGAGCTCACTGGGTGTTCCGCCGCGGTGGCGCGGCGCCGTCTGGGGGGTGTTGGTTTTCATTTAAAATTGCATGGCTGGCAGGATTGTACAAAACACTTTGGCATCTCACAGGCATTGAGGGGTTGGCGGAAGGTGCATGCGCGGAAGGACAACCGGCGCCCGGTTTCCTTTGCCTTGCTGGATTCTTTAGTTAGGGTCTCCGAGGGCGTCTGCTCCTCTTCTTACGAGGGGCTTCTTTTTTCCACGGCCTTTTGCCTAGCTTTTTTCGGTGCGTTAAGGGTAAGTGAGCTGGTGCCGACTTCGGCCAGCGGGGCTGGGGGCCTTTTCAGGGAGGATGTTTTGCTGGCCAACGGGGTGGTCCAGGTCAGGATTAGAAAGTCCAAGACGGATCAGTTGGGCGAGGGTTGTTGGCTGCGCCTTGGGCCAGTGGGAGGTCCCCTTTGTCCGGTTGCCATGGTGATGGAGTTCCTGAAGGTGAGTCCTGTTGGGGAAAAGTTCTTAGTACACGTTTCGGGGGCCCCTCTTACGCGGTATCAATTTAGTTCAGTGTTTAGGAGGTGTCTGGAGGCAGCGGGGGTCCCGGCTGGTGATTTTGGCACGCATTCCTTTAGAATTGGTGCGGCCACGGAAGCGGCCAGGGCTGGGTTGTCGGTGGGCGACATTCAGAGAATCGGTAGGTGGAAATCGGGGTGCTATGCGGGCTACGTTCGCCCGGAATTGTTGCTTTAATCTTTTCTCCCTTTTCAGGTCCTCGTGCTCCGGTTGTGCACGTTGTGGGGCACTCCTACGTTCATCGGGCCGCACAGAGGGCCATCTGCCGGCCGGGCGGCAGATCCCTGGGATTTCCGGTGGAGGTGCATTGGAGAGGTATTGGGGGTCTCCCTTGGTCCCGGATTCTCATGGAAGTTTTTCAGATTGCCGGTGTGTCTCGGACGCCGGTGGTGTTAGTGGTTCATGCGGGTGGGAACGACATACGTTCCCTGCGAGTTCCGGAAATACTCATACTGATGCGGATGGATCTTGAAAGGATGGTTTTTCTCTTTTCCGAAATTATCATTGTTTGGTCGGAAATTGTCCCTCGGGTCACATGGCAGGAGGACAGGGAAGCAGTGGGCATAGAGAGAGCGCGTAGGACCATTAATTCACGCATGTCCCGATATGTTAGAGCCAGGTCTGGGGTGGTGGTCCGGCACAGACAGTTGGAAGGGGACAACAGGAGGCTCATGAGCCAAGATGGCGTTCACCTCAACGACATCGGGCTTGATATATTTTTGGCTGGCCTCCAGGATGGCATTGAGCAGGCCCTATATATTTTGGGTGGGGGTCGGAGCTCAGTCTAAGGGAGTGAGCTCCTCCTGTGGCGGTACAGGAGATTAAAGCCATGGATAGGAGAGGTGGAAGGCTATCATGCCCGTCGGCTTAGGCCGGCGGCTGGCTGGTTGCTTCACCCCCCTTGTGGGCAACCTTTGTAAGGTTAATAAAGTTTAATAAGTTGGTTTTATTTACCTAATAAAAGCTGTGGCCGACCCCTACGTCCATTCAATGATAAGTGGTTGTCTGTGTTTTATTTAAGGTTACAAAGGGGTGAGATGACCAAAGGGTCAAGGTGTGGGTATGTTCAGTTAGTCTGGTCGGCACCGGGCCAATTAGGCCTAGGTGCCGCTGACTAAATGAGAGGCTGGGGGTAGACAGAGAGGGTTAGTCAGATCACCCCTTTCCCCTCCCCTTAGTGACAGGGGGGCCTCCCTATAGGCTGACGCGGGGGGGACCAATAGGAGTTAGGTTGGGGGAAGCCTAGGAGTGGGACAGAGGTCCTAAAAGGAGGGGTGATACCCCTCCCCACTTCCTCTTACCTGTCAGCGCCAGCAGGAAAAGCTCCCCGCCCTCCCGCCCCGGTCCTTTTTGGAAGTGCTATGTTAATAAATAAAAAAAAATAAAATAAAAAAACGGAACACGTCAATTGACGGGCTTATTTGTTATATTTATTATGGATGGTATGTCATTGGCCTTACAGGCCCCTGTTTTTCAATTGCTTTGGCATGGATGAGTTTTCTATTGTGTATTCAAGTCACAGCTGGCGGTACAGGAGATTAAAGCCATGGATAGGAGAGGTGGAAGGCTATCATGCCCGTCGCCTTAGGCCGGCGGCTGGCTGGTTGCTTCACCCCCCTTGTGGGCAACCTTTGTAAGGTTAATAAAGTTTAATAAGTTGGTTTTATTTACCTAATAAAAGCTGTGGCCGACCCCTACGTCCATTCAATGATAAGTGGTTGTCTGTGTTTTATTTAAGGTTACAAAGGGGTGAGATGACCAAAGGGTCAAGGTGTGGGTATGTTCAGTTAGTCTGTAACTAGTGAGTTATTGTCAGTGACAGATAGTTTGTTTGACATGGCCCTGTGGTGCTTGGTCTACTCAGCCACAAAGTAGCATTTGGCTACATACTCACGGGAAATAGCTGGGAGGATTTGCTCTGTTCGGGCGCTGGCAAATTATTCAGATTACATTGGCCTGTGGCAGAGGCCTAGAGCTGGGACAGAGAGAGAAAGACCCGTTCCTCCTAGCCTGTAAATTGGCGCTGTCTGTTACTGAGTTGCGCTGTGTGCTTATCCAGGCCTGACATCAAGAATCTCTATCTCTTACTCATCAACCTGTCCTTCATCGAGTTGATGTTTGGCTATGTTGGCCTGGAATTAAAGCATGAGAAAATCTTTATTGCCTGTCTGGACATTCAAGTTATTGCAAAGTGTTCTGGTGCATCCCTAGACTAAGCAAGGGTAACTTCAACATGCCGGTCCCATCATCAATCCAACGGCTCCTTCGGGGGTGAGCGCTACACCAGATTTTATGTTCAGCTTGGAATAATTCTTTAATTTTGATGCCAGCATATTGTCAAACGCAGAGTACCCCTCTTCTCCCACAGTGTCTGTTATTTCTCAGTAATTAGCATTTTGTTTGTACATCCCAGCATCCTGCCTCTCTGTCGAGCCATTTGTCTTACGACGGTAATGGAATTTGTGTGAAACTTACCAATCAAGAAGTGCCGTGTTGCTGTGATAGCACTCAATATTATAGATTTAACACTCATGTTCCTGCTTTTCTTTCTCGGGCTATATTGGCTGTTCTCGGTGTAAACTTCAAATGATGTTGCTATCAGATGGATGCAGAATGTTTCATTGATCAGGCAGAGTAAAAGCACAAAATTCTGCCATAGAAGGCTGTAACTCTTATCTCTTCCTTTAGACTGAACTGGGATGGCTGCCCTGTCTGGATCTTTTCCCTGGATAATACCACAAAAGCTCTGTGACAATAAGAAAAGGACACAGATAAAGTTCTTACCACTATTAAGGTCAGGGAAATAAATTGTTATTGCTAAACGGCAACTGGGGATTGAGGAAATCATAATTTATAGCATTGGTTTAGACCTCTATTCCGTGCAGCCATTGTGCATGGTATTAGGTGACAATATACATCCTTTTTAACACTGAACTCCAGACAAATGGCTAAATACACAGATAAAATACATATTAGTGAGCTGTTTTACCTGCCCAAGGATTTTGATTAATGTCCATTCCGTTCTGTTTGGCAGGGGAACAGACCGGATTTTTCTCTGCTGAAGTAAAGTAACACCGAGGAGGCGTACACACGTACGAGAACCTCGACGGGCGGAACACATCGTTCCGCCCGTCGAGGCTCTCGGCCGGCCGTCGAAATCGGCGACCCGCCCGTCGGGAATGGCAACCAGCCATTCATCCAGGCGGGCCATCGAGCAAATAGAGAGCCTGCTCTCTATTCGCTCGACGGGATTCCCGACGGGCGGGGCGAGCCAGGAGCCTACACACGGCCGAGGTTCTCGCTGGAATGCAGCTCCCAGCGAGGTTCTCGCTGGTTTCTAGCGAGAACCTCGGTCGTGTGTAAGCCGCCTTATGCCCCATGCACACGATCAGAAATTCCGACAGCAAAAGTCCGATGTGAGCTCTTGAATGGAAATTCCAACTGTGTGTATGCTTCATCTGACTTTTGCTGGCGGAATTGCCGCCAACAAAAGATTTAGAGCTGGTTCTCAAATTTTCTGATGGAAAAAATTCCTATCGGAAAATCCGATTGTCTGTAGCAATTCCGACGTGCAAAATTCCGACGCATGCTCGGAAACAATTCGAAGCATGCTCGGAAGCATTGAACTTAATTTTCTCGTCAAAGTGTTGTACGTCACCGCGTTCTTGACGGTCAAAAGTACAAAAAACTTGTGTGTGACCGTGTGTATGCAGGCCAAGCTTGAGTGGAATTATATTTTTCCAACAGAAAATAAGATTGTGTGTATGCAGTATTACAGGTCATAATTATATTGTTAGGTTGAATAAAAGACACATGTCCATCTAGTTCAATTAATAGAAAACCTCCATATACAGAATCCCATACCCACAGCTGATACAAAATAAGGCAAAAAAAAAACTCTATGGGCCAGATTCAGGTAGATGGGAGCATCTTTACTCTGGAGTAACGTTTCTCATTTACGTTTCTCTGGCGAAATTTTAGGAGCAAGTGCTGTTATTCATGAAGCACTTGCTCCTAAAGTTGCGGCAGCGTATCGTAAATGAGCCGGCGGAATTCAAATTGGGCGGGTACGGGGCGTGTATTATTTAAACTAAGCGCGATCCCGCGGCGAACGTACTGCGCATGCGTCGACTGTCAATGCATCCCAGTGCGCATGCTCCAAATTCTGTCAGTGAACGTCAATGACGTCAAATCCCCATTCATGGACGTTTTACGCAAGCGACGCGTTTTTTTTTTTTTTCGACGCGATGACGACGGCTATACTTAACATAGGATACTCCACTAGGGGACTGCTTTATCTTTACGCCGCGTATCGCTTACAGAAACTTCGGAAAGTCACTGCGTCACGCCCGAATACGATCGTGAATTGCCGATTCCCGCTGATTAACATATTTTTTCGGCGTTAATCAGCGGGAACGCCCCCGGCGCCATTTTTAAATTAAAGTTGCGATGCGATGGCGAAATTCAATTACGCCGCTCGCATCACAACTCCAACCCGGCGTTTCTTGTTTTCTGGTTACAGGAAATAAAAACGCCGGCTTAAAGTGACAGTTAGGCTGGCGGATCCATTGATCCGCCAGCCTAACTCTACCTGAATCTGGCCCTAAAAAGCACGGTCCAATTGCTCCAGCAAGAGAAAAAAAAGTTAATCTGGTATCTCTCAGAAGGCAATTGGATATTCCTTGGATCAACAATCTCCATTGTTATTATCTATAAATGTTAATATCCAGTTATATATTGTGTATTTAACTAGGGCTGCGTGGTGTGCCGATCCGCGGATTGAGCTCCGGAGCACCTAGCTCCGGAGCGACGGCCATCTTGGTACAGCTGGCAGCAGCGTAGGTGAGTGGCGCGCTGACGTCATTATCACCCACCTCAACTGCTCTTGGATCTGCCTGCTTGTGTAGTGGTAAGCAAGCAGGCAATCGTTAATACAGTGGGGGAGATGTGGATATTACAGTGGGGGAGATGTGGCTATTACAGTAGGGGAGATGACGTGGATATTACAGTGGGGAGATGTGGACATTACAGTGGGGGGAATAAATCGATTAATCGATTAAAAAAATATCGATTAATCGAACACAAACATTTTAATCACTAACAGCCCTATATTTAACCACTTGCCTACTGGGCACCTTCATCCCCTTCCTGCTGTAATAGAATGTATAAATAACGGACTCCATTTTCTTTAAGTAGAAATTAAGTTTTGAATGTATGTGTTTTGACATAACTGTTATATAAGCAAAATCTTCAGCTAGTTCTTGTTAACTAAAGTCAGCAGTTTAAATCATGATAAGAAAATACTGGGTTTGTATAACTTTTAGAAACCTATGCATTAAAACACAGATCCTCCCTTCTTTCTTCTGCATATAAGCCACTGTGGCACTGAATAAACCAGAGACCTTATGAACACACTCAAACCTGCTTCCCTGTGGTCTCTCACGAATCTGTGGGTCATTGAAGCTCTTCCTGCATTACCTGAAGTACACCTGGGTACCGTATTACATGCTTCACCTGCCAAGGCCAATTTACAGCTTTCAGTGTTGTCGCACTTTGTGGTATTTAATCACCACTGGATTTTTTGCTTTTGCTAAATAAACAAATAATGTCCAAAAATATTGAAAGATTTAAATCATAGATTGTTATAAAATGTTGGTAACATGTACTTTTTCTCCTTCACTGATGTGTGCTGATGAGGCTGTATTGATGTACACTGATAGGTTGCACTGATGGGCACTGATGAGGCAGCACTTATGGGCATTGATGGTCTGCACTGACGGGCAATGATGAGGTGGCACTACTAGTGGGCACCAATGAGGCTCCACTGATTTACGGAACTGATGGACACAGATAGGTGGCACTGATAGTGACACTAATGAGGAGGCACTGATGAGCACATAATAACAGCACTGGTTGGCACAGATTGACAGCACTAGTGGGCACTGTTGGGACTTTACTGATAATCAGACCACTGATAATCAGTACTCTGATTATCAGTGTGCATGTTCCTTTTAGAGAAGCCGGTTACAAGCTCTCTTCTCCAATCCTCATGCTTTTAGCATGAGGAAAGGAGTGCCGATCACTGGATTAAGTTTACATTTGTGATCAACTGTGATTGGACACAGCTGATCACGTGGTAATCAGCTGCTGATTGGCCCTTTATCTCAATCTGTAATCAGTTGTGTCCTCCAGACACTGAGATCACAGCGCAAGCCACCCATGCCCCACAGTGGGCATTTGGCGGGTGCGATCACAGGAGGCTGTCATATGATGCCTCCCAGAACTAGCTGTCCACACTGTAGTTGTAATCTGTCTATAGCGTGGTCAGCAAGTGTTTAAAGTGAAAGTAGGAGTTCTTTTTTATTAAAAACAAACATGTTATACTTACGTGCTCTGTGCAATGGTTTTGCACAGAGCAGCCCTTATCCTCCCTTTCTTAAATCCCCCGTCGGTGCTCCTGGCTCCCCCCATTGAGTGCTTCCATAGCAAGCCTCTTGCTATGGGGGCACTTGTACATGCTCACTGCCGAGTCCTGCTCTGTCCATAAGACACATAGAGTTGGGCTCTGCCCTGCCCCCCGCTCCCTCCTCCCTGGCTGTAACTGACAGCAGCAGGAGCCAATGGCTCACACTGCTTTATCTGAGCAAATGAAGAGGGGGAGAGCAGAAATAGCTTCAGCTCTCGTGCTGCCCACTGAATGCAACAGGAGGGATTTTTGCTGCGGAAGTGAAATAAAAGCATTCACTGCCTTTGCAGCTTAACTGTGCATTTTAATGACCCCCTCAGCCGCAGGTCTAAATGAGCCCTAAAATCTACTGGCCAGCACTAGGTCCTGTCCGGTCTACCTCTGGCCTTTGACTGGACATTAAATGGAGAAGCTCATTTCCCTATCACTTGCTTCTTCTATGAGCATGCTGCTTCCACTGAAACACACCTGATTGGATATTTGTGCTTTGTCTCCTCCCCCCTCTCTGAGCTTTGCTGTACAGGGACTGCAAAAGGCTGATACCAAGTGAAATATAAGTACTTACACTGCTTGCAGTGGCGGTGCGTGTATAGAGGGCGCCGGAGCGCCACCCCCTCTGGCTCCCGCACACGCCACTGACACAATATACATGGATTCATGCATTGCATGAATCCATGTATTGCCGCCGAATATTCAGATGGCGGCCCCCTGGCGAGCGCCAGCCATCTGAATAACGGCGGCTGTGGAAGTGCCTATCAGAGCCAGCGGGAGGTGCATTCCTTGGATAAGAGTGACAGGCGTCTTAGCCAATCAGGTTCAGCGGTTCTGGTTACCGGTAACCTGATTGGCTGAAGTGTCATTGATGGCGGGAGAAGACATCGAGGGACGTTAGAAGCACGGCTGACCCCAGAAAGGTACGTGCCAGGCGTGGGGGGCATTTTACAGGGCACAGTGGCGACAATTGCTGGGCACAGTGGCAGCATTTTACTGGGCACAGTGTTGAGTTGAGTTGAGTTGAGTTGAGGTGCACTTTCTATAGCGTGGTCAATTACCCCGGAGGATCCCGACACGCTGGCGACGTCCCTGGGAGAACCCAGGGACAAGTGGACAACAAGATGGTACGACTTGGACTGATGTTCCCGCTCGGATGTTACACTCAGGCCAACTGACGCCTTAAGCCGGGTAGGCTTGATGGAATAGCCAGGTTTTTAAACTCCGGCGAAAGGCCGCCAGTGATGCCGCCTCCTGGATGTCCTCCGGGAGGGAGTTCCACAGCATGGCACCCTGGTGGGAGAAGGATCTGCCACCCCGACGAGTCTTCTTAGGCACCGGTATGCTTAGGAGGCATTTCCTGCTAGATCGCAGAGTTCTTCCCGGGGCTCTCTTGAGGAACCTTCTCCGCAGGTAGCCAGGGGCTGTGCCTTTCAAGATCTTATACATAAGGCAGCCGGCTTTGAACAGAGAACGTTGAACAACGGGCAGCCAATGCAAGGCTTTCCGGGCAGGGGTGATATGTTCCCTCAAGGGGACACCCGTGAGTAACCTTGCCGCTGCGTTCTGAACAAGCTGCAACCTGCGGGTGGATTTCCTTGGAAATCCTAGATAAAGAGAATTACAGTAGTCTAGGCGACTACCGATCGTGGCGCAGACCACAGTCTTTTTATCTGGTGGCTACAGGTACTTAAAAAGCACCCGAAGTAGCTTGAGCTGCCAGTGGCATGAGCTGACAACCCTGCTTATCTGTGGTTCCAAAGTCAATCTGGAGTCCAGGATGAAACCCAAGTCCCGCACCTGGGTACCAACCACCGGTGGGGCGCCAAAAGAGGCGGGCCATGGGGGGAGGTTAGGTGGACAGGACGAGTCGCTGAAGATGATACCCTCAGTCTTGTCTCCATTCAGTTTTAAAGAATTGAAGGCCATCCATGTGTTGACATCCTCCAGACAGGAAGCTAGTATGAGACTGGGAGTCTGGTTCCTGGGCAACCTCAGATAAATCTGGGTGTCGTCTGCATACACTTGATACTGGACTTTATGGGTCTGGATGACATCAGTTAGTGGCTTCATATAGATGTTAAAGAGTAGGGGCGACAAGGACGAGCCCTGAGGCACCCCACAAACCAGGGCTGAGTTAGTGGAATAATGAGGGCCAAGTTTGATCTTTTGCACTCTGCCCTGGAGAAATGAGGCCACCCATGCCAACGCTGCGCCATCCATGCCCAAAACAGATTGCATACGTCGTAGTAAAATCGTGTGATTGATGGTATCAAAAGCAGCCGACAAATCCAGCAAAACCAAAACTACCGAATCTCCATCGTCCAGGCTATTGAGGACATCGTCATAAACACATAGAAGACTTGTCTCTGTACCACGCCCAGGGCGGAATCCAGACTGGTGTTCATCCAGAATGTTAAAGGACTCCAGATAACTCTGCAACTGGATCACCACCAGTTTTTCCATGATCTTGGCCAGGAACGGTAGGTTAGAAATAGGCCGATAGCTGCCCAAGACAAGGGGGTCCAAGGAGGGCTTTTTCAGCAGAGCAGAATTTCCTGCCTGCTTTAGGCTCTCCGGGACCACACCCGTCAGGAAACAGCTATTGACTACATCCCGTATAAACGGGGAAAGGAACTCAGCGGCCTCCTTGATCAGAGTGGCCGGGCAGACATCCAGGGGGGAGGACGACGGCTTCAAAGAAGTTATCACCTCAACCACCTGGGAGACCATCACCATCTGAAAGCAGGAGAGCCCCGGGGCCGACCCGGAGTAGCCGGACGCCTCTTGGGCAATAGCGGGCGAGATGATATTATCTCTAATGTTCTCAATCTTAGAGATAAAGAAGTCGGCGAGCTCCTGGCACCAATCCTGCGACTCCATAGGAGTTGGTTTGGTAGCCAGGGGCTGGGAGAGTTCAGATGTTATCTTGAAGAGCTCAGCCGTGCTGTTAGAGGCCTCCCGGATTCTTTCCGTGAAGTAGCATTTTTTGGCCTGCTTGATGGCTCTCTTGTAACCATTGAGAGCCTCAAGATAGAGCTTTTTGTCCAAGTCAGTTGTCGACTTACGCCAGCGTTTCTCCCTGGCACGAGTGGTCTGCTTGAGGAGCCGAAGCTCCTCAGTAAACCACTGTGGATTTTTTCCTAGGGGACGGGGGTTAGATCTTAACTTCCGGGGTGCCACGCTATCAAGTGCACCTTCCAGAGCCAACTCCAACAGCGCTAATTTAGCGCTGGGGTCGGTCAACCCAACAAAACCAGTTGCCCGTAACCTCTCACCCACCAAGGTCCCGAAAGTCCCCGGACACACTCTACGGAGATTCCGGGAGTAAATCCTGGGACCCGATCTGTCTGGGATATGAGGCCTCTTTTTTTGAGGCCTTATAATGGAGAATGGGATGTAGCTGTGGTCCGACCAAGGGACAACCATGGGAGGGTCACAGACTAGAGGGGCTTCGTGGTTCAAAACCCAATCCAGGGTGTGGCCGGCCCGATGGGTGGGGCCGGTAACCAATTGGTGAAACCCCAAATCTCTCAGGCCTGTAATTGTGTCTTGGGTGAGGGGGTTGGTGGAATCTTCCCCCCATAGATTGATATCACCCAATATACAGGCCTGTTTACCGGACATAGCCAGATGGGATGCTAGCTCCGCTATATCCATAAACAGAGTGGGTCTGTGATTGGGGGGGCTGTAGATCACTGCAAGGCCTATGGTATTATTAGGAGCCAATTCCCAGTTGACTATAAGGGATTCAAAGGAGCCAAAGACTCTGTCCTGACAGGTGGCAGGACAGATCCTCAGCTCCTTTTTAAAGATGATGCCCACTCCTCCCCCCCCTCCCCACCGGTCTGTTACAGCATAAAATAGCGTAGTTGGGGGGAACGAGCTCATCCAGGACAGGTGCGTGGTGGTCCTGGAGCCAGGTCTCCGTGAGGAGGAGGAGGTCGAGGTTATCCTCGGTAATGAGATCCCGAATCTGGGTGGCATTAGCCACCGCAGATCTACAGTTAAGTAGGGCCCCTCTGAAGGTAGGCAGAAGAGGGGCTCTAGCACTAGAAACAAGTGTTTTTTGAGGGCTGGGCTTAACAAAGGAGTGAATGTGCCCTACTCTCACTGAATGGGGCACAGTTGGAGCCTGCCAAATATTGTTCTTTTTTAAAATAGCAATGGTAGAATCAGTTAAATGAAGGGACGGGGAATCCAGTCCCTTCATGAAAGAGGAAGTATAAGTTAAAAGGCCCCTAGGGCCAGGATATAGTAGGGGGTCCATTGAACTAACTAACTAAAAGCTCGCAGCCCGAAGGAGAGCAGTATAAGTAATTCTAAATGTCTTTCTACCAGAGGGGGGGGGGGGCTAAACTTCCCTAAGTCTTGAATGTGTTGGTCAAATCTTTATTAAAATCATCAGAAACTGAACCAAAATGCACTAAAAACAGAGCAGGTCAGCAGACAGGTGAGTAGAGGCACAGGTTTTAAAAGCACACTGAAAAGTAAATGTCTTATCTGGCCAGGCAGGGTGCCGCCGCCATGTAAATACTTCCTGGATGGTCAGGTGATCGCTAGGCTCCACCCCCGCTCGTCGCACTCTCACAGCGTCAGGCGGAGATGATCAGCAGGTGCCACAGATGGAAGGCGATCAAATAGGCAGTCCACACAGAGCAGGTCAGCAGACAGGTGAGTAGAGGCACAGGTTTTAAAAGCACACTGAAAAGTAAATGTCTTATCTGGCCAGGCAGGGTGCCGCCGCCATGTAAATACTTCCTGGATGGTCAGGTGATCGCTAGGCTCCACCCCCGCTCGTCGCACTCTCACAGCGTCAGGCTACAATTGCTGGGTACAGTGGTAACAATTGATAGGCACAGTGGTAACAATTGATGGCACAAAGGTGACAATTGATGGCACAGTGGCTGCCTTTGATGGCATGGCACAGTGGTGACAGTTGATGGGCACAGTGGCGATAAATGGTGGCACAGTGGCTGCCTTTGATGGCATGTTACCGTGACAACAATTGATGGGCACAGTGGTGACAATTGATGGGCAAAGTGGCGACAATTGATGGTACAGTGGCTGCATTTGATGGCATGGTACAGTGGCGACAATTGATAGGCACAGTGGCGACAATTGATGGGCAAAGTGGCGACAATTGATGGGCACAGTGGCTGCATTTGATGAGCACAGTGGCTGCGTTTGATGGGCACAGTGAAGCTGCAATTGTTTTGTTTTGTTTTTTGTTTGTTTGCACCCCCCAAAAAAATTTGAGCACCAGCCGCCACTGACTGCTTGCCTTACAAAAATACATTTCAGAGCATTAATGAATATAAATCGGCATTCATTTGTGTCTTTTATATCCTCCTGGCATTCAGCTTTAAATCCTCTCTTTACTCATCATGGTGCAACACTACAATGCAGCACGGGAATTCTCTGCGTTATTTTATGCTTAGCAATATTAAATTGCAGACCAACATTTTCGAAGAAGCTAGGTAATACATCAACCTGATTAATATAATATATAACTCCACTTCTTTCTAAACCCTCATTAGAAATCACCTTGAATTTACAATTCAGGGCACCGGGTTATAGAAAGACATAATGGATCTGAAAGAATTTCTCTGGATAGAAGGAACATTTAATGGACTAAATCACCTAAAATAGATGAGAAATGCTCACATTATTTTCAGGATAAAAGTACTTTTGTATATTGGGTTATAGACTCATTTTGAGGGACATTGAAATAATTCGCTGAATAAAGCATTGCATTACGAGATGTTTAAAAAAATAACATACAAACGACTTTAGCAAGATAATTTTCTGTGCCTTTTCTTTTGAGTCCACATTCTGAGAATAGACAAATAATTCCCAGAAATCGTATTATTTGAATACAACGGTTGAGGTAAGATATTAGCTGCTAGAGATGAGTAAAGTGGTTTGCACAAATCAGAATTTGTGGTTTAGAATCCTAACCAAACCAGCGCAGCGCTTATCCCTGCATGGAAATGATGGCTTCTCTGTTCTACCACCACTCTCTAAGCTGCTCAGTACTTACCGACACACCTACCTGGTTGTATGTTGGAGGCTGCTCACACCTGTGCAACTTAAAGGGGTTGTAAAGGTAAAAACAAAAAATAAATAAAAAATAGCTTCCTTTACCTTAATGCAGTCCTCCTTCACTTACCTCATCCTTCCATTTTGCTTTTAAATGTCCTTATTTCTTCTGAGAAATCCTCACTTCCTGTTCTTCTGTCTGTAACTCCACACAGTAATACAAGGCTTTCTCCCTGGTGTGGAGTGTCGTGCTCGACCCCTCCCTTGGACTACCGGAGAGTCAGGACGCCCACTAACACACAGCTCTTTTCTCTATCTGCAACGTAAAGAGAGAATCCTGACTCTCCTGTAGTCCAAGGGAGGGGACGAGCACGACACTCAACACCAGGGAGAAAGCCTTGCACTACTGTGTGGAGTTACAGACAGAAGAACAGGAAGTGAGGATTTCTCAGAAGAAATAAGGACATTTAAAAGCAAAATGGAAGGATGAGGTAAGTGAAGGAGGACTGCACTAAGGTAAAGGAAGCTATTTAGGAAAAAAAATTCTACCTTTACAACCCCTTTAAAGCGGAGTTCCACCCAAAAATTGAACTTCCGCATTTTGTAACCCTCCGGTGTCACATTTAGCACCTTTCAGGGAGGAAGGTAGTGTTGCCACGAACAGTTCATAAAAATGGGCACTTTTTAGGGAGGAAGGCAGTGTTGCCACGGACAGTTCGTAAAAATGGGCACTTTTTTCCCCCTTTCGTAAATGTCCGTGGTTGCGGGAATGTGCCAGTAAAAATAGCCGAGATAGGTTTGGCTTGGAACTGCTCATGGAGGTTGGAGGCAGGGGGTGATTGGAGGCAGAGGGTGATGGTGGCTGCAGTGGCACCGCAGAGGGGGATGGAGGCAGGGGGCAATGGAGGCAGGGGGAAATTGGAGGCAGGGGGATTGGAGGCAGGGGGTGATTGAAGGCAGAGTGTGATGGTGACTGCGGTGGCACCGCAGAGGGGGATGGAGGCAGGGGGCAATGGAGGCAGGGGGAGATTGGAGGCAGAGGGATTGGAGGCAGGGGGTGTTGGTGGCACTGCAGAGGGGGATGATGGCAGAGGGGGATGGAGACAGGGGTTGTTAGCGGCACTGCAGTGGGGGATGGAGGCAGGGGACAATGGAGGCAGGGGGTGATTGGAGGCAGGGGGCCTGGGGGAGATTGGAGGGAAATTGGAGGTAGAGGGAGATTGGAAGCAGGGGGAGATTGTGGCACCGCAGAGGGGGTGAAGGCAGGGGGTGTTGGTGGCAGAGGGGGATGGAGGCAGAGGGTGATGTGACTAAATAATTTGCCCTTATTATATCGAAAATAACAAAAATATGTTTTTCTTACCTTAATACCTACCTTAAATCACATTGCTATTTGCCTAGAGTACCTGTTTGTAGCCTAAATACTGAAATTTGCACCTAAAAATGTAATTTAGTAACTTTTGTGAAATGCCAGTAAAAACGTGGCTGCGCCAGTAAATTTTGGGTGTCGTGCCAGTAAATTTAAATCTGGTAGTTTGGCAACACTAGAGGAAGGGGGTGCAGATACAGTACCTGTATAATACAGGTATTTGCACCCACTTCCGGGGAGAGACTCCCACGGAGTCAGATTGTGCATAGGTATTGAACAAATATGGCTGCTCCTATGTACATACAGTGTGCTGTATTCTACAAACGGCTCATGGAAGGAATGTTATTAAAACACTGACACACTGGTAACATTTACCTTGAAGTCTAGCTCCATCTGTTACGTACCTTGTGGATAGAGCCTCGTATGCAGGAAAGAGCCCCTCTTACCACCCGGGTTCAGGGACTGCTGGAGTGGGGACAGCAAGTACGGGAGCGCGGTGAGGTAAGAGTGCTTGGGATGACAGCAGACTGGTTGGAATGGAAATCTTGCGGGCAGGCAGTGTAGGAGACAGCGTCTATGGAGGGTCACCGGAACCGGATAGCGGGAACTGGTGGACAAGCCGGGTTAGATGCAAGACAGAAACGGGTATGCAGTCAACACGGGTCAGATGGGCGGATCACCCGAAAGTCACTCTGTAGCGGAGGTAGCGTTGTCAAAGTTCAAGCATAGGTCTGATAACGAGGGGCAGTAGAGTAGAGCGGAGTCGGATCAAGCCAGGAGTCGGTAACGGTATTCAGGTAGTCAGACGGAGCCGGGTCAGGTATCAGGTAGAGCAGGTATCAGGTTTCAACAGGTATCAGGTAAGCAGGTATCAGGTTTCAACAGACATCAGGTTTCAGGGTTTTTAGGACATAAGCTGTAGATCAGACAGCAAGGTGTCACTGCTGCTACTGATCTTTTAAAGGGGAAGAGAGGCTAGTGCGCATGCGCGCGCTCCTGCCGCGCATGCGCGCGCCCCCGTGACGCAGACGTGCGCCGTGCACGCGCGCGCACGCGCAGCGCGCACACACGCGAAATTGGAGCGCGAGCAACAGGGACTCGTCGGAGCCCACAGGTAGGTCCCTGACACCATCAGAATAGAAAATGGGTGCAGCTTCTGCTGGGTTTTATGGCCGTAGTTTGCCCCCATTGTGAAGATTTCCCCTCGCCATCTGTTATTGTGACACCTAGAAAAGAAATTAGGGGCATGGAGGTCACCCTCACAGGAAGATGGTAAAAGAATCCTGACAGCAATTTTATGCTTTGCTCTTTTTCTTTCACTTTCTACAGGAATTATTTTTTTCTTTGACTTGAGTTAAAGAGGAAGTAAACCCTCTTAAGCCTTTCTTTAAAAACAAACCCCTGCAAGAGAAAGGCATAATGGGGCCCCCGGGCAATAAGAGATTATGGGGCCCCCAGGCAATAGGAGATTTTGGGTCCCTCGGGCAATAGGACACTATGGGGCTCCCGAGTAATAGGAGACTATGGGGACCCCGGCAATAGGAGATTATGGGGCCCCCAGGCAATAGGAGATTTTGGGTCCCTCGGGCAATAGGACACTATGGGGCTCCCGAGTAATAGGAGATTATGGGGCCCCCGGCAATAGGAGATTATGGGGTCCCCAGGCAATAGGAGATTATGGGGCCCCCAGGCAATAGATTATGGGGCCACACAGTATACACATACAGTATATACATACACAGTATACAGACACAGACACACAGTATACACACACAGTATACACACACACTGAAAATGTACTGGAGAGTAGTGTTGCTCACGAATATTCGCATTGCGAATATTCGCTACGAATATTGCATATTCGAGTATTCGCGAATAACTCGAATATTGCGGCGAATATTCGCTATGGCGGATATTCGTATTTTTTCAAATTTATTTTTAAAACAGATCACATCCTAGGGATCTCCATCGACGTCTAAAAGCATTGCTGGTATGATTAGAGAGAGACCCTGGGCCGAGTAGCTGATGCGACTCTTTTATGTTGCCGAAAATTCGCATTGCGAATTGTCGGCAACATAAAAGAATCGCATCAGCTACTCGGCCCTTCTTTTGCATCAGAGCCAATCAGAATAACTCGAATATTCGGCAAAAGGAATATTGCGCGATTATCTTCTCCGCCCTTCTTTTGCATCAGAGCCAATCAGAATAACTCGAATATTCGGCAAAAGGAATATTGCGCGATTATCTTCTCCGCCCTTCTTTTGCATCAGAGCCAATCAGAATAACTCGAATATTCGGCAAAAGGAATATTGCGCGATATTCCTTTTGCCGAATATTCGAGTTATTCTGATTGGCTCTGATGCTGCATCAGAGCCAATCAGAATAACTCGAATATTCGGCAAAAGTAATATTGTGCGATTTTCTTCTCCGCCCTTCTTTTGCATCAGAGCCAATCAGAATAACTTGAATATTCGGCAAAAGGAATATCACGCAATATTCCTTTTGTCCGAATATTCGAGTTATTCTGATTGGCTCTGATGCAAAAGAAGGGCGGAGAAGAAAATCGCGCAATAGGAATATTGCGCGATTATCTTCTCCGCCCTTCTTTTGCCCCCTTATTCTCCTTTCTTTTAAGTAGATTTAGTGTAGAGTTAGTGTTTAGTGCATATTAGTTTAGTAATACAGGAAATGATCTCCGTTTATGAGAATTTCGCAATCATTTTCGCATTAGCGAAATTTCGCATTAGCGAAATTTTGCAAAATTTTTTTTGGATAAAATATCACGAATATTCGATATTAGCGAATATTCGCGAATATTCTTCTATATATTCGCGCAATATCGCGAAATCGAATATGGCGTATTCCGCTCAACACTACTGGAGAGGCAGGGCAGCTATAATCTTGGGATTTTAAAAAAAACACAGATTTTTATATACTGTCCCTGGTTTTAATGAGGCGGACAACCCTGATGGGGCCCCCTTGTGGCATGGGGCCCTCGGGCAGTGCCTGAGTGCCCGAATTGTCAGTCTGCCCCTGGCTAGTATGCATAGCATACTAGCTCATTAAGAAATACTTACCTGAGATCGAAGCCCCCGAAGCGACTCTCGTTCCTCACCTCCGCCACCGCCATAGATACCCAAGTTACTTCCGTGTATCGCGGCTCCAACGCTGTGATTGGCCGGAGCCGCGATGACGACACTCCCGTGCATGTACGCCGGAGCCGTCAGTGAAGGCAAAGGAGAAGAGAGGAAAAAAGAGAAGAGAGGAAAAAAGAGAAGAGAAAGGAGAAGAGAGGAAAAAAGAGAAGAGAGGAAAAAAGAGAAGAGAAAGGAGAAGAGAGGCAAAAAAAGAAGAGAAGAGAGAAAAAATTAGGAAAGGAGAGGAGAAAACTAGGGACATGGAGGTCACCCTCAGAGGAAGATAGTAATAGAATCCTGACAGCATTTTTATACTTTGCTCTTTCTCTTCCCCCAGAAACATAATTTCCTGCTTCTGTGATTTGCTCACCAATTTTACCAGAAGTCTACACTAAGGCTGCATTCACACCTGAGCGTAGCGCTTTGCCGCGATTTTGCAATGTTTTTTTACAGCGTTTTGCCGCGATATTTGCGGCGTTTTTTACCGTGATTTTGGACAGGTCTAGGGTCACCAATGTTTAAAACAGAAAAACGCCCAGGCGTTTTGGAGTGGAGATGTGAACCATCTCCATTAAGAATAATGTATTTTTCCCCTCTAGCGTTCTGGAGCTTCATGCTTCAGGCGGCAAAACGCTCAGGTGTGAATGCAGCCTAAGATACAAGTCAGATTTCAGGCATCCCCTGCAACAAAAATTTTCTTTTTGGTGAGATAATTTCAATAGGAAACCACATCTAAAGGGGTGCAGGCCCAGCAGTTTTCCTCATTAGAGCCCTGCAGGTGCAGAGCTGATTGATAATTATGAAACCAGTCCAGAAGATAAGATAAGAGAAGATAAGAGAAGAGAAGAGAAGAGAAGAGAAGAGAAGAGAAGAGAAGAGAAGAGAAGGGAGAAAAGAGGGGAGAAAAGAGGGGAGGAGATAAAGGAAAAGAGATGAAAGAGAAGGGAGTAGAAAAGAGAGAAGAAAAAAGAGA
The DNA here is from genome assembly GCA_029574335.1 of Rana kukunoris. Taxonomy (NCBI): domain Eukaryota; kingdom Metazoa; phylum Chordata; class Amphibia; order Anura; family Ranidae; genus Rana; species Rana kukunoris. Next base: position 52,837,940 of record CM056057.1, read on the forward strand.
AGAAGAGAAGGGAGAAGAAATGGATTAGGAGAAGAAAAGTAAAGAGAAGAGAAGAGAAGAGGAGAGAAGAGAAGAGAAGAGAAGAGAAGAGAAGAGAAGAGAGAAGAAACGAGAAAAGACGAGAATGGAGAAGAGGAGAGAAGGAAGAAGAGACGAGAAGGAAGAGGATAAGAGAACAGAGAAGAGAAGGGAGAAGAGAAGGGAGAAGAGAAGGGAGAAGAGAAGAGAAGAGAAGAGAATAGAAAAGAGAAGAGGAGAGAAGGAAGAAGAGACAAGAAGGGAGAAGAGAAGGAAGAAGAAACAAGAAGGGAGAAGAGAAGGGAGAAGAGAAGAGAAGTGAAAAGAAGAGAAGAGAAGAGAAGAGAAGGAAAAATAAGAGAAGGGAGAAGAGAAGGCAGACGAGAAGAGAAGGGAGAAGAGAAGGCAGACGAGAAGAGAAGGGAGAAGAGAAGAGAAGGGAGGAGAGACGAGAAGAGAGAAGGGAGATGAGAAGAGAGGAGAGAAGGGAGATGAGAAGAGAAGAGACAAGGGAGATGAGAAAAGAAAAGAAGAAGGGAGAGGAGAAGAGAAGGGAGAGGAGAAGAGAATGGAGAAGAGAAGAGAAGGGAGACGAGGAGAGAGGGGAGAAGAGAAAAGAAGAGAAGGGAGAAGAGAAGGGAAGGAAGAAAAGAAGAGAATGAGAAGAGAAAAGAGAAGGGAGAAGAGCAAGGAGAAGAGAAGAGAAATGAGAAGAGAAGGGATAAGAGAAGAGAAAATAAGAGAAGGGAGAGGAGAAGGGAGAAAATAAGGGAGAAGAGAAGAGAAGGAGAAGAGAAGGAGAAGAGAAAGGAGAAGAGAAAGGAGAAGAGAAAGGAAAGGGGAAGAGAAGAGGAGAAACGAAAGAAGAGACAAGAAGGGAGAAGAGATGAGAAGGGAGAAGAGAAGAGAGATGAGAAGAGAAGAGAAGGGAATGGAAGAGAATGGAGAAGAGAAATTAGAAGAGAAGGGATAAGAGATGGGATAAGAGAAGAGAAAATAAGAGAAGGGAGAAGAGAAGGCAGACGAGAAGAGAAGGGAGAAGAGAAGGAAGAGGAGAAAATAAGAGAAGAGAAGGAAGAAGAGAAGGGAGAAGAGAGAAGGGAGAAGAGAAGAGAAGAGAAGAGAAGGGAAGGGAAGGGAGAAGAGAAGGGAAGGGAAGGGAGAAGAGAAGAGAAGAGAAGAGAAGGGAAGGGAAGAGAAGAGGAGAGATGGAAGAAGAGACGAGAAGGAATAGGAGAAGAGAAGGGAGAAGAGAAGGGAGAAGAGAAGGGAAGGGAGAAGAGAATAGAAAAGAGAAGAGGAGAGAAGGAAGAAGAGAAGGGAGATATGAAGAGAAGGGAACGGAAGAGAAGGGAGAAGAGAAGAGAAGAGAAGAGAAGGAAAAATAAGAGAAGGGAGAAGAGAAGGCAGATGAGAAGAGAAGGGAGATGAGAAGAGAATAGAATGGAGAAGGGAAGGGAGAAGAGAAGAGAGAAGAGAAGAGAATGGAGAAGAGAAGAGAAGGGAGAAGAGAAGAGAAGGGAGAAGAGAAGAGAAGAGAAGGGAGAAGAGAAGAGAGAAGGGAGATGAGAAGAGAAAAGAGATGAGAAGAGAAAGGGAGAAGAGAAGAGAAAGGGAGACGAGAAGGGAGAAGAAAATAGAAAGGAGAAGAGAAAGGAGAAGAGAGGAGAAGGGAGACGAGAATGGAGACGAGAAGAGAAGGGAGAAGAGAAGGGAGAAGAGAAGAGAAGGAAGAAAAGAAGAGAATGAGAAGAGAAAGGAGAAGGGAGGAGAGTCGAGAAGGAGAAGAGAAAGGAGAAGAGAAGAGAAATGAGAAGAGAATGGATAAGAGAAGAGAAAATAAGAGAAGGGAGAAGAGAAGGGGAGAAGAGAAGAGAAGGGAGAAGAGAAGGGGAGAAGAGAAGAGAAATGAGAAGAGAAGGGATAAGAGAAGAGAAAATAAGAGAAGGGAGAAGAGAAGGGGAGAAGAGAAGAGAAGGGAGAAGAAAAGGGGAGAAGAGAAGAGAAGGGAGAAGAGAAGGGGAGAAGAGAAGAGAATGGAGAAGAGAAGGAAGAGGAGAAGAGAAGAGGAGAAACAAAAGAAGAGACAAAAAGGGAGAAGAGATGAGAAGGGAGAAGAGAAGAGAGAATAGAAGGGAACGGAAGAGAAGGGAGAAGAGAAATGAGAAGAGAAGGGATAAGAGAAGGGATAAGAGAAGAGAAAATAAGAGAAAGGAGAAGAGAAGGCAGATGAGAAGAGAAGGGAGAAGAGAAGGGAGATGAGAAGAGAAGGGAGAAGAGAAGGAAGAGGAGAAAATAAGAGAAGAGAAGGAAGAAGAGAAGGGAGAAGAGAGAAGGGAGAAGAGAAGAGAAGAGAAGGGAAGGGAAGGGAAGGGAAGGAAGAAGAGGAGGGAAGGGAGAAGAGAAGGATGATGAGAAGAGAAAATAAGAAGGTAGAAGAGAAGGGAGAGGAGAAGAGAATGGAAAAGAGAAGAGAATAGAAGAGAAAAGAAGATGGGAGAAGAGAAGGGAGACGGGTAGAGAAGGGAGAAGAGAAAAGAAGAGAAGGAAGAAGAGAAGAGAAGGGAGAAGAGAAGAGAAGAGAAGGGAGAAGAGAAGAGAAGAGAAGAGAAGATGGGAGAAGAAAAGGGAGAAGAGAAGAGAAGGTAGACGAGAATGGAGACAAGTAGAGAAGGGAAAAGAGAAAAGAAGAGAAGGAAGAAGAGAATAGAAGGGAGAAGAGAAGGGAGAAGAGAAGAGAAGAGAAAAGAAGATGGGAGAGGAGAAGGGAGAAGAGAAGAGAAGGGAGACGAGAATGGAGACAAGTAGAGAAGGGAAAAGAGAAAAGAAGAGAAGGGAGAAGAGAAGGGAGAAGAGAAGAGAAGAGAAGAGAAAAGAAGATGGGAGAGGAGAAGGGAGAAGAGAAGAGAAGGGAGACGAGAATGGAGACAAGTAGAGAAGGGAGAAGAGAAGGGAGAAGAGAAGGGAGAAGAGAAGAGAAGAGATGCAGCACACATAGATACAAAATAGGAACAAATACTGAAAAATGGAATAAAACAAGAGATGGTGTTGCACAACACCATCTCTTGATTCTTTCCATGTCTGACTGTGGGTAGTGATTGGCCCATACGGTAGTTGCCACACCTTTACCCTCTGCACACATATGTTCCTCTGTAGCGCAGGAACTACTTTTCCCAAATACTGAGAAATACCTCCAGTATACAGGACGATGGAAGTGCCACTATTCACCTGCCATGTATCCACAATAGGAACAGATACTAAGAATCCCATGCAGCATGCAGAGGAGAAGTAGCACTGTGCAGAGTGATATTAGGAACAGATACTGAGAAATACCCCAGCAGGGTAAGAGTGGGCGACACGCCATGTTTTTAGGGTGACTTGTCATGGCTTTAGTGTGTTGGGGAAACATCCTGCATTTGTTGCAGCGTCTTCGGCCTCGTACACACGATCGGACATATCCGATGAAAAAGGTCCGCGGACCATTTCCATCGGATATGTCCGATCGGGAGTTTGATCCGATGGCGTGTACACACCATCGGATCAAATTCCCCGCCGCCGGACGGCGCGGTGACGTGGCGGTGACGCGGCAGTGACGTTGACGCCGCCACGTCACCGCCACGTCACCGCACCAGGAAGTTAAACACTTCCGCGCATGCGCCGAATCCATTCGGCGGCGGCGCGGCGGCGGTGGGGGGCGACATGTCTGCTGGTAAGTGTACTAACCAGCAGACATGTCGGGCGGACAGATTCCACCGGATAGATTTCAAAGCATGCTTTGAAATCTGTCGGGTGGAGAAATCTGTCCGCTAGCCCATACACACGAGCGGAGATGTCTGCTGAAACGGTCCATCGGACCGTTTTCAGCGGACATATCCCCTCGTGTGTACGAGGCCTTCACCTATATTTTGCTATTTAGGTCAATCCAAGTGAAGTATTTAAAGAAATGAAGTACAGCACATACTACACAGATCCGATGAATACATGCCTTTTGGTGTTGGAGGTCTGAGCATGTTTTAGAAGTGTCCAGTTTAAAGCCTCCCATAGATCTTTGAGCTTTGATGTAATTTGCATGTTACCATGGCAGCCCTAGCAGGTTAGGGTGAGTAATGTTACTAGACGCACATAGATTTTTTTTTTTTTTATTACGTTTTTTCTTTCTGCACTTTAAATGTTTGATCGGATCTGCGGTTGCTTTTTTCTTGATCGGCTCCACATGTGCTTCTGTGGGGTTTTTTTTCATTTGAATTTCTGATTTAAAAAAATGGGAGTTGCTTTTCACACACCGACCTACGTAACTTACTTCAATGGATTTTCCTCTCCTACAATTACAGTGACAACATTTTGCTTTTGAAATGTCCATCAGTTGCATTTGATGTAATTTAAACCTCAGGAAATATGTTTTAAAGTAAAAAAAAAAAAAACAAGGGAGCAGCTAATCTTTCCTGTTGACAAAGTACTGTGTAACTAGCTTTATATTAGTAGGCTGTATTTGGCGATTCCCCCACAATGCTCCAATCGGTCACCCATGTTGACCAGCGTCTGCTCCTACAAGTCAGGCAACCATGTCAGTGCGGGCAACGTGTCCACTCTCTGCCATCTTCTCCTCTGCCTTGTGGTTTTTGCTGTTTTCAGGGGATGCTGGGTCTCCTCTTGGACATCGCCTTCCCCACGCTGGCCTCTGAAGAACTGAGGGGCCATGGGCTTCCACTCCATAGGGCAGGGGGGGGCAATTGACCCCCCCTGGAAAATCGAGAAGATGTTGAAAAGTTTTGCGGCCGTGGGCTGTCTGAGCGGTCCCGGGCCGGATGTCACACAGGCACAGCGAGCAGATTGAAGCCGCCTCCCCCTCCAGTTTTTATGTGTGCACGGGAGGGAACCGGCTGTGCCTGTGCAGCTCTGATGGCTGATCTGAGGTACTGAATCGGATGGGGGGAGGGGGGGTCGTCTGTGCTGAAGGGGGGTTTGTGCTGAATGGGGGGTCCATCTGTGCTGAAGAGGGTCTGGACTGAAAGGGGGGTATGTGCTGAAGGGGTTCTGCGCTTAAAGGGGGTCCATCTGTGCTGAAGGGGGGGTCTGTGCTGAATGGAGGGGTCTGTGTGGAATGGGGGGTCTTTGCTGAAGGGGTGTCTGTACATTCTCTAGGCTATATTTATATGGGCATAGAGTGAAGCTGAATTATCTCAAGAGCTATTTCACACTGCCAGCTGGCCGTATTATTGGTAAATCGGCGCTTTACCATCGTTTTAGCTGCGCTATTCGGTCACTAGCAGGGCGCCTTTAACCCCCGCTAGCGTTTGAAGAAAGGGTTAAATGCGATTATGTATCGCTGCTGCCGAAGCGCCCCTCCCTGAAAAAATTTCAGCGGACGCCATGTGAAGGGCCTGTGTACAACAAGGAGCATTGGAGGATGGAAGGAAAGGGTTTCAATTTGGGAAAATGGGAAATAAGAAGAGGAGGCTGTACAACTGTGCAAGACCAAAGATAAGACTGGTGTTAAGCTTTAAACTTAAAAAATGCTCCCGTAATTTACAATGACCTCCACTGCGGAGATGTGTGAACCGGCTCCATAGAGAGGCAGTTACAATCTCCTGCTATGCGAATTGGATGTGGAGGAAACCCACATTCAATTCACAAAGGTGTGAACACAGCCTAATGCCACGTACGCATGGTTGGAATTTCCGACAACAAATATTTGAGTGCTGGTTCTCAATTTTTCCGACAACAAAAGTTCTTGTCGGAAATTTGGATCGGCTGCATGCCATTTCCGACGCACAAAAATCCTACTCATGCTCAGAATCAATTTGACGCATGCTCGCAATCATTAAACTTCATTTTTCTTGGCTCATCATAGTGTTGTACGTGACCGCATTCTTGACGTTCGGAATTTCCGATAACATTTGTGTGACCGTGTGTATGCAAGATAAGTTTGAGCCAAAATTTGTAGTTGGAATGTCCAATCGTGTGTACGCGGCATTAAGGTTCTTTTTTTTGTTGTTGTAAAATAACAAACATGTTATACTTAACTCCTCTGTGCAAGGGTTTTGCACAGAATGGGCCCGATCCTCCTTTTTCGGGGTCCCTGGGTGGTGCTCCTGGCTCCTCCTCCTCATCTAGTACCCCCACGGAGAGACGCATTCCATTGGGGGAATCTCGTGCGAGCACACTCCTGAGTCCAGCTGCTGCATCCATTGACAGCAGGACACGGCCCCACCCCCAGTTCCAGTTTCACAAGACTTGATTGACAGCAGCAGGAGCCAATGGCCGCTGCTGCTATCAATCTATCCAATGAAGTCCAGAGACAGTGGCTGGAGCTGCTGTGCTCGTCCTGAAACGATTAAACTCAGGTAAGAAAAAGGTGAAAAACCCTGAGGGTCTACAACCAGGGCAGGACCTACCATGGGTCCTAGTGGGTCCATTGAATCCAGGCAGCACTTTGAGAGGGGCAGCAAATTGAACCACGGCCGCTTCTCCTTCTTTTCTATACTTCTCTAGCCCACCCCTATACTGCCCTAGCCTGTTTATATACTACCCTAGCCAGTCTATATACTACCCTAGCGTGGCCATTTAATACCCTAGCCTGCCCCATTACTACCCTAGCTCCCCCCTATACTACCATAGCCCGTTTATAAACTGTCCTAGCCTGCCCCTATACTTCCATAGCCTTTCTATATACTGTCCTAGCCTGTCCCTATACTACATTTTGGTTTTAATTATAATGATATAAAATAATGGCTGTGGGGGGCCTTTTGGTTGGCATGATTTTTTTTAGGGGGGTTGGGGGGGGGGGGGCATTTTATTCTTGGACACAGGCAGCACAATGTCTTGGACCAGCCCTGTTTACAACTCCTTTAACATTCACATTACTCCTCCTAAAATGCAACCCCCTGCTTGCTCTTGAGAGCGGTACTGATGCAGGGTGTTATGTACAGAACCCTGCTGGCCCCTCATACCAGCTATAATCAACCTGCATTGCATACAGGAGCATAGAGGTATAGTGATGACATCCCTGGGTCTAAAATAAAGTTTGTAATGGAAAAAGATTTTTTTTATAAAAAAATAAAAAAACATTAGCATGTTGATGAAGGGGAAAATGAAGAACCAAGGAAGGCAAAACATAAGCAGATTAAATGTTAGCTTTAATTTTAGTTAATCTTAAAGGGGTTGTAAAGGAAATGTATATATTTTTTTTAATAACAAACATGTTATAGTTACCTCCACTGTGCAGCTTGATTTTCACGGTGGCCCCGATCCACGTCTTCTGGGGTCCCCCCAATGGCTGCGCTGCTTTCAATCCATCTGCTCTAGCCAATCAATGACCAGGCTGTGCGGCAAAGACAATGTCGGGCCGAGCGCGGAACTTTTGAGGGGTCGGGTAAGTATAACGGGGGCCGGGGAGAGGGGTGGTATGTTTAGAATTTTTTTCACCTTAAAGCGGGGGTTCCGTGGGAATTTTTTATTTTTTTTTAAACTGTGCATCTACAGCTTTTAAGAATGTACTCACCTTTCAGAATTTTCTAGCCATCCGCATTCACATTCGGCCGTAAATAAATATTTATAAAAATTTGTGCTGTGAAGTTCCATCTTGCTTGTGGGCATTGTGAAGCCCACAAGCAAATACTTCTGGGAATCGGCCGGCGTCATAAATAGTGCACGCCCCATTGTCAGGGCTGTCTTAATAGCATCATGGGCCCTTGGGCAAAGTAATGCTCTGGGGCCCCTACAATGATGACAGTGCAGGTAAACAGACATCAAGTCGGTAGGAGGCAGACTGCCTCCCCTGTGTATCTATCACTCTCAGTGCCATCATGGGGCCCCCAATTTCTGGGCAGCGTGGGCTCAAGGACCAGCTGCTTTGAGGAAAGTGCAGGGCCCCCCATTCAGCTGGGGCCCCTGGGCAGTGCCCTCTCATTAAGACAGCCCTGCCCGTTGTGACGATAGGCACAGGTTCTTGAATTGTCTTCTGGGAACCGTAACACTGTGCTCCCAGGAGACATTGCGATCTAGTCCCAGCAAACACTGGGGCGCTGAGGAATGAAGTGACACGCCCACTCCCGCGCGAGGGATACCCGAAAGTGCCTGCTATTTTCGCCTGCTTAAAGGTATTGCAATGATTTACGGATAGCAGACTTATTGTACTTATTGTGCTGATCTGAATAAGATGCATTTTATATTGAGGGTGAACCTCCGCTTTAATGCATAGAATGCATCAAGGTGAAAAAACGTTTTCCTTTACAACCCCTTTAACAGCTGATCTTCTACTAGCTCCTTATTCATTTAGTGCCCTTCTCCACACTCGAGTTGTAAAACATGCTTTTTGTGAACTGATTCCCAAAACTGAACTTCATATTCAATATGAAGTCTTAATTATCCAGGATTATGTCTGTCTCGCTCTCTCCCTTGAGCCTATTCCTATTTTTTTATAAGAAAGTATCTTTCTCGCTCTAGAAGCTGCAGGTTGTCATTGGATTCTGTTATTAGGCCTATACTCAAACACTCAATACCATGTCCCAAACTTCAAACTTTCATAACCCAATCATGTTCTTGGACCTCTGCCTTGATATATTACATGGCACACTGGTGATTGGATTAGGGTGACTGAGTTATCCATGTGACTATAAAAGATGGGATATGCTCCTGACATTCATTAAAACTGAGGAAGCTACTTGAAAAGGTGAAAAAATTTCTCTAAAATGACAGAATACGTCCAATTGAATGTAACTAACTACTTTTAGCAATGGATTGATCGGATTCTTACATGAGTGGGCACCATTAGGCTCAACTGCCATTCACTAAATAATGTCACTACAAATTAAGGTTAGCGCTTCCGCAACTTTAACCACCTAAGACCCGGACCATTATGCACATTTTGGAGTCCTCCTATCCCAGGCACATATTTTAATGGAAGTCTTGAATTCATTTAAACTTTAGTGTCCCACAGTTGAAACAACACTCTTATTAGTCTTATTGGCCACGTCACTGGATGTGATTGACAGCAGCGACAGCCAATGGCTGCGCTGCTCTCAATCCATGCGCTCTAGCCAATCGCCAATCAGCGGCCAGGCTGAGCAGCGAAGAGGATATCGGGACCGCATGGGACTTTCGAGGGGTCAGGTAAGTATAAAGTGGGCTGGGGGGGCGGCAGCAGAAGCAGATGTTTTTTCACCTTAATGCCTGCTACTGCATAAAAGTACCCCAATCTTTTGTTCTGTTCTTATGGTCTAGAGTCACGTACACACGATCGGATTTTCTGTCGGAAAAACCTTGGATGTTTTTTCCGATGGAATTCCGATTAAGCTTGGCTTGCATACACACGGTCACACAAAAGTTCTCTGAAATTTCGTCCGTCAAGAACGTGGTGATGTACAACACTGCAATGAGCCGAGAAAATTAGGTTCAATGCTCCCGAGCATGCGTTAAATTGTTTCCAAGCATGCGTCGGAATCTTGCGCGTCGGAATTGTTACAGACGATTGGATTTTCTGATAGGAATTTTGTCCATCGGAAAATTTGAGAACCGGCTCTCAATCTTTTGTTGGTGGAAATTCCGACAGCAAAAGTCTGATGGAGCATACACACGGTTGGAATTTCCGTTCAAAAGCTCACATGGGACTTTTGCTGTCGGAATTTCCGATCGTGTGTATGGGGCATTATAGCAGCACCATCTTTAATGTGATGCAGAGTTAGGGTGTGCCCCCCAAGTCTTTGTCTGATATATGGGTCCTGACCAGACCCTTTGGATGGAGCACCCCTTCATCCCCCACCAGTACTTCTAATCAGTGTCCACCTGAGTTATAGGAGGAGTCCTTTTAGTTCTCCCATAAAGAGGAGTGTATTTCTCCCATGGTTGAGAAGTGGGATCTTTCATTCTTTGAATAGTGTAGGACCCACTGAAAATGGGGTACATTGACACAGTAGAGGGCTTAAGTGTATGGTCAAATGGTGCAATAATATCCCCATGTTTGCTTATATGCTTATTATGTTCAGGTGCTATAAATAGTCTTGTGGGATTTGAATGACATGTTTGTATTTGTGCGCTATAATCTTTTGTTAAACTCTTTGAAACAGTCTCTTTAGTGAGAGCCCACGTTCTGGACAGCATTGAGACACCATTTGCAATGTGCAGGCAAACTTCAGCCTGGAATTTCAGGTTACAGCAGCAGTAATAGACAGCAGGATCCTGCATAGAGTGGTCATAGTTACTTGGGTGCCACCTTCCAATATCTGAAGACTTTTCTTAGTGAACCTTCCAGACGGCATCCTCAAAAGAAAATTCTTTGTATAGATGCACTAAATCTCAGCCAGTAAGCCCCTCCAGCTCAGTAAAGCTAGAAACTCAGTGAACATATTCAACTGGGCTGCCTGGAAAGGCAGCAGATCCCCAGGCCAGGTTTCTACTCCTGGACTAGAACCAGGCTGTCTCAAGCCCCAGGCTATTTATGCACTCTCTGGCCACCTACTGGCCACTCTTCTCCAGGGATTGTTTGAGACAGTATAAATATTCAGACTGCTGTTTTTCCTCCCTCCAACCCACTATATTTTGGAAGTCTCAGAAAACCTGCAGCCTGCATAGTCTACAACAGCCCAAAGCAGTCACAATCTGCTCCACTGATTAACCACTAGAGCAGACATGTCCAAAGTCCGGCCCGCGAGCCGGTTTTGGGCGGCCCGTCTGGTTCTCAGGTGTGCCGCGCTATCAGGGGAGATAAGGGCTGTCAGATGAGCCCGATCTCCTGATCCCCATCGGCACTGTAAGAAGCTTCGTCAGCCTCAAAAGTAAAAGTAAATGCAGGGGATTGTGCTGTGCTCTCTGCTTCCCCCTAGAGTGCAGTACCCGACTGAACAAGGAAACTGAAAGGTACTGTGCTAGAAACCCAGATTTGTTTTAAAAGGGCTTCATACATGTGAGTGTCTGTGTGCCTGTATGTGTGTGCCTGTATGTTTGTGTGTGCCTGTATGTGTGTGTGTGTCTGTATATGTGTGTGTGTGCCTGTATGTGTGTGTGTGTGTGCCTATGTGTGTGTGTGTGTGTGCCTCTATGTGTGCCTGTGTGTGTGCCTGTATGTGTGTGTGTGCCTGTATGTGTGTATGAGTGTGTGTGTGTGTGTGCCTGCCTGTATGTGTGCCTGTGTGTGTGCCTGTATGTGTGTATGTGTGTCTGTATGTGTGTATGTGTGTATGAGTATGTGCCTGCCTGTATGTGTGCCTGCCTGTATGTGTGTGTGTGTGTGTGTGTGTGTGTGTGTGTGTGCCTGTATGTATGTGTGTGCCTGTATGTGTAAGTGTGTGTGTGTGTGTGCCTAATTCTTGTTGGACAGTGTATTAGTGATCCAACAAACACAATTTTAATGGTTCAAAGAATGTCGGGCAAAATGGTCGGCCCTCACGCATGTTCACTTTATCAAATCTGGCCCTCTTTGAAAAAAGTTTGGACACCCCTGCACTAGGGGGCCGCGCTATAGACAAAAGACGTCCACAGCGTGGCTCTCAAGTGCCGGGTGGACGTCTTTGGACGTCCTTTTGTTTACACTGTGTAAACCCCTTCCCTGCCAGTCACATTTATACAGTAATTAGTGCATTTTTATAGCACTGATCGCTGTATAAATGTGAATGGTCCCAAATTTGTGTCAAAAGTGTCCAATATGTCCGCCGCAATATCGCAGGCCTAACAAAAAAAAATTGCAGATCACCGCCATTACTAGTAAAAAATAAATCATAAATCTATCATCTATTTTGTAGGCGCTATAAATTTTGCGCAAACCAATCAATATACGCTTATTGCGATTTTTTTAACAAAAATATGTAGAAGAATACGTATTGGCCTTAACTGAGGAATAAAATATGTTTTTGTTTTTTTAAATTGGATATTATTATAACAAAAAGTAAAAAATATTGTCTTTTTTTTTCCAAATTTCTGTCTTTTTTTGTTTATAGCGCAAAAAATAAAAATCGCAGAGGTGATCAAATACCACCAAAAGAAATCTCTATTTGTGGGGGAAAATATAAAAATATAATTTGGGTACAGTGTTGTATGACCGCACAATTGTCATTCAAAATGCGTCAGCGCTGAAAGCTGAAAATTGGTCTGGGCACGAAGGGGGTTTAAGTGCCCAGTAATGAAGTGGTTAAAGGAAAACCAAAAAAAAAATACATAAAATGACCTAGTCTATCTAGCAGCTTATCTAGGAAGGTGCTACATAATGTTTAGATTTTTTCGGATTTCATGGTTGTCACCCAAAAAAATATCTACACTGAATTATGGAGTGTTATCCTAGAAGGTATTTTACACTTTCTACATGTCAATCTGCAAAATTTGAATATTCTTGAATAAACAAACTTCAAAACCTTGTTATAAAGTGTTGCATCAAGTTGGGCCATGGGTACTGTTTAAAAAGGATATATTTTTTGCAGGTAAAAAAAAATGTACATTTATTTGTTTATTTATTTTGGAGCCTGTAGAGCACTGCACCAACAATCAGCAGATCACTGGTGCAATGCAGGTCTCCTGCAGATCTGTCAGTGTATCTGTGTGCCTGTGCATTCTGTACAGACAAGCAGATACCCTGACAGAAAGAATCAATGAACTACAACAGCATGCCATGGCACCATGGTAGTTTATTGAGAACTACAAATCGACATCTGCAAAGGCGTAGTTCAGTCATACACAAAGCTCTGTGACTGAATGACGCAGACGTGTTGACAGAACCCCCGCACCACCATGCTGATTTCCAAAACTGACAGCCAGTCCGGGGGAACTTCTCCCCTTACTGCTGTCCAGGGAGGAGTGGATTGAATGGCAGCTGCAGCATTGGCAACATGTTACATTTTCCATCCTGAAAATTAGTATGTAACATGCAGCATGTTCCCAAAGGTGATATTATCCTTTAACACATGGAACACAATAATCATTCTCCAGTAAACTATTTGTTAAAATTCTTACCCCAGCACTTGCAGTTTACAATTGTTCAATGCTGCTGGCTCATCCTCTTCAGTGCTGCTTCACAGAAGAGGCAATATTGTACAGTGCATTCTTGAGCCAATCTGTTAATTTGGAGAAGAGAGGGGGATGAGCAAGGTAGTGACTTGGATGCCACAGAGCGGTGTGTTTCTATTGATGCACACAGTGTAGGGAAACACAACTCTTGTCCCTGCATGGAATGGTGACTACATAGGACACTGCAAGAGAAAGAAGCCACCCTGAAGCAGGAAACAGGAGGCAGTGATCATGGCACCTGTTTAAACTGAAATATAAGGATTAATAGAAAAATAAGCTGCAGACTCAGTAAGTGATTAAATCAGCTGCTGAAAGTGCTTAAAATAACTGAGGATTTAATATCACTTTAATTGCAAATAGGGAGCCAAAGGGGCATATAGGGCATTTGGCAAGAGAGTTGTTTGGTGCAAAGTAAAAAAAAAAAAAAAATAGTTAAAGCGGAGGTCCACCCTGAAAAAAAAATAGCCAAAAAAGCTTCAAAAAATGTGAAAAAAATATATATATATATATTTTTTAATACTTATCAAAAGTGCCCCAGGACGAAGTCTTTTTGAGACGTGCCCCAGGACGAAGTCTTTTTGAGACGAAACGGCGTAGGGTAGCGGCGTGCTGACGTCCTTCTAAACCGCATACTGTGTCCCGGAGTGAACGGGTGTGCTAGCCGGCCGGCTATATTTTCACATGCAAATTTTATCTACTTTCCTGTAAGTGTGATTTTAAATTTTTTTATTAAACAAGTTATATGGGTTCACACTATGTAGCTTTTTTTCTTCTCCATATTGGTTTTATTTCAACACGGATCATCGGTCCACTGTTGGAGAAGTCTCGGCTTTTGGATATCCTGCCACGTTAACCCCTGGCTGGGGATTAAGCCATCTGCTGTCAGAAGATCTCTAGTTGGGATCTTCCCCTCTGGTAAGGGGCGGTGTGATTGAAAGGTGGAGGTGTTTATCTATCCATGCACTTTTTCTGAGGTTTTTTGCATTTGATGTCACCATCTATCTGGAGGAAAGAATAATTGTTTCTGCCATCAGTTTCCATCAGATGTATAACATGTTCCGCACTTGATCAATGGATTTTTTAATTTATTTTATTTTATTCATCACTTGCAATACGGGACTTTCACTTATTCTACACAGGACTGTTATTGGAGTTCTACTTTGTAGTGTTTATATTTGCGCAGCTTTTTCTTGTTTACTTATCAGAAGTGGCTGTTACTAGGCAGATCTCCTAATCTGCCACTTCCTTGTCCACAGTGGGTCTTCTTTCTTCACTTCATCGTGTTGCCTCCTGGGAAATGGGAAGCAGTGTCTTCTGGGACCTTGTGTGTTTCCCAGGAGACACCCACCCATTCACATAGCGCCGCACGGCTCACGCATGCGCAGTAGGGAATCGGCAGTGAAGCCGCAACACTTCACTTCCTGATTCCCTCACCGAAGATGGTGGCGGGGCTGCTGAGACCCAAGCGATTGCTCGGCTTCGGCTGCCGACATTACAGGCATCCTGGACAGGTAATTGTTCTTATTAAAAGTCAGCAGGTACAGTGTTTGTAGCTGCTGACTTTTTTTTTTTTTTTTTAAGCCGGACCTCTGCTTTAAGGGTAATTATAATATAAACTTCTGGTAGAATTGAATTGCATTTTAAAAAGGTTCTGCAAGATCCTAAACAGACTCTCATTGTGAAAATGACAGGTTCTCTTGCAAGAACTTTGAGCAATGAGCACCATTTATGGCTAACCTAAGTGCCAGCATATGTGGAAACATTAAAAACTGGCTAACCTTTCTGTACTTGCAAATAAATGTAAAATTGATGACTGGTTTAATTGAATGATTTGAGCAGCAATAAAACCACATTTAGCTTTTCTGTTGAACTGGAGTTCCCCTTTAATCGGTTCCCTTTTTTTTCTGTGTTAAGCGACTTTTTCCTTTTCTCTTTGTATATATTGATTTTTCTTAGCATCACCCCCCCTTGTCTCTTTCTCCATCCCTTCTATCCCATCCTCCTGGGAAGGAATAACGACGCCGTTCACATTTCAATTCTGGCAATATGAATTCTGCCAGCCAGCCTCCTTATTAAATTTATGCAAATATCTAATTGATGCCTTATTAGACACCCATTAAAAGTCCCAGAAGCTTTGCGTGCAGTGTATAAATTAATCTAGCAGACTATTAGCAGAACTTCTAATTAAACATCCCCTCCCCTCTGCCAGCGGGGTCAGCAATGTGTGTGTGTACGGGGGGGCGCAGAGGTCAGAGCAGGAAAAGGAGAGAAGAGGCACAATTTGTCAGTGGAGGAATGGACTCTGTTTTGTGGACAGATCACAGGTCCGGTGACCTTTAAGAAAGGAATTTTAACTTTGAAGAGCAAAGCAAGTTGTCAGCCATAAAAGTGTACTGAGAAGGTAATCGCATTTGAAATTCAAATAGTTGCACCTTGTGTGGTTGTTAATCACTTAACGTAAAACTGAAGGTAAAACTTTTATCTTTAAATTTTGGATAGAGTAAGAGAGGGTTATAAACCAACCAGTCATTTTTTTTATCTGTGTCCCATTGGGGAGATTCCCCTTTACTTCGAAAGTCCTCCAAAGCAATGGCGGCTGGTGCTCAATATTTTGGGGGGCAGTGGCAAACAAACCTGGTCCCCTTACTCGCCCCCCACCGCGGGAGAGGGACAGTAAGGCAGATCAGTGTCCTTTTCTTAGGAGGCCGATGACGAGGTGGTGTTGGATCCAGGGTAGGGCTCCTTTCCCTCCACCTGCTCCTCACTCCAGATTGAAAAGGGAAGAGTCAGGGCTGTTGCCTCTCCTCCCGGCCGAACAGACGCTGCTTCTCCGCTTGGCCGAACAGATGTTGCTCCTCCTCCCGGCCGAACAGACGCTGCTTCTCCGCTTGGCTGAACAGACGTTGCTTCTCCTCCTGGCCAAACAGACGTTGCTGCTCCTCCCGGCCGAACAGACGTTGCTTCTCTTCCCAGCCAAACAGACGTTGCTTCTCCTCCCAGCCGAACAGACGTTGCTTCTCCTCCCGGCCGAAACAGACGTTGCTCCTCCTCCCGGCTGAACAGATGTTGTTTCTCCTCCCGGCCGAACAGACGTTGCTTCTCCTCCTGGCCGAACAGACGTTGCTGCTCCTCCCGGCCGAACAGACGTTGCTTCTCCTCCCAGCCGAACAGACGTTGCTTCTCCTCCCAGCCGAACAGACGTTGCTTCTCCTCCCGGCCGAAACAGACGTTGCTCCTCCTCCCGGCTGAACAGATGTTGTTTCTCCTCCCGGCCGAACAGACGTTGCTCCTCCTCCCGGCTGAACAGATGTTGTTTCTCCTCCCGGCCGAACAGACGTTGCTTCTCCTCCCGGCTGAACAGACGTTGCTTCTCCTCCCGGCCGAACAGATGTTGCTTCTCCTCCTGGCTGAACAGATGTTGCTTCTCCTCCCGGCCGAACAGACGTTGCTCCTCCCCCACGCCGAACAGGCGTTGCTTCTCCTCTCGGCCAAACAGGAAGTGGGTCCTGGGACCCCGATTGGCCAGGAGTCCTAAGACCCCGTGGCCAATCGGATCTCAGGACCCTCTTCCTGATTAGCTGAGAGGAGACGCAGGGAGACTTTGGTTAATAATAATTTGCTAATGTCACCCAACTAGGTGGGCTCAGGGCACAGTGCTCTGCCCACCCTTTTTTTGAAGCAAATTAAAAACCTCAGGCTCTAATGAAATGCTTAAAAAAATTCTTAAAAAACAAAAACAAAAAAAGTGTATGTAGATTATGGGCCTGGTACATGAATTTGGGGGGTGGTGCCCCTGTGCCCTATATGAAGCCGCCACCACTGCTCCAAAGTAAGGGAATCTGT
This sequence comes from Rana kukunoris, assembly GCA_029574335.1. Taxonomy (NCBI): domain Eukaryota; kingdom Metazoa; phylum Chordata; class Amphibia; order Anura; family Ranidae; genus Rana; species Rana kukunoris. The sequence goes on from CM056057.1 coordinate 52,854,791, forward strand.
GGCTCTGAACTAGTGTCCCCATTGGAATATTCCCCCTATTCCTGTTCAGGTGATCACCCAAAATTTGAAATTCTTTTTCACTTTTGATGATATCGGTCATGGGGACAAATAAGCACACAACAGGCCATAATTTTCCTGTGGATCACATGCATGCACTTGATTCTGCACTCCTGTGACCCAGATTTAACTGATAGCGAGCTAAAAAGCCAGCTGGATGCTGAGAGTAGACCAGAGGACTGAGCAATCAGCAGTCTTTGATCCCTCAGTTCTCAGTGTGGAGATGGGAATAAATACAGCATGGATCAATGCTGCAGCTATCTAGGTGAGTATGAATGATAATTATTTTAGATCCCTGATCTCCTCTGTTAATGATTATGTTATTATTCATCTGCCAACAACTTGGTGTCCATGGCACTGATAATAAACACAGCTTCAGGTTAGCTAGCATGGTTAGTGATTGCTGGCAGAAAGTAATTTAAAACAAATAAATAAAACTACATACCCCACCTCCAGAGTTAACCAGCATGGCACACTAGACATGCAGGCTACTATCCCCATAGTCACATTTGTGCAACCCACTTGCTAATTGAATAGAGTACGAGCTGATATGCCCCTTCATAATTGGAATGAGCCACCTTCATTGGCAAGGAAGGGATACTCATTAAGAAGGAGCTTATGTACCACCTACCTGCCCCACAGGGATGCATGAAGATAGTCACTTCCTGCAAATTGGCAAACTGGTTTTAAGAGATCCATTGGCGATGGTAATGTTTACAAACACAGATTGTTATTTTTGGTTTGTTAACTAATATTCACCCAACCAGGGTCCAATCATGTCCAAAGATGTCTCACAGCATCCATTTAGGAAAAAAACAAAATGGTAGCCCTCCTTCCTTATTGCTTAAACTCATATTCCATAGGCTAATGTCATAGGGAATGCCATCCCAGGTCCACGAAAAGGTAAAAATGTGTTACAACCAAGGTAAAATTAGCAAGGAACTTGTTAAAGCAACAGTACACGAACAAATCCACACAATAAAAAAAAAAAAAAAAGAGCACACAACTGCCCCAAAAAACTTTGCAGCTTAAAGGGGAGGTTCACCCTCCAAAAAAAATTCTAGCATGCCATGGAGCCCACCCACCCGATCGGCAGTATGCTGGTGTTTTTCTTTTTCTGTACATACCTTTTTAAGGGCTCTCTTCCCCTCCGGCGATCCCACGGGACTGGGCGTTTACAATCACAGGCTGTGATTGACGTCCCTCAGCCCGGCGCATACATCGCGTCACGAGATGCCGAAGGAACCCAAACGTCTGTGCGCCGTATAGGGCCGCACCGACGTTTGGGTTCCTTCGGCATCTCGCGACACGTTGTATGTGCCGGGCTGAGGGACGTCAATCACAGCCTGTGATTGGAAACGCCCAGGCACGCGGGATCGCCGGAGGGGAAGAGAGCCCGTCAAAAGGTATGCACAGAAAAAAAAACACTGGCATACTGCCGATCGGGTGGGTGGGCTCCATGGCATGCTAGAAATTTTTTGGAGGGTCAACCTGCACTTTAATGATGAGTGGAGTTTGCACTTCAATATAATCATTTTTGCTAAAAATATTCCACGCACGCCTACTTGTAAACTTAAAAAATATTTGTGAAAAAAAAAACTTTAAAGTATATTCAAATAAAATTGACCAAAAAAACACAGTTTCCCTTTAGGGCCCATTCACACGTGTACTATATGTGTTTTAATTTTCAGGGGGCCCAACATACGAATCCAGGGGAAAAGAAATCACCCAAGGGGGCAAGATTCCTGTCTTATCTTGTTTATGTGCTGAGATGCAATTGAAAATGAAAGACAATGTTTCACAACACACATGCAAAGTATACTGAACACGTGTGTGGCAGTGTACGTGCGGCCTTAGAAAAAAAAGCAGGCAAGTTAAACTGGGGAGTGTTTTTAGGCTGTCTCTCACTCTCTCTCTTCTCTCTCGCTCTATCTCTCTCTCTTCTATCTCTCTCTCTTCTCTCTCTCTCTCTCTATCTCTCTCTCTTCTCTCTCACTCTATCTCTCTCTTCTATCTCTCTCTTCTCTCTCTCTCTCTCTCTCGCTCTCTCTCTTCTCTGTCTCTTTCGCTCTCTCTCTCTCTTCTTTCTCGCTCTATCTCTCTCTTCTCTTCTCTTCTCTATTTCTCTCTCTTCTCTTCTCTATTTCTCTCTCTTCTCTGTCTCTTTCTCTCTCGCTCTCTCTCTCTCTTCTCTCTCGCTCTATCTCTTATCTTCCCTCTCTCTCTCTTCTCTCGCTCTATTTCTCTCACTCTATCTCTCTCTTCTATCTCTCTCTTCTCTCTCTCGCTCTCTCCTCTCTCTTTTCTCTCTCTTTTTCTCTCGCTCTCTCCTCTCTCTTTTCTCTCTCTCTTTCTCTCGCTCTATCTCTCTCCTCTCTCTCTCTTTCTCGCGCTCTCTCTCTCTTGCTCTCTCTCTCCTCTCTCGCTCTCTCGCTCTATCTCTCGCTCTCTCTCGCTTCTCTCTTTCTTTCTCTCTCGCTCTCACTCTCTCACTGCTTCTGGGCAGTTTAAGATTTTTAACTGAATAAAGCCTCAGGCTATGATTCCTTACATCATTTCACAGTTGGATATTTCAGAAGTTGCTTCCCAGTCCGTCTCTAAGGGATCAATTATTGTACGTTGCAGTTTGTTTGTTTTCATTATTATTATTTTAATTACAAAAGTGCTGTAATAATTCTTGGAATAAAGCAGGCGTGGCCTTTGGTAAACCTAATTAATGTTGCTCAAAAAAACTTGCCAAACGGGCCAAAAATGTGCAAAAAAACAAAAAAAAACAGACCCAAATTTGAACATTATTAATGTTAATAGTGATGAAATTTAAGTGATAAGAGGTTGATCAGAATATTAAGCGGAACCCCAATTTATTTTTATTTTTTACTATATATCCTCAGCTGTGGGGGGTTTCTATGTCACTTTTACAGCTCTGTACTGGTTTATAATTTACCAATGTAAATAGACCCCTGCTGACTTTAAATAGCTGTGTGCGTAATTATATGCACATAATTACTGTTATGTTTATATAATTATGCACGTTGGGTGGCCTTTAGCACATTTTTGTGCCAAATTCAGCGCATTTCAGCAACGCAGATGTTCAGTTCTAGCTTTTCAGAACCGAATCTGTGATGTTCAGGATGAATGTAATGTTTTCCCAAACATGAACAACAAACCTTAGTGTAGCAAACCTAATACAGCCACTTGCAGATTTTGACACATCTAAGTATTAACTGACACGTGATCCATTGTTAATAGCCTGCTGCAATGGGTTAGGCGCAATTATCTGCGGATTTCTAGTACAGTAAAACCTTGGTTTGTGAGCATAATTTGTTCCAGAAAGCATTTTTTTACAGGGTATAAAAGAGAAGAGAGGCACCTCTAAGGCCCTGTACACACGAGCAAATAAATCTGTTCAAATCGGTCTGACAGACCGATTTGATCAGATTTGTCTGCTGGGCTGTTTTGGTTTGATCGCTGTACACACAATCAAACCCAAATCCCCGCCGGTAGATAGCGCGGTGACGTTGCGGTGACGATGACGCTGCCACGTCACCGCACCAGAAAGTAAAACACTTCCGCGCATGCGTCGAATCCATTCGACGCATGTGCGAGCAGATATGTCTGCTGGTTAGCGTACTAACCAGCAGACATGTCGGACGGATGGATTCCCAGCAGACAGATTTTAAAGCATGCTTTAAAATCTGTCTGCTGGAAAAATCTGTCTGTCCGCCCGTACACACGATCGAGTCTGTCTGCTGAAATGGTCTGCCTTAGGCCGCATACACACGATCAGACCGGTCCGATGAGAATGGTCCGACGGACCGTTTTCATCAGGTCACCACTGAAGTGGCCTGATGGTCTGATGTGCGGACACACCATTAGTTCAAAATCCGATCAGGTCAGAACGCGGTGACGTAGAACACAACGACGTGCTGAAGAAACGAAGTTCAATGCTTCCAAGCATACGTCGACTTGATTCTGAGCATGCGCGGGTTTTTTGTCCGATGTTTTTTTTTTTTTTTATGTTAAATGTTTATTGGGTTATTACCATACAAATGGTACATACAATAAAAAACAAAAGAAACAAACGACAAATGGTAGGGAGATATAGAGCTAAGAGGCTCGAAAACATGGTAACATAGCAGCGGATTCCACAAACAGGGGGAAGGGTGGGAGAGGGAAAAAAAAAGAAACAAGGGGGGAAGGGGGGGTGGTGAGGGGGAAGGTGTATTTACCTGAGCACCATAATACACTGAATAGTACTGAGCATGAAAACAACAAAAACAGTACAGTATGACAAAATAGAAAACCCTCAGGAGTGGAAGCAGTATTTTCTAAACTAAGGGAAGGACTACCATGAGCTATAAATGTGAAACTTTGTTAGACAGATTTCCAGTTAGGGACTATGGGTGTCAGAAGGATTGGATAGATCAGTTATTTTGAGTTTGCCCAAGCTGTTGGTAAGGTCTTGCTTCAGGTACCAATCGGTATAACGGAATGGATGTACAATGGAAGATAGTTCTTCAGTAGTAAACGTGGATTCCATGTAGTTTCGCCATCTGGAGAAAAAACGGGTGGTAGAGGAGAAATTTAATACTATAGTGTCTAGTCTCTCAATGTGAAAAAGCGACAGTAGTGCCCGCTTAACAGCTTGAAGGGAAGGAGGAGATGTCATAATCCAGTGGCACATGATCGTTCTGCGAGCCGCAAGTAGGCAGATGTGATTCCAGTGTGAGAGTTTGGGTGGATCAGCTGATGAGGTAGAACAGGTCGGTGGGTCGCAACCGAACAGACACAAAAGTGGACTTTTAGATAACCGCGTCTTACTGACTTTGAATATATAACTGAGTATTGAGTCCCAGAACTTGGAGATTTTTGAACATTCCCACAAGCGGTGTACAAGTGTAGGGCGGGGTGAAGAGCACCAAGGGCATTGAGCTTGAGAAGGTTCCGAAACGTTGGTCCGAAATGGATAATAAGCTCTATGTATGATTTTAAAGTGGGTTTCCCGCCAGGCTTCTGCAACAATGAGTTTACGAATGTGGCGATAGCTTTGCAGGATTTTTTCCGGGAGTTCAGAGTCATTGAAGATCGAGGACCACTTCTGAAATGGGGTAAGATGATATTTATCCGACTGATGCGTGATAAGATGTGAGTAGAGATTGGAAATAGAATAATCGTCTTTCTGGAGCACTACATCAATGTAGGATTTTCGAAGAGGATCCATTTGGGGCCCATGACAGCTTCGCAGATATGATCGCAGTTGATGGTAGTGAAAGGCATGAGAAGGTGGTAGAGAGAATTTATGCGCTAGATCCTGGAAAGATTTAAATTCACCCGGTCTTTCACCATAGGCATGATTGGCCAAAATGAGGCCACGAGACTTCCAAAAATCAAAGGCAGCATGGATAGTGGAAGGGGGAAACATCGGATTACCCTGAATAACAAGGTGGTTAGATATACTTGAGGGCAGCCCCAGCAGCCTCCGCACCTCCCTCCAGGCAATCACCGTGTCCCTGATAAGGACATTCGTTCGAAGGTGTAAAGGCAAAGCCTTAAGAGTAGAATGGAGGATGGCCGGGAGGGTATGCGGGAAAACTAGAGCCCCCTCAAGTACACGATTGGAGTACCGGGATTTACCAGCTAGCCAATCTAGAGCCTGCCTAAGTAGACATGAGAGATTGTAAAAACGTATGTTGGGCAAGCCCGCACCACCCTCGGACTTGGGGAGACAAAGTTTCTGGAGAGCTATGCGTGGTTTTTTGCGTGACCATAAGAAGGCATTTAAAGCCTTGTGCAATTTTTGCACATCCGAGTGTTTTAGTAAAAGAGGTATGGTCTGCAATGGATAGAGCAATCGTGCAAATGAAACCATTTTAAAAAGATGACATCTCCCAAAGAGCGAGAGGGGCAGGGCCGCCCAAGCTTCCAACTCCTTCACAATTTTCGTTATCAAAGGTGGGTAATTAAGAGTGTACAAGGATGAAGGCTCCCGACCTATATGAATGCCCAGGTATGTGATAGAATGGGTGGCTAAAGAAAATGGGGAGGATAATCGCCATTTGGCAGACAGCCGGGGGTTTAATGCGAGAACTTCACTTTTATCATAATTTATTCTGAAGCCCGAACTGACTCGAAAGGCCGCAAATATGTCACGTAACATAGCAAAATCTGAGAGGGGATTGGAAGAGAAAAGCAGAATATCATCCGCAAACAAAGCGGATCGAAGGGTTTGGTCTCCAACAGTGATACCACTAATACCATCTGATGAGTTAAGGATTCTGGATAGCGGTTCAATAGCTATATTGAAGAGCAAAGGGGAAAGGGGGCAACCCTGCCTGGTTCCCTTAGTTAGAGGTATAGTGTCTGAAATAAAATCCGGGGTAACAAGGCGAGCCGTCGGGGATGCATACATTTGGTATAAAAAACTAATAATGGAGCCCGAAAAACCGAATGCAGTCATAACCTGAAATAACCATGAAAGACTGATGTTATCAAAAGCCTTTTCGGCGTCTAAAGAGATAATGGCGGTATCATGATTTGGATGTGATTTGGCATGTTCCAGCGCTAACAGGACTTTTCGAATATTCAAAGTCGCTGAGCGCCCTGTAACAAAGCCCGATTGGGCCGGGTGAAGTAGGGAGGGGAGAATGTTAGCTAGGCGAGAGGCAATTATCTTAGAAAGAATTTTTACGTCTACGTTGATCAACGAAATTGGCCTATAAGACCCTGGTTGCAATGGGTCTTTCCCTTTTTTGGAAATCAATTTAATGTGAGCCTGGGCCCCTGTGGGGAGGTATGAGCCCCCTTCCCACATGGCAGTAAAGACATGTCTCAAAGTGTCGGGAATGAATTCGGTAGTCAGTTTGTAAAATTCGGCAGTGTAGCCATCAGGACCTGGCGCTTTAGATGAAGCTAGAGATTTAATTGTCAACTGAGTGTCTTCCAATGTGATAGGTGCATTAAGGGCTTCTAAGTGTGCAGAGGTGAGTTGAGGCAGTCGGACCTTGGATAGAAGCTCTTCCGCCACAGTTTGATCAGTCGGGTCCTCTGAATACAGGGCAGTATAGTAGTCTGCAAGCAGCTTACTTATTTCCGCAGGAGAGGTAACAAGGGAGCCAGCACTATTCCTTAAAGCAGAAATATAAGTCGGTCGTTTAGGACCTGCACATAGTCTGGCCAAAAGTTTGCCTGCCTTGTTGCCAAACCTGTGGAAGCGAAGGGTGGAAAACGATGATTTAGCTGCTTCCTGCTGTTCAGCCCAGAGATCAAAGTTCCGTTTAGCAAGCTTCCAGGCCTTAATGGTCTCCAAGGTGCGAGTATGTGCTAATGTTGCATGCGCTGAGCGTAACATTTCGCTAGCTTGCATATACTGTCGTCGGGAGTGACGCTTGAATTGGGCAGTATACGAAATAATCTTCCCTCTAAGGAAGGCTTTACCCGCTTCCCAAAAGAGGTTGGGGTCAGATATGTGTGCACTGTTAGTGGAGACGTAGTCAGTCCAGGCGCCAGAAAGCATGTGGCGAAAATCTTCATGTTCCGCTAGATAAGAGGGGAAACGCCATGTAGGCGAGGGCGATGAAAAATTGATACCAGTGAAATGTACAGAAATTGGACTGTGATCTGAGATTACTGTGTCGCCGATGTCAGCGTCGCGGAGCGATGGCAATAAAGCTGGGGACGCAAAAAAATAGTCAATTCGAGAAAAAGAGTTGTGGGGGGGCGAAAAAAAAGTAAAATCCCGGTCAGTCGGGTGGGTTAGACGCCAGAAATCAATAAAGCGCAGTGAAGAGACGGCTTGATCTAAGAGGGACTGGCCTACAGTTAGAGCACTCGGACTCTGCGTTTTCCGAGATCGAGTACCTTCTCTGTCTTCCAGTGCATGCATAACAGAATTAAAATCTCCCCCAACCAGGTGCATAGCCTCGGGAGCAGTGAGAACCCAGGACACCATGTCTTGAAAAAAAGGAATATCAGGAGAGTTGGGAGCGTATATGTTGGTGATGGCAAATTCCCTAGAGTTTAGTGATAAATGCAGAGTCACCTTGCGGCCAGTCGAGTCAGTCCGGAGATCACGAACGGAATGTCTCAGATTTTTATGTAGCAGAATAGCCACCCCAGCTTTGCGGCCTATCGCCGGAGAGCCATAAACATCCCCCACCCATAACTTTCGAAGACGTGGTAAATCATCAGCGGACAGATGGGTCTCCTGTAGGAGAGCCACATCAGCCCGGAGACGCTTTAAATGTCTGAGAACTTGCATACGCTTATTGGGGGAACAAAGTCCCTTAACATTCCAAGATACCACCTTCAGGTCACCCTTGTCACTTAAATGGGCCATAGCTGTTGAGGGAGGGATTTGAAAAATGACACCACAATATAGAACCTCATGACAGTCATATAAACATCAGCGTGGAGGGCAAATACATAGTGGGGTACTGCTGGGGGAAGAGGTGCATAAGATTCAGGTAGCTTAATCAGGTAATAGGGGGAAGATAAAGAACAAAAAAAAACACAACAAATAAAAAATAATGAAACCAGGTAAAAAAAACACCTGGTGTACATCGCTGACTCCACTTTTTTCCACATGGGGACCAACTCTCATGCAGAGCTCCCGCTAATTGTCTGCTCCTCCTCTAAGGTCGGAGATCAAGCCCCGGGGGAGGAAGAAGGGTGAAAGGGCAAGTGATGACATACCCCACAATAAGAGGGAGAGGAAGAGGAATCAGGTGTGGTGAGGGGGAGGGGATCATCTGTCATCAGGCTATAATAAGCAGCACAAGAATAATGGAGTATAGGTTCAAGTTATCAGCCCACCGATGGAACAATAAGTCGGCAGAAAATAACAGGCATACAAAAAGTTAAAACAAACCATGTCAGATATAACACACTAGTAAAACGTTACCGTGGCTCTATAATATACAGCAGGCTGGAGGGCACATAGCGGGCAAAGATCAAAGTTACCAGTTCCCAACAGAATACGGGGAGCAGCATGGCATGGTAGAGAGTTCAGCGATTTTCAGAGCCCTTAGCCTGATTAGCAAAGCGACCACGCTTGTATGGCGGCTTTGCAGGACTGAGCTGATTTCCATTAGAGGGTCGAGACAATTTACTCCCAGATGAGGGAGAGTTGTCGGCTGGATGATTGAGCTCCGTGTCCATGTCAGAGTGATTATTGATGTAGTGCTCCGCATCTGCTGGTGACGAGAAGGTGAGATTTTCCCCTGTGGGAGACTGCATGTGCAGAATAGCAGGGTAGGCAAGGGTGAATTTGACATTATTGCTGTGCAGGGTTGAGCAGATTAGTGAAAACGCCTTACGTTGCTTCATTACCTCTACTGAATAGTCTGCAAATAACAGCAGATCCGTGCCTTCAACAGTGAGCGTGCGCGAGCGCCGAAATTTTTGCAAAATAGCATTCTTGTCAGCGTATTTAAGGTATCTGACAATAACTGGTCTAGGTTTGGTACGTTGTTCTGTACGCTGGCCAATGCGATGCACACGTTCAATAACACAGGGGGTGCGAACACCTAGTTGGGCAGGAATGACAGTGGTGCAGATATCTGCGAGCTGCATATTGGAGAGCGATTCAGGCAGGCCAATTACCCTTAAATTATTGCGTCTTCCGCGATTTTCCAAATCATCCAATTTGTCCCACAGGTCCTTATTGGAGTGAGAGAGACGAGCAAGGACAGCAGAGTGGGCAGCATTGTCATCATCCAGCATTGAAATCCTTTCCTCAGCATGCGTGATCCTGTCAGCCTGAGCTCTAAGCTCGACATGTAGCTGCTCCATCCCCTTCTGTACTGCAGCATCCACCGTAGCAGCCAGGGTGGGTGTCAGCAATGCCACTACTGCTTGGGCTATGTCAGCGGGGGACATGGGGTCACTAGCCGCGGTGCCTGTGTGTGGATGGCTCTGTTCCGTCGCGCTGGGAGCGGCGGCCATCTTGCCCGCGGCTAACACTGTGTCAGCCGCGCTTTGTGCAGAGGAGAGCGATCGGATGTTGGATCGCTCCACGAAACGATCCATCAGGGTCCGGACAGTAAGCTGAGGCTGCGGGGGTCCCCCAGAGGCAGCAGCAGGCTTTAAAGCAGGATTCAGAGAGGAGAGTAGCGGGAGCGATATCTGCTTACCTCCTCCTCATGTGGCGCCGGAACCGGAAGTCCTTGTCCGATGTTTTTGTGTACTAACCATCGTTTTGGTCCGACGGTCAGGTGTCCATCAGACAGATTTTAAAGCAAGTTTTAAAACTTTGGTGCGATGGACAACGGTCTGATGGGCCGTACACACGATCAATTTGGTCCGATGAAACTGGCCTTAAGGCCAGTTTCATCGGACCGGTCTGATCGTGTGTACGCGGCCTTAGTGTAGCAATAAGTTGCTAAATGTTGTACCTTCATTAAATGTAACCATATTGTTACACTTAGGCCGCGTACACACGATCAGACCGGTCCAATGAAACTGGCCTTAAGGCCAGTTTCATCGGACCAAATTGATCGTGTGTACGGCCCATCGGACCATTGTCCATCGGACCAAAGTTTTAAAACATGCTTTAAAATCTGTCCGATGGACACCTGAGCGTTGGACCAAAACGATGGTTAGTACGCAAAAGCATCGGACCAAAAACCTGCGCATGCTCAGAATCAAGTCGACGCATGCTTGGAAGCATTGAACTTCGTTTTTTTCAGCACGTCGTTGTGTTCTACGTCACCGCGTGCTGACCCGATCGGATTTTGGACTGATGGTGTGTACGCACATCAGACCATCAGGTCACTTCAGCAGTGACCCGATGAAAACGGTCCGTCGGACCAATCTCATCGGGTTGGACCAATCATGTGTACGTGGCCTTAGAGACTCCTCTCTTCTTATTTATACTTAGTTGTGACATGACCCTACTTTATATAACTATCCATCAGTGCCTGCTTATCAAACAGTTCAAATCAGACTACAAAAAGTGGTATGAAAACCAAAAGCAAACATTTATTACATTGCAGCTTACCAGTTCTTAGATGTGATGGCAGCATTCGTTTTTATAGAAAAATGGATTTGTGGCGCACAATCAATTTAAGCAGGCAACCTAGTCTAGAATTCAAATTAAGATTGAAATTAAAATGACCATAAGTAAATATAAGTCCATATGATAACAATATACTCCGGACAGTCCAGTTAAATGGATGAGGGGACTTAGCGGCAGCACCTGAAGCAGAAGCGAGCCTCTGGAAGAGTCAAAAATACAAGAGAGAGATGCGCCAAGCTAAGTGCAGTATGTCGTTTTTAATCAATAGTAAGTTAGTACAATAAAATAACTACTCACAAACATGGAGTACTACAGGCATTAGTATGGCTATGAGGCCGGGATCATCATAGGAAGTTCCTCTGAATAAAGTTTCCTCGTCCAAGGCTTGTGCGCCGCAAGTGTGGTACAGTGGACGCAGGAGACCAGGAAGAGCCGTCTGCTAGTATCCCCCTCCCCACACACTCCCCCCAGACTAACAATGCTGCTGTCCAAAGGTGCCCCCTGTGCAGTGGGTACACCCCTGAAATGAACACAGACACAGTTTTTGTTTTATCTAACTGTATCCAGCTGTATTTCCTCAGTGCAACGTATAACATCCAAGTGAAAGATATAACACCAACATGTCAGAAAAAACGATTTAAAAACAAAATCACTTTGGAAAAAAGATCATACGTACAGAGTGCATGGTTTAGGGGTGTGTTACGTACAAAGTGCATGGTTTAGGGGTGCACTGTGTACAGAGTGCAGGGTTCAGAGATCACCAATTCTACCCCCCCCCCCCAAAGCTTCCTTGCATCTCTGCTCTGTAGGCGAAACTAGCACCTCGCTGTGTAGGCAGTTCTCTCTACTACCTTTGATTTGGTTCTGTTCTACCTCCCTGTGTAGGTGGTTCTCTCTACTTAGGCCCGTCGCTACAGGACAAGCAAAACAATCAATTGCTTGGGGCCCCCCGAGCTGGCCTAGAGCCCTCAACTTTCACTTCCCAGGCTGTAGCGTGGCCGAGCTCCTCTTCCTTCCTTCTGGAGTCCTGTCAATCCGGCCGGGTACCGTGCGTGGTACAGGAGATTCAGTTTCTTGTTCCCGGCCGGACTGAAAGGAAGTGAGCACTCAGTGTGCACTTCCTGTCAGTTCGGCGAGTGCTCACTTCCTTTCAGTCCAGAGGGAAACACAGGAAACTGAATCTCCTGTACAGTGCGGTACCCAGCCCCATCTGATAGGGGACTGGGGACCCATAATGATAGAACACCGGACTGACAGGAGGAAGAGGAGTTCGGCCATGCTACATAGGCAGCCTACAGGGGAGAAGGGGAGGTGAGAATAGAAAAACATAGAGACTGGGGGGGAGTAAGAACATGGGTGTAAAAAATTACTGTGGCGCTTGGGGGCGGCCCCCATTTTGCTTGGGGCCCCCAAATTCCTTCAACCAGCCCTGTCTCTACTACATGTGTATTTGGCTCTGTTCTACCTCCCTGTGTAGGCAACACTATCTTGCAGGGAAATTGTTCTCGCTCTCAGATTTTGGAGAGCTTTCCCTTGTAAATACAGAAGATGTCTGTGTTTACAAGTGACAGCAGAGAGCGGGAGCAGAGGATGAGGGCCAGTAGTGGCATAATGGAGTTCTGCCACGATCGGCTGCAAAACTGGGTGGGATGGTCACATGACAAGGCCTGGAGGGCCGAATTTTGCCCGCCAACCTTGTGCTTGACATATGTGATCTATGGGCAGCTTTAGAGTTCAGGAATGTGTGAACATATTGTTTTTTTAAAGCCAAATTAAAGTTTTATTGAGAAGAAAAGAATGTCTTCCTCTTCAGTTTAGGTCAATGATTATTGCAAGTTTGATTCTTATTTGCATCTATTCTGTAGATAATGGGATGCCAGGGCACCTGCTGAGAGTAAATAGAAATGTCTGCTGACTGCAATCACATGATTAGTCTCAGTCTCAAAGAAAGGATGTACTCCTCCAGCATCCCTCTAGAAGTGCAGCACTTTGGTCAGTTTCTCACTATAAATGTCACTTTCACTGCAGTAAAATACAAGCATGCAAAGTGCAGCGGCACTGCACTTAAAGCGGAGGTCCACCCAATTATTTATTTTTTTAAGCCACCAGCTACAAATTCTGCAGCTGCTGACTTTAAACAGACACTTACCTGTCCAGCGCATCTGCGATGTTGGCAGCCGAAGCTAAGCAATCACTCGCCTTTAGGCTGCCCCCACCACCATCCTCGGCAAGGGAATTAGGAGGTGATGCGTTGCGGCTTCACTGCCTGGTTCCCTACTGCGGATGTGCAAGTGGCGCGGCCTGTCGTCACTGGTCCCCGCTGTCTCCTGGGACCAATGTGTTCCCCAGAAGACAGCGGGTGAATGGGCTTCTGCAGCCTCCTGGGATATGTGATGGGGATTTAGGAAGAGACTGCAGCAACAGTATACGTCATTGTAACAACAAGAACCTGGGGAATGCCCAGGGAATAACCAAGCCTACTTACCGACCAGCTAGCAGAACGTCATTGTAGCCTAGGCTAGAGGGACAGCAGGGGCAGGGCCACAAGAAAGAAAAAAAGCAAAGCCGCCAACAAATCTGTTATTTTTTAATACAGTGGGGGTTGAGGTATAGAGCTAAAGTTTGTGGAGTCAAGTTCCACTTTAACTGTTATGTAATTAATTAGGCTCTTTTTACAGTTAATATGTTTTTAACTTACTGTATTAAAGATTAATCTTTTCATCCCATTGATAGTCATGCCTCTGTGTCCCCACATTTCTTTTGATTATATCTTTTGCTACTCTTTTAGTGATTTATAGAGTTCACAGTTGTCTGATATTTTTTGTTTATGGACATTTATGTTTGACAGTCACTATAATATTCTTTATCACGTACTCCTCCAGCATCCCTTCAGACGCACCCTGGTCAGTATCGCACCAAGAATGAAACTCTTACTGCAAAAAAACACAAAGTGTGCCAGCATTGCGCCTAACCATTAGGTTAATTAACAACTGTAAAAACAACATTTTTACCCACAATGGTATAATTCTGCATGGTGGTGGTAGCAGCAGGAAGCATGCATGGCCAGTGAGCATAGAAAAATCAATTTGTATAAATTGTCCCATGGTAATACTTTGCAGTACGCCAGCGTGCTTTTGCGCATCTATGTGTTTATGAGTTTTCATGAAGTTCACCGAAGCCACAAAGCTTTATACTCCCAAGGGCTACTATTTTATCTGGTGGACAAAATAAATGTTTGCTTAAGTTTTTATTTTAAAGAAACTATTTTAAAATGTGGAAGAAACAAGTTAGTGATCGACAGTCCTCGTAAATATACGGCACCTCATCCCTAGTTTAGTTAAGTGAAGGGGTTTGGAGGATACGGGATTATAGCAGTACCCAGATAGAAACCAAACAACTGAATTAATTATCAAAAATGGAAATTCTTTTTATTGATTTACAAAGTCTTAAAATGTAATACATATAACAAAAAATACATAGCGTGAGAGAAATACAGAGATGTGATGTTACAGATCCAATCTACCCTACTAGTTTCGCCATACAAGGCTTCGTCAGGGGATTTTAGGACTGGATCATCTCAGTAAACAACTCTGAGGGAACAGAACAGAATTCAGCAATTACATCAATATAAAATTAAAATATCATGTATACCCATATCAACATTAATTTGACACAAACATTAATTCGGCTGGGATCTGTGGCGAGGCAGCAGCAACCAAGGTACCTAGAGTACAACATTTTGGAGTCACCAATAATTTCGGAGGTTAACCTGTATGGAAGCACAGGGAATTGAAGGGTAGGTTTTACATCTTCTATCCACCCCATGGGGATACTACTGCCCTCCTTTACTATACATATGTATGGAGGGTTCAGTTTAATGGGTTTGGTTTGTGTTGGAGGCCATTCAGAGTACCGGAACTCTAGGTACCTTGGTGACCATGTGTATGCGACACAAGTTTGAGCTGGAATTCAGTCGAAAAGAAATCCACGGTTGTCTTGTCGGAATTTCTGATCGTATGTACGTGGCATTGGACATTGCTAAGGTAGAATTCACTTTTACTTCAAATTACTGTATAAGCAGAGGTCACATAGGTACATGAGAAGGGGAATAAGAATTCTAGGAGGTCTTGTCTACATGCAGGGGTTCATTTACTAGACATTTTTCCACCTGGTTCAGTGAAGTTGTATTTCATCAGACACTGTAGCGTTTAAAAGACAATTTAAAAAAAAGAGCTTTCCACAGACATGATTGGGTGTGGAAAATACAACTTTACCAGATTAAGTAGAAAGAAATACTTCTTAAGAAATGTAATCCCACGGAGTACCATTGCCATGACTGCTAAAAACCTACATTTTAATTTTTGCAGCTTTAGAATATTTTATCTGGCTGCAGATGGAGAATGAAAAGGTCATTTTTGATAACATTAAAATTTAAAATGGCTTGTTGAGCCATTGCATATACCTTTCTCCCTAGAGTTTTTCTTTAATTGAACTCCACAGTGACCTGATCTCTAATATTCATTTATTTTGCAGCGATATAATGAAGGTGAGTGAGTGTCTGGGAATGTGCAATGCAGTATTCTTTGGAATAACCTCAGTCTGAGTTTTTGCCTAGAGAAAGTGAAGCCCGGAGTGACAAGGACAGAGAGGAAAATAACGGAGGGCTGGCCATGACTGAGTGGAATCAGGAGCAACAAAGGGTTAAGGTAGGGAGGTGCATTCAGGGGAGTGGCTGTAGGATCATTTCCAGAGGAGGGGAGTGACCATATATATACAGGGGGCGGGGCCTGCCGCGTGCACACGGCAGGAAGTTTTAGACACAGGGAGGCAGGTTTTCTTCTCTGCTCCCTGTTACAAGGCCTAGCAAGCATGGAGGTGGATTTAGTCTTGGCAAGATTGAGGGCTGCGGCAGCCAGCAAGGAGCCAGGATGGCTCGAAGCACAGGTGGGGGATCTTTTAGTGGACGAGGCGGGGGGGTCACAGGACGGATCGCGGGGGTCCCCACGCGCTCGGCGGTCGCGACCACCGGAGCGTTATTCGCCTACCCCCACCAGCAGGCCTAGTAGGAGCCCCAGGGAGGACGCGGGCCCCCCTCCGGCCAAGCGACAGCATGCTGGGGCCGGAGGTAAGGGTAGACATGTGGCGACGGCGGAGCGGGACGCAGTGGGCGGGGCTTCGGGCCAAAATGGCGCCCGGAGCGCAGACACGCGGCGGAGCAGTGTGGAACGATCGGTCCCCCCATCTACTGGGTCGGGGGCTCGGGGGGGATCGCGGCGAGGCAAAGGCGGAGGAACAGCCGGGGGGTCGTCCAGGATCACGACCACCGGTTCTGGAGCAGGGGGGAGGCCGGAGTCCCCGGATCGTAGGTCCACCGGGGGTAGCAGCAGAGGAGTGACGTCCACGGCCGGGTCCAGTGGGAGAGGACGATCCGCCGTAAGGCTGGGATCTGCGGCCTCCAGGCCTCCTGCGCCTGGGAGGCAGACATCGCCGAGGATGCCGGCCTCGGAAGATCGTTCGGAGGGGGAGGCGTCTGGATCAGAGGAAGCTGTTCTAGTGGAAGGATCGCCTGCGGTGGAGGTGCCGGTGTCGGCTGTGGGGGACATTCCCGGCCAGCCTGGTAAGTCCACTAATGTTTCTTCAGGGGATTTTGCTGCCATGTTATGTACATTGTTGGGGGTTGGGGGTGGGGGTCCTCCTGTTATTGGGGGGGCTAATTGTTTGCCGCAAACCGGGGCCCCCGTGGTGGCGGGCGTTTCACCTGCTGCCCAGGGTTCCCCTGGGGGCTTGCAGGATTTGTTGGGCGGTTTGAGGGACTTGATGCAGCGTTTTACCGGAGGGGGGGGGCCTAGCACGCCGCCCCTGGCTGCTCCTTGGCTTGGAGGATCAGACAAGGGGGGAGTTCTTATGACGGATGGGGCAACTGCCCCGGCGGTGGGGGGTACTGGGGTGCTACAGGAGGTCAGTCTCAGTAGTGATGCTGGGGGTGAGAAAACCGGGGGGGTCAGGACGGACGTAGTGCGGTTGGCAGATTCGGCAAGAGGTGAAGTATATGTATGCTTTGATGGCCCGCTGGGGTCTCATTTGAAGCAGGAGGTTAGGGAAAAAATCGAAAAAGGTGAGTATGTGGAGATATTTTCCCTATTGCCATTAGAGAAGTTCAATTTAGATAGGGTGAAGCCGGACAGTTCAAAAAAGGAGGACGAGGAGAAGAGACGTTACAGGTTGATTCCACGCACATTCAGTAATTGGTGGCAAGCGTTTGCTATAATGGCCAGTGTCATAGGGCAGAAGAGCCCAGAACATTGTTCTGCGCTTTTTGGGTATATGGACGCTATAGGTGAAGCATATCGGGTATATGGAGGGACTGGGTGGTTGAGATATGACGAGCAATTTCGCCAGCGGCGGGCCGTACGCCCTACGCTGCGATGGGACCACAAGGATATTGTTCTGTGGATGCGGATGATGTCCGCGCCCAGGACGAATACTCCGTTTTTTCAGGGCGGGGCCGGGGGTACCACCACCTCGGGATCGCCGGCCGGAAAAAAATGGGGGGTCTGTTGGCAGTATAACGAGGGTTCCTGCAAGTTTGGGGGAACCTGTCGTTTTAAGCACGAGTGCTCTGGATGCGGGGGTAATCACCCCCTGTCGCGGTGCTTCAAAAAAGGAAAGCGGGCGGGGGATGCTGCTAACAAAGGGGGCAATGCCAGTGAGGGAAGAAAGGATGAGACCTTTTCTAAATAGGTACCCGGACAGGGCGGCGACGCGGCTGCTCGCGGCGGGGTTTTCCGAGGGTTTTGTCATTCCCTGTGCTTTGTCGAAGGTGCCTCCCTTGGCAAAGAATCTGCGGTCTGCCTTGGAGAACCCGGCTGTGGTAGCAGCAAAATTAGAAAAGGAGGTAGAGTTGGGTAGGATGGCGGGACCATTTACGGAGGCGCCATTGCCAGATTTGGTGGTGTCGCCTTTGGGGGTGGTGCCCAAGAAGGAGCCAAACAAGTTTCGCCTCATTCACCACCTGTCCTTTTCAAAGGGGGGGTCAGTGAATGATGCTATAGACCCTGGGGCATGCACGGTGTCGTACACGTCTTTTGACGCGGCGGTGCGGTGGGTGCGGCGTTACGGAAAGGGGGCCCTGATGGCGAAATCAGACATCGAGTCGGCGTTCCGCTTGCTGCCGGTGCACCCGGACAGTTTCCGGCTGTTGGGTTGCCGGTGGCGGGAGGAGTTTTACGTGGATCGATGCTTGCCAATGGGCTGCTCGATCTCCTGCGCGTTGTTCGAAACGTTTAGTTCCTTCCTGGAGTGGGTGGTCAGGGATGTAGCAGGCTTGGACTCGGTTATTCATTATCTGGATGACTTCCTGTGCGTGGGCCCTCCGTCGGCTAATGTGTGCGCGATCCTGTTGGGAACGTTGCAGCACGTGGCGGACAGGTTTGGAGTGCCGTTGGCGTCCGACAAGACGGAGGGCCCGACCACAGCGTTGAGTTTTTTGGGTATAATGATTGATTCCGAGGCGATGGAGTGTAGGCTTCCGGAAGACAAAGTGGTGAATCTCCGGCTGGAGATTCGGGGGATGCTGGGGCGGGACAAGGTTCAGTTGCGGGCTTTGCAGTCCCTGCTGGGCAAGTTGAATTTTGCTTGTCGCATCATCCCTATGGGAAGAGTCTTCTGCCGACGGCTGTCGGCAGCAACGGCGGGCGTAAAGGTGCCCACACATTACATCCGCCTAACGGGGGAACTGAAGGCTGATTTGCAGGTATGGCACACATTTCTGGAGACGTACAATGGAAGGGCAATTTGGATGTCTGGGCCCGTCAGCAACTTTGATTTGGACTTAGTTACTGACGCGGCCGGGTCCACGGGCTATGGGGCCTTTTTCAAGGGGCGATGGAGCGCGGAGGCGTGGCCGGCTGGAGCTGTTCCCGGTGGTGGTGGCGATCGAACTATGGGGTGCAGAATGCAGGGATTTAAAAATCAGGTTGAACTGCGACAACATGGGTGTGGTTCAAGTAATTAATCGGATTTCCGGTTCATCATTACCGGTGGTTCGGTTACTGCGCCATCTCGTGTTGCGCTGTTTGCAATGGAACATATTTCTGTATGCAGTGCACATCCCGGGAGTGGACAACAGACTCGCTGATGCTTTGTCTCGGTTTCAGTGGGACAGGTTCAGGGAGCTGGCACCGGGGGCACATGCGGACGGGGTCCCTTGCCCGGGGTGGATGTGGGGACTTGCATTGGAGTAGCGGCAGAGTGGATCAAGAGGTCGGTGAGTGGGCAGACGTGGACCGCGTACTCAAAGGTATGGGAGGAATGGGCAGGTTTGAGACGGCTGGCGGAAGCAGAGCTGAAAACGGAACAAATGGGTTGGTTGGTGATGTACTTTGTGTCGAGGCACATGGAGAAGGGCGGGTCTGTGTCTTCCTTGGAGAAAAAATTAGCGGCCTTGGCATTTTTATTCAAACTGGAAGGTCGGGAGGATTTCACAAAAAATTTTTGGGTGAAGCAGGCAGTTAAGGGTTACAGGAGGGGGCATCAGAGTCGGGATACAAGGAGGCCGGTGTCCTTTCTAATTTTGCACAGGATTTTTGGTGTTTTGGGGGATGTTTGTGAGTCGGATTACGAAGTACGGCTGTTTCGTGCAGTTTTTTCGGTAGCATTTTTTGGGGCGTTTCGGGTGGGGGAGATAGTCAGTCCCTCGAAACGGGTTGCCGGTGGGTTCTTGATGGAAGATATACAGGCGTCGGAAGACAGGTTGGTTCTCCGGCTGAGACGATCAAAGACGGATCAGAAGGGGAAAGGGGTGGATGTATTCTTGTATCCGCTACCGGGTTCAGATATGTGTCCGGTAAGGGCGGTGAGGGAATTTTTTCAAGGGCGCCCCGGGGGTGGGGGGCCGTGCTGGATGCATGAAGACGGTTCGTTTTTGTCGCGCTTCCAATTTATAGCGATTTTTAAAAAATGTTTAAAGAAAGCGGGGTTGGACGAGCGATTGTTTGCCTCGCACTCCTTCCGCATCGGGGCGGCGACCGAGGCGGCCCGGTGTGGGTTGGATGAGGCAGCAGTAAAAAAGATTGGGAGGTGGGAATCAAGGCGATTCCGTTCTTACGTACGCCCGCATCTGGTGCTCGGTGAGTAAGGGGGGGGGGACGGCGGTCGAATGCTTAAAAAATGCCTGGATGGGGATTGTGGGGATTTTTTGTTCATTAATGGTTATGGCTATGTTTTGTTTTTCAGATGGAAGGCAAGCATGCCTCGTGTGGATCATGGGGCATTCTTATGTTTGTAGGGGGGCCAGGAGGGCAGATGGTAAGCCGGGAGGAAGGCAGTTGGGAATTTCCAGGAGGGAGGCTACGGTTAGGTGGTTAGGTTTCCCCGGGATGGGTTGGGGCAGGGTGCTGCCAGAAGTACAGCGCTTTACTCAGCTCGACCGACCCCCGGATGTGTTGTTTTTACACGTCGGGGGGAACGACCTGGGAATTCGGCCGATAGGGGATTTGATGTCAGCGGTTAAGGCGGACGTCTTGACTTTGCGGGCATCCTTCCCAAAAATGTTGATCATCTGGTCGGACATTGTTGCGCGAACCACGTGGCGCATGGCAAGGTCCGTAGATCGGGTCAATAAGGCGAGAATTAAGGTGAATAAGGTTCTTGGGAGGTTTGTGGCTCAGCACGGGGGGTTAGTGGTCCGGCACAGGGAGTTGGAGTTGAATGTGGGTCTGTACCTGCTCAGGGATGGTGTTCACCTAACTGACGTGGGTACGGATTTGTGGATGTTAGGTGTACAGGAGGGTATTCAGAGGGCCCTGCGGGTGTGGAGGGGCCCGTAAGGAAAAGGGGGGTTTTCATTACGGGCTGTGGCGGTGTCCTTGGTCTTTGATGGTGACAGTTAACTGATGGAATGGAAATGGTTCGGGGGGCTCATCGGTGGGATGGGCCCCGTATGGGGTTTATTGCAGTGGAACGGTGTCTGCTGCAATACGGTGACGGTGCACCGTGGGTTAAAAGGGGTGTCTCCGGGCTGGAGTCGGCTGGGGGCCTTGGTATGGTAAATAGTACCGCAGTGCGGTGGTAAAAAGGAAAGGGTTAATGGGAGTTACCGTCAAAGACCAATAGGGGCTGGTGTTAATAATAAAAGTGTTTTGGTAAAGAGTTTGTTAATAAAGTTTGGAATTGTTGGAAATTCCTATTATCTAAGATTTGGTAATATATATATATTTATTTGGTTATAAAAATAAATGGCTGTTGTGGCCAATTTTACTCCAATATACTGTGTCGGTCTTGTTACTGGGAAGGAAGAAAATGGGGGAGGGAAGAAGGGTGGTTGGTTAAAAGGGGAAGGGTAATATGGGAGGGGTACGGGCAAGGTTGCACATTGAAACTACAATAGTCAAGTGAAGCCCGGAGTGACAAGGACAGAGAGGAAAATAACGGAGGGCTGGCCATGACTGAGTGGAATCAGGAGCAACAAAGGGTTAAGGTAGGGAGGTGCATTCAGGGGAGTGGCTGTAGGATCATTTCCAGAGGAGGGGAGTGACCATATATATACAGGGGGCGGGGCCTGCCGCGTGCACACGGCAGGAAGTTTTAGACACAGGGAGGCAGGTTTTCCCACCCACCCTCCCTTGTGTTGTTTTATGTGGTGTTGTGCGTTTGTTTTCTTATTTTGCAGGTTGGAAAAGGTGCGTCACGACAGCGGAAGCGGTGTCCTTGGTCTTTGATGGTGACAGTTAACTGATGGAATGGAAATGGTTCGGGGGGCTCATCGGTGGGATGGGCCCCGTATGGGGTTTATTGCAGTGGAACGGTGTCTGCTGCAATACGGTGACGGTGCACCGTGGGTTAAAAGGGGTGTCTCCGGGCTGGAGTCGGCTGGGGGCCTTGGTATGGTAAATAGTACCGCAGTGCGGTGGTAAAAAGGAAAGGGTTAATGGGAGTTACCGTCAAAGACCAATAGGGGCTGGTGTTAATAATAAAAGTGTTTTGGTAAAGAGTTTGTTAATAAAGTTTGGAATTGTTGGAAATTCCTATTATCTAAGATTTGGTAATATATATATATTTATTTGGTTATAAAAATAAATGGCTGTTGTGGCCAATTTTACTCCAATATACTGTGTCGGTCTTGTTACTGGGAAGGAAGAAAATGGGGGAGGGAAGAAGGGTGGTTGGTTAAAAGGGGAAGGGTAATATGGGAGGGGTACGGGCAAGGTTGCACATTGAAACTACAATAGTCATGTAAAATTAGAGATGAACTCCAAACAGCTAAATACAAATGAAATATCAATATGTGAACCGTTTTATTTGCCAACTGATTTGTAATTCAATTCAGCCACTCTTATAATCTAGGCACCCCTAGTTAGAAACTCAGGCAAAACATAAAAACAATTGGGGGACTGGATTTGGATTTTCTAAGGTTCACTGAAACTGTTACTGGCTCCGTCTTCAGCAAAGGACTTGGATGAATTTATTAAAAATGGCTTAACCTGCCCTCCTGAACCTGTTCCAAGCAACAAATCACAGTGCAGATCTGTGTGGCTTCTGCTTACCCAGGTCTGTTAAAGGGGTTGTAAAGATTTTTTTCCCCCCTAAATAGCTTCCTTTACCTTAGTGCAGTCCTCCTTCACTTACCTCATCCTTCCATTTTGCTTTTAAATGTCCTTGTTTCTTCTGAGAAATCCTCACTTCCTGTTCTTCTGTCTGTAACTCCACACAGTAATGGGAGGCTTTCTCCCTGGTGTGCAGAAAGCCTCTTGAGGGGGAGGGGGCGAGCAGGAGTGTCAGGATGCCCACTAACACACAGCTCATTTCTCTATCTGCAAAGTAGAGAGTGTCCTGACTTGCCTGCTTGCCCCCTCCCCCTTCAAGAGGCTTTCTCCACACCAGGGAGAAAGCCTCGCATTACGGTGGTGAGTTACAGACAGAAGAACAGGAAGTGAGGATTTCTCAGAAGAAATAAGGACATTTAAATGCAAAATGGAAGGATGAGGTAAGTGAAGGAGGACTGCACTAAGGTAAAGGAAGCTATTTAGGGGGGGGGGGGATTCCTTTACAACCCCTTCAAAGCACAGTGAAAACTCCTAAGCTTTGATTAAGGTGGACTTTGTTCAGCCCCAAAAAAAGCATTGGATTTTTCTAAGCCCAGATTTCTGCTATAAATCAATTTTATCATTAAAAACGTTGGACTCTTGGATGTTTGTTTTGCCCTCTCATTGGATTGTATATATAAAAGACAGCCAGGTCCTGACTCCCACTATACCGTATTTGGCGTATACCGCGCACTTTTTTGCCCTGAAAATCAGGGCAAAATCGTGGGTGCGCGATATACGGCCATACCCGCTTTCCCGCGCCGAGTTTGAATACTGCACCGACATATACCGAGCGCAGTACACTCGTGTATAGTCGGGCAGGCTCGGCTCCTCTCGCGCTCACGTCCTGGACGTACAGAACGTGAGCGCGAGAGTAGCCGAGCCTGCCCGACTATACATGAGTGTACTGCGCTCGGTATATGTTGATGCAGTATTCAAACTTGGCGCGGGAAAGCGGGGATGGAGCAGGGAGGATGCCGCAGAAGGACGCCAGACCCGACGAAGAGGACACCCGAAGCCGCAGACGGACGCCGGACCCGACGAAGAGGACACCCAAAGCCGCACATGGACGCCGGACCCGATGAAGAGGATACCCGAAGCCGCAGATGGACGCCGGACCCGACGAGGCCGCTGATGGACGCTGCGCAAGACACCAAAACTGTAAGTACAAAAATATTTTTTCCACAGGAACGCGGGTCCACTTTAGAGGTGCGCGCTATACGCCGGAGCGCGCAATACCCCGATAAATATGGTAATTAAAGGACAAGTTTATATTTAACAAAACTTCCTAACCCCCTCCTATCTAGTGCTTTAACATAAGACAGAACCCTCTTCGTTCAGTGCTTACTTATCTTTTCCAAACAGTAACAGCCTTCTCAAATGTTTAGAGCCTTCTGTACACAATCTTCATTCTTCTAGTATACAGATGTCAAACACAAGGCTCACAAGCCGAATCCGGCCCACCAGGCCATTTTATGTGACCCTCACACCTCTCCTGCAGCTGCAGGAGAACTCCAGCCCTCCTCTGGTCCTCCTCCAGACCCTTACTTTCTGCTTTCAAGCAATGCATCCAGCTTCTTTCCAGCAGCAGCATAAAGTAAGTGGGTGCACTGTGATGTAAGGGAGAGGGGGAACTTAATTTCTGACGGTGGGGTGGCTCTTGACATCTAATTTATGGGGAGGGGATGCGCTGGACATCTAATCTTACATAAACAACTGGCCCTTTTGAGGGCAATCATAATGCTGATGCAGCCCAAGATGAAATTGAGTTTGACACCCCTGTTCTAGTATAACTACTGGAGGGAAACCAGAGAAGATTTCACCCAAAATCAAGGAAGGCAGCTTTCTTCAAGAAAAATAAACAAGAAAAATGCCTCTAAGTGTAGACTTAGATAAAATGTAATAACTCATAATTAGAGCAACTCACATGTGGTAGGAGATTATAAGGCTCAAAAGTGTAAATCCCCATGGAAGATCGTCACTGCACAGTGATGTGAGCTGGAGATGACCCATTTCATAGCCGCTAGCGAGGACTGCTCATGTGCAATCAAAGCTCGTCAGTGTGAAATCCTCATTGAGGGTATACCACGGGCCAGTATAGGGTAATGGGGGCTAGCCGTCAGTCTGCTAATGAAGGAGGACACCAGGGGGTCCTGCCAGCTCTACCACTACCAGCAGGCTGACATCAGCATTACCGCATACTGGAATTTTTAACCCCTTCTTATATTACAGTTCATTTGAACTCTATATTTTACCGTACCTCATTTACCATCCCATATTCATTGTATTTGAAGTGTTTAATTTCATGCACCTATAATTCTTTAGTATCTGCCGTGTAAGTAAGCAGCTGAATGTTTGAAGTTTCGATTAAATTAGGGAACTAGGGAGTGGGGACTGGTGATTTTTTTGTTAAACACAAACTTGTCCTCTAAGCAAGTTAATCAGGCCTATGATTGGACAATAAGAGAACAGCAGCACAGTGATAAGACTATCCCTCTGCTCTCCCCTCCTTCAAGAATATTATTGGAATGCGCTGTGCAAAGCAAATTTCCTGTTGGTTGCTGGTATTGTCCCTCCCTCTCCATCTTATTTCCACAATGCATAGGATTACAGAATGTTCATAGCAAGATACATGTTGTAGATTATCTCTGTAACAATGTAATGCTTTCTAATGCACACATCACTGGATTACTTGGTGTTTTATTTATTTATGCCAAGAGTCCTACTTAAAAAAGAACCTTTTGGCAGCAAGAGAAATCGATCAGTGAATTACTAATACTACCCAGGGAGAAATGCAATTGTGCTGTTTTCTGAATTTTGTAGAAATTTTCTGTCACTTGCAGTTGGGTTCAACAGAGATTTTTTAGTAATTCGGGCATGGAGCCTCTTGCTAGTCATTCCCTGCTGTTCACCTTCCCTTCTCAAGACCTCTATAGACCTGCCTGAAAAATTCTCTCTAAACTGCGGTGGGGTGGTTGGGTTGTCCTGAATGATCAGGCCTTTATTTGCACTCTGCTGGTTGGAGTCAGGACTACTTGGCCTACAAAGCAAGAGTACCTCCAAGGCATCAGCAACCATGTTGACCCCAAAGACTGACCTGGTGTACTGAGGTAATGCCAAGATGAAAAGCAAGAACCTTGAGGTGGGTAGGCTTTAAGCCAGTAGTGTATTTAGGTTTTGTGCTGCCCTAGGACTGACTAAACTCATGCACCCCCTAATTTAAATATGACCCACCCCTTCCTGTCGAGGCCACACCCCTTTCTATTCAAGACCCACCCTGACATTTTCGAGTGGGGACACTAGTTCTGAGGGCCTGGGGGGGAGTGGATTCCTAAACTTGCATAGATTTCCTCTCACTTCCTGTGACTATGGGGCAGGAAGTGAAGGGAAATCTCTGCAATGGGTCAGGGATGGTAAAAAATAAACTGAAATAAACTGAACCAAAATGAAAAAAAAAAGTGTTGCCTATAGTTCTACTTTAAGCACAAATTTCTGATCATTTTATGGAGAGGACTAGGAAAATACAGCCATGCCAATGGTGCAGCAGAAAACATATAGCACAGTGAGGAAGGTTTGTGGTCCAGGATGATCGGACAGTCAAAATTACAAGCAGCGCTAAAAAAAATATATATATATAATGATAGGAGAGACTTCATGAATAAGTCTTATAAGTGACCACAAACACCGAAAAAGTGCCCAAATAGTCCACAAATTCCAAATGGAATAATTGTTAAAGTCTATAAAAGGATAATAAATAAATATATCCAAATAAAGTGACTATGGCCTGGTACACACGATCAAATCTGTCTGCTGGAAACGGTCTGCTAGACCGTTTCAGCAGACAGATTCGATCGTGTGTACGGGCAAACAGACGGATTTGGCCACCCGACAGATTGCAAAGCATGCTTTGAAATCTGTCGGCTGGGAACCCGTCCGCCCGACATGTCTGCTGGTTAGTACGCTAACTAGCAGACATGTCTTCTCGCACACGCGCCAAATCGTTTCGACGCAAGCGCGGAAGTGTTTTACTTCCTGGTGCGGTGACGTGGCGGCGTCAACGTCACCGCCACGTCAGCGCGCTGTCTGCTGGCGGGGATTTTGGTTTGCTCGTGTGTACACGCGAGCAAACCAAAATCCCAGCAGACAGATCTGTTCAAATCGGTCGGTCCGACAGATTTGAACAGACACATTTAATCGTGTGTACGAGGCCTAAGTGTTGATAGTAGATCCACCACCAGACAATGATACGAGGCTTACCAGAGGGATCAGACCTAAGTAAGTGTATACTTATCAGGTCAATCAAACTTTAGCCAGAAATCTATAACGATGTCCAGACTCCAAAGCGACTCAGATGTTAGACAGACTATTAAAACCACTGGGAACTCAGGTAAACTCAATGTGGAACCAGTAGATGGGACATCAGCCAGATATTACCAATAGGCACTTCAGAATATGAAAGCTCAAAACAAATGGAGTAAAAAAGAGAAACGGGGTGCCCATAGCGTGAATCCATATAGAAAATATTTACTTTGAAGTAAAAATATAAAATTTACACTCACATTTCAGGTGAACATAATATGCATAAAAACAATCAAGCAGTAGGGTCAGTATGTAGTCCCGACGTGTTTCGTTCTCATGACGAAACGTGTCGGGGCTACATACTGACCCTACTGCTTGATTGTTTTTATGTATATTATGTTCACCTGAAATGTGAGTGTAAATTTTATATTTTTACTTCAAAGTAAATATTTGCTGCCTTGTTGGCCTAGGCCAGGATACAGCGTTTCTTTAAGCCCAATAGAAAAGCTTGCCTGTAAAGTATCCTAATTGGTAACAATGAAAGAAAAAAATAACATTTTTCCTTCTTGGTTATTTGCCAGTTTTGCTAAAAATGAAAGAATAATTGGCCCGAATGCCAACAAAATAATATCTTAGTACGCTATGTAACGCCATGACCGTTACGATACTTGGATCGAGCGCAGCTGTATCTTTTCCTAACAGCTGCGCTCCATTCCGTGACTTGACCGCGTCCCTTCCGGTGCGCGGACGTCTGCGCTCCACGCTGGAACGCGGAAGTGCGTCCCAGCATGCTCTGTCTCCTTCCCTTCCTAACCGGGCTATTTAAACTCCTAAGGTTTGGCGGCAGGGTGTTCGGTTATTCCTGTTGGACCCCTGCCGCCACCTAAGACCCCTGGAAGCCCTGCTAGGTACCTCAGCCCTGTTGGCTCTGTACATCAGAGGACTCCAACCCTGCCTGAACCTCAGATTCAGCCCTATCAGAACCTCCAGCTATCCTGCAAACTTCCACCAAGTTGGGATTCAAGTAGCAGCCTCCATCTGCATTAAAGGACGTTGGTTCATTACAGCAACAGCCAACTGGAAGGATTCATCCGCACCATCAGCCAAACCGCAAGTACCTTATTAGTTTGGAAAACAAACGTACTGTTTATAACAACTGCTGTGCTCAGAAGGACTGTGAAGTATTTCCTAATTATCACATGAACATCTCCGGGAGTTCTGTCCTATATATTGCCTGTCTGCCTTACCATTGATACTGGGATTAACACCTAGTCTTGTGCTCATAGTTAATCCTGCATCATTACCCTATCTAGCAGCTCAGCCATTTATTCTTTGTAGAGACTTTTACTTTAGTTTAGATCTACTAAGCTTATGACTAAATAAGCTAAGTTTAACATTGTTTTGTTCCTACCGGAGGTTGTGATGATCTAACCCCAGCTCTTAGTTATCTTGAGAGTGGCTGGTGGTTGTGACCTGAGAAGCCTCTAAGCTGGGATCCAAACTTATAGTCTAATTCCAAGTTGTCCGCAGAGGCCTTACACTAGGGTGACCAGACGTCCCCAGTTTCAGGGGACAGTCCCCTGATTGAGGACACTGTCCCCGGACCAAGTTTGTCCCTGGTTTTGTCCCCAGATTAGATTTAATAGGGGGCAGGGGCAATTTCAAAGACAGTCAGTGCAGAATTAAAATTAAAAAAAATTAGAATTACACACCCCTGAATATTTCTTCGGTTTTGGGTGCATTTTCTTCTGCCTTGGCTTAAATCCTGGCCAGCCACCTGCCTATCTCCTTCCCTGGCGGAGTGATCTTCCTCCGCTCCCCATCCAGTAGTAGCCGGGGCCCGAAGAGTAAGGCCCCGTACACATGTCCGAGAACCTCGTCGGGCTAAACCCATCGTTCCGCCCGTCGAGGTTCCCGATGAGCGGTCGAAAAGGTCGTCGAGACAAATTTCCTCATTGAACAACGAGGAAATAGAGAACACGCTCTCTATTTTGGCTCGACGAGCTTCCCGACGGTTTGCTCGTTGAAAGTGTACACACGACCGGTTTTCTCGGCAGAATACGTCTCCCAGCGAGCTTCTCGCTGGATTCTGCCGAGAAACTCGGTCATGTGTACGGGGCCTGAGACTTGAGAGGCTGTAAGGGGCCTGGAGAGTAAGACTTGAGAGGCTGTGAGGGGCCTGGAGAGTAAGACTTGAGAGGCTGTGAGGGGCCTGGAGAGTAAGACTTGAGAGGCTGTGAGGGGCCTGGAGAGTAAGACTTGAGAGGCTGTGAGGGGCCTGGAGAGTAAGACTTGAGAGGCTGTGAGGGGCCTGGAGAGTAACACTTGAGAGGCTGTGAGAGGCCTGGAGAGTAAGACTTGAGAGGCTGTGAGGGGCCTGGAGAGTAAGACTTGAGAGGCTGTGAGTGGCCTGGAGAGTAAGACTTGAGAGGCTGTGAGGGGCCTGGAGAGTAAGACTTGAGAGGCTGTGAGGGGCCTGGAGAGTAAGACTTGAGAGGCTGTGAGGCGGGCGGCGACGGGCAGAGAGTCGCTGATTGCCGCCATTACTAGTAAAGAAAAAATATGTCCCCGGATTTCATTTTAAAAATCTGGTCACCTTACCTTACACGCTAATCCCGGAGTTCTTGAATGCTGCAAAGTGCCAAATATCTGGCTGCAGGCAACAACCACCTTGAGAGAGTGGTCTTACAAAATAGATGAAATTTACAACAACTAATATTTAAGCTCTAGAGACGAGGATAAACTAGAGGAATTTGAAGCGAAATGGGAAAAATGGAAAGGATTTAAGATCAAGATGGGATATGCAGAGATGATGGAGGCTTAACCCAACGTTCTTATAATTACATCGTGAGGATAGCACTAATAGAGAATCAAAGAAAGTTAAATTTCCAAATTGAAAGGCTGAAAGGGAGGCTGGGGGGGGGGGTTGGGGAGCGGTGGAGGGGAGGGAGGGGGGTTGAGAGTAATAAAAAAATAATAATACGAATTCCACACATGATGTGAAACCAAAGTAGAGTCAGAACTACTGAACGAAACCATGAGTGGGTCTCTCGCTATGGTTGAATCTGAAGTGGAAAAAAAAAAGAAAAAAAAAAATTGGCCTACAGAATACGGCAGAATAACATTTTGATGCAACTTTCAATGCAGTTATGTAGTGCTACGTGAATGCAACTTTGATAAGGTTTGTATATTTAATGTGGCCACAATTGCACTGGAATCACACCATAGTAGTACAGGATCCTTTTCCAAAATCGCCCTGCTGAGTTGTATTCATGTGAACAAACACCATTGATAAGAATGTGATTTGCATCGTCATGCAATTCTGTGTAACTCAAATTGCATCTAAAATCACACTAGTGTGACCCAGACATAGGAGATCTCCAAAGTATGAGCAACCAGGTTGACACCAAAGACTGACTGACTTGGTGTAAGGGGGCAATGCCAAGATGAAAAGCAAGAACCTTGAGTGGATATGATGTAAGCTTAAAAAAAAAGTTTGCCTATCCTAATTGACAACAATGTAAGGAAAGAGTTACATTTTTCCTTCTTGGTTATTTGCTGGTTTTCTTAAAGATTCTGGTGATGTTTCAGCCAAGGTGGGTACGACCTTCATGCAAGCTGAGAGCGAACCGGGCCCCTGGGAGATAGATCGCAGCAAGGATATGATGTGAGGAGAAAGCAGCTTCCTGGGGGAGAAAGACTAGCAAGTGGATGGTGAGACAGAGTATAGGTATATTTGGGAAGAGAAGACTTAAGAATGGAGAGGCACATTGAGACATCCTTAGACAAAGAGAACATTCAAAAATAAATTATTAAAATTGTGCAAAGAACAATGATGTTGGGCAAACAGCAGAAATCTATTTGCCAGTTTTTAATGTGCCTTAATATTCAGGTCCAGAAAAGTGATACAAGCATACCCCACTTTTAAGTACACAATGACACCGGAGCATGTATGTAAAACGAAAATGTACTTAACGCGAAACAATACATTTTTTCACTTCTAGGCTGTAGTGTGGGTGCCAGGGGCTATAGTGTGGGTACCAGAGGCTGTAGTGTGGGTGCCAGGGGCTATAGTGTGGGTACCAGAGGCTGTAGTGTGGGTGCCAGGGGCTATAGTGTGGGTACCAGAGGCTGTAGTGTGGATGCCAGGGGCTGTAGTGTGGGCACCAGGGGCTGTAGTGGGGGTGTCTGGGGAACACTCACATGTAAAAAAGGTCATCGAATGCAAGGGGGGCCGCTCCAATCCATCCCTGGACATCGCGCTGTGCACAGAGGACAGTGTTGTAGAGAGGCTGGATGGCATTCTGTGGCTGACAGGGAAGCCGGAAGAACCACTGAGTGGATGTGATGTCACTGGAGGTGGGGACGCGGCCAGGATACAGGAAGAGCACACTGGAACAGGGCAGGCTACGTGGTCAGAGCTTCAGTTCCATTCAAGTGCAGGTGCATGGAGCCTTAATATTTGTACTTGTGAGGCACTTTACATATATTCGCGGGTATGTCCGTATTCGTGAGTGTACGTAAAGTGAGTGTCCGTGAAGCGGGGTATGCCTGTACTGGTGCTCTGTGCAAGAGCAATGTCACAAAAGGTTTTTAGCATGTAATGTTTTGCAAACACGCATGAACACATCTGCTTTGCCAATATCTATTGGCAGTTACCAAAATCTTATCAACACCAACAGTCCAAATGAAAAGCCTAATGCCCCGTACACACGATCGAACATAAAAAGTGTAGCGCATAAATGCAGCGCTACCCCATTCAGGAGCCGCTAGTTGTTTTTGGTACCGGCGTATTAATTTACCTTGTAGTATGTCTAGGGGTAGTAGCAGTGAGTAATTGTAAGCGAATGTCCAGTCATCCAATGGGTTTTTTAAATGCTTTATTCCAAGTCACAACATGGCCAACATTAACATGTAGTAGGATAGGAAAGGTTGATGAAGCAGAAGAACAAGTGCGGTATCAGGCCCTGGATGATGAAGATGAAAGCAAGCATGCTTTCAGTAGCAATGTAACAAACGTCGCCACTCTAGCCAGAGTGGGTGAAGTGCCTCCAGGACAGACTTTTGCCACAAGCCTGGCAGCCAAAATGTCACTTTAGGTTGCTGGGAGGAACAGACCTCTGCCACAGGCCTGGCTCGGGCCTCTGCCACAGGCCTAGTACTTCAGTACTCAAATGAACAAGACGGTTTTGAGCAAATTCTCCCAGTAAATGCAATGAAAGGGTCACCATTTGACAGCTGCCATGTACCTGTCAAGGCCTTGGTGACCGGGTCCCCGATGGTTCGTTCAAGTCTCCTGGACAACCTGCTTTGGGTTCTCCCTGAGCCGATCCCCCACCGTTCAGACCCAGTAAGTCACTGGAGTCCCTCTCAACATCAGGCTGGAACTCCAATAGACAGAACACTGGTCCAATGCTGGCCCAGGAGACAGGACTTCCGATTACAGAGGTCGCTGAGTAAACGGGAGATTCTCACTGTATGTCATCTGACGGCGCTCGCCCCGCCCCATCACCGTTCTCTCTCCGAGGCAGCCCAATTTGCAGAATTGGCGTATAACACGCACACACTATTTGGAACACATTTGCAGGGTGAAAAAGTGAGTGTTATACACCAATAAATACAGTATATTTTACCTATCGATTGAAATCCACTGCCCCCATGTTTTTTCATATTGATCAAATGGGTTGTCGACTATAGATTGAGTATTGTGATGGGAAAAGATAAATTGAAGAAGAAATATAAGTTTGCATAGCCACTGCATCTCTTCATCTTATGTCAAACCTTAAAATATCTAAATACATTATTTATTTCAACTATGTAAAAACTAAAAAAATAAAAATCTTAAATATAAGGCAGATAAAAGCACAGATACAAATATATGTATTTGAGTTTATGTTTATATATTTGTCTCTTTGGCAGACTGGGAGATGGAAAGTGCTCTCTTAAACCAACTGCTCTGTAAAATGCTGTCAGTGTAACACTGGAAACATGCCTGTAGGAGGGAGGAGCAGAGGAATTACTTCATCAATGTGGTGCTGATTCTCAATTGGCTGATGGCACTGCTGGACATCTTCCAAAAGGAAGTAAGCATTATATGTTTTTCTTCTACTGCATTAAGTTTCCTTGACTGACCACTGCATCTACAATGCTCAACATGGCCCGTTTCTTGGCACTTTTTCAAAAGAGCTTGAACAGCACATTTTAAAACCCCAGTCTGCTTTAAAATCTTTGCCTGGGAGAGATCTTGTTGATGCAGTATAACTACCGTCTGTCTTGTTTCTGTGCTCAGTCTTGTCATTGTGTATGATCTGTGACATTAAATGGTCTTCCGACACCTCACCTTAGTAGCAGAGTTTGGCTGTTCCTCACCCAGTTTTAAGCTCTTTCTGTTTCTGTTAATGACTGTGTTTCAGCCTAAGGCTCCTTACACACGGAGCGGTCCGTTTTTCGGTCCGCTCCGTGTGTCCGTCAGCTCAGCGGGGGGTCTCCACTGAGCTGTCGGGCGGACGGGGCGGTCCCCGCACACTGTGCAGGGACCACCCCGTCTCTCCTCCGCTCCCCCCTATGGGGAGTCGGATGGAAACGGACCGTCTGTCCGTTTGCATCCGATCCGTTTGGCTGGACGGAAGAAAAATAGGACATTCTTTCGTCCGCAAAAACGGATGCGGATCGAGCGGACGTTAGCGGATGCATCATCCGCTAACGGATCCGCTCCCATAGGGACACATTACAAGTCCGTAAACGGACTTGTAATGAGCAGACCGTTCGTCCGCTAGTGTGAAAGGGCCCTTAATGTGAAGTTGATGATCATTTGCACCTGTTTGGTATAATTGATTATTCATACACCTGACTCTAATCCTATAAAATACCTATAATATAAGTGTGCAAGTGTAAGAATTGATGCTGGTTTGAATCCAAAGGGTAGTTGCACCAAAGATTGTTTTGATTTACATTTTTCTTCTGCTTACTCTTTTAGCATTTTGTAAATTGATAAAAATAAACAATTAAAATACATGTCGTGAAAGCATTCTTATTTTACAGCATTTCTTCGCACCTGTCTAAACCTTTTGCACAGTACTGTATATATTGCTAAAGAAAAACGATCTCTCTGCAACTGCCCCCAAATGGATTTAACAAACCTAGTGAAAATGTCACAGGAAGATTTTTTTTTGCGGGGAGGAGGGAGGATTTTGGGCAATGGCCGAACATATACTTTTAAGCCCTGTACACACGATCGGTTTCGTCTGATGAAAACAGACCGATGGACTGTTTTCATCGGACGAACCGATCGCGTGTGGGCCTCATTGTTTTTTTTTATCATCAGTGAAAAAAAATAGAACCTGTTTTAAATTTTTATTTAAAAAACGATAGAAAAAAACGATTGTCTGTGGCGAAATCCATCGGTCAAAAATCCACACATGCTCAGAATCAAGTCGACGCATGCTCGGAAGCATTGAACTTAATTTTTCTCAGCACGTCGTAGTGTTTTACGTCACCGCGTTGGACACGATCGGATTTTTAACTGATGGTGTGTAGGCAAGAGTAATGAAAGTCAGCTTCATCGGATATCCGATGAAAAAATCCATCAGTTTAGATTCCATCAGATATCCGATCGTGTGTACAGGGCCTAACTGAACGGAGCCTTGTCCATGTTTATAGGAAGATTCCTCATCCAGCAAATATACACGTTCCAAGAGCACTATATCTAAACAGAGAGTATAGCAAAGTGTGCTTACATTTAGATTATCTGTCTCTGATTGAAATAAATTATTAAGCTGTTTATTGAGAGTGAGAGGAGGGGGTGGAGTCCCTGCTGACTTGTGTGTATATATATCATCTTGAATCAGGGGTGTATTTAGGTTTTGTGCTGCCCTAGGCCTGACGAAACCCGCACACCTACTACTTTATATATGACGCACCCCTTCCTGTCAAGACTACACCCCTTCCTTTTTAAAAACCCGCCCTGTCATTTTCATATGAGGAGGACAGAGGGACACGGTGGAAGGGGAACAGGGTGGGATGCGGACAGGAGGACAGGGTGGGATGAGGACAGGGGGACGCGGTGGGGTGAGGACAGAGGGACGCGGTGGGATGAGGACAGAGGGACAGGGTGGGATGGGGACAGGTAGACAGGCTTTTTTGCTGCCCCCCCACAAAGTGCCACCCTAGGCCTGGGCCTTGTCGGCCTAGGCCATAATACAGCACTGTCTTGAACTATTGAGCTCTCTAAACAACTGTTTTTTTTTCAACAAAGCAGGGGAGATCCTAAAAAAGACATGAAAAGGAGATGAGAGCTCCATCTGCTGTCTAAATATATATATGGATTTTCAAAATATAAATGTGCAATATTTGATATTTACTTGACCAAAAATATATTTTTTATTTAATTGATTTTTTTTGTAAGAAAGAAAAATAATTTTACATTCCTTTTAACCATTCCTGTGGAGATGATATTCCGGATTATTCCTATAACAGTGTGAAGTATGCAAGGTTTCTATATGAAACACACAAAGGGAAAAGCTACTGTGTGCTACAAACCTCGTTGCCCTATCTTTTAATTTCTAAACCATTGCATGAGTGTTTGGACAGCTCTCTGCGAGTCCTCTTTAATGAAGATAGCGTGATACAGTGATCAGAGCTGATGGCACAGGCTCATTATAGAGCTTCTTCTTCCTCCGCACTGCTAATCCTCACATGGAGGTTTTCTGATATACGAGCTCCTAAAGTCTAATTATTTCCATTAATTAAGAAGATTACATCAAAACAAATGTCTCTCCCCAGTATTCTGAGCGTGAGAGGGGCTCTGGGGTCCTGGCAGATTACTGAATATTACAGAATGACGCTGAAAGTACGATAATAATGTCACAAGCTGGGTGAAAATGTGCGCCTGCTGTACTTCGCTAATCCATCAAGTGAAACAGATGAAGATAGAGATAAACTGTCCTCTTTCACTAGGATGGTGTCTCCTTTAGTTTACCAACCCATGTTTTGTGAGGTTATTCTGTGAAGCCAAGGTTTGGTCTCAAGAGAGGACAGAGTTGGATTTTGTTGACTGTCTAGGTCTGACTGAGGTGCTGAAGGGCACAGCAAAGCAAAGAACCCTTGTCAATTTCTGGGGCCACCACCATTCATTTAAAGCAAAACTCTGGCCAGTTTGCAAAAAAGGATATGCATGTACAGGATCTAATATATTTAGGATTAGCGATAAGCTTGGGTTCAATATGAATTTTGCTTTGGCTGAGCCTGGAAGTAAGCTACCATCCCTGGACCAGTCATGCAAAAGATGGGGAGGCTTATGACATCATTGATCTTCACTGCCATTGTACTACTGCTGGGTGTCCAGTGTGCTCCTTTTCCTTAAACCACTTGTCGACCGCCGCACCCACTTATATACCTATAAATACCAACCTAACCGTTCTCTTCGTTCTTCTCAAGACTTCCTACTCTCTAGCTCTCTCATCACCTGCTCCCATGCTTCTCTCCAGAACTTTTCTAGAGCCTCTCCAAGCCTATGGAACTCCTTACCCCAATCTATCCCTTACCCCAATCTATCCATCTATATCCTTCTCTATTAGCTTTTAGAGGATCCCTGAAAACCCTTCTCTTCAGAGAAGCCTACCCTTCCCACACCTAACTGTACTTTAATTTGAGTCATCTGATCATCCCCCACAGCTAACTACTCTTTGTTCCACTTGACCCTCCCTTCTAGATTGTAAGCTCTAGAGCAGGGCCCTGATCCCTCCTGTATTGATTTGTATTGTGACTGTACTGTCTTTCTTGATGCAAAGTGCTGCGCAAACTGTTGGCGCTATATAAATCCTGTATAATAATAATAATAATAATAATATGTCGACAGAAGGGCACTCTTGGGCAAAAGGACATAGCTGTATGTCTCCTTTAAGGAAGCAGCATTGTGGGCGCACGCGGCAAGCTCCTTGAGCCCGACCGTGGGTTCCGCAGACTCGATCGTCGCGGGGATAACCACGATCATCTCACAGTGAGGAAGAATGGGGAGATGCTGATGTAAACAAGCATCTCCCCACTCTGCCTAGTGACAATGACAGTGATCACTGCTTCCTGTAATCGGAAGCGGTAATCACTGTCTTGTCACACACAGCCCATCCCCCCTACAGTAAAAAGCACTCACTAGGGCACACTTAACCCCTACAGCACCACCCAGTGGTTAACGCCTTCACTGCCAGTGTCATTTTCACAGTAATCATTGCATTTTTATAGCACGGATCGCTGTAAAAATGATAATGGTCCCAAAAATGTGTCAAAATGGTCCGATGTGTCCGCCATAATGTCGCAGTCACGATAAAAATCGCTGCTCGCCACCGTTACTAATAAAAAGAAAAATATTGATAAAAATGCCATAAAACTATCCCCTATTTTGTAGACGCTATAACTTTTGCGCAAACCGATCAATAAGCGCTTATTGCGATTTTTTCTTTACCAAAAATATGTAGAAGAATACGTATCGCCCTAAACTGAGGAAAAAATAGTTTTTATATATTTTTTGGGGATATTTATTATAGCAAAAAGTAAAAAATATTGCATTTTTTTCAAAATTGACGCTCTGATTTTGTTTATAGCGCAAAAAATAAAAAACGCAGAGGTCATCAAATACCACCAAAAGAAGGCCCGGGCTTTGACCAGCAAATTGGTCCAGGGCTTTAGTGGTTAAGGAGGATTGGGCTGCCTCCAGACCCCCTCATTTATCTATTTAATGCATGTGCTTGCATTGTGGAGACGCTTAGGCTGCATTCACACCTAAGCGTAGGCGATTTGCAGCGTTTTTTCCAGCGATTTGCCGCGACAAAACCCTGCGTTTTTAACCGCGATTTTGTACAGGTCATTGGCACCAATGTAAAGCGCCCAAGCCGTCCGATTCGCGCGACAAAAAAGGGTCCGGGACTTGTTTGAGCTTCAGGCGTTCGGCGTTCAGCGTTTTGCAGTGGAGATGTGAACCATCTCCATAGAGAATAATGTTACTTTTCCCCTCTAGCGTCTTTGAGCGTCGAGCTTCAGGCGACAAAACGCTCAGGTGTGAATGCAGCCTTATAAATTAAGTAGCGTTAGGACTGCAAGAAATACACAGGGTGCCATGAAGAGGCATTGCAGCTTAGACATGCATTGGCAAATGCACGCTAACTAAGCCCCTGTTTTTATCACAGACTGTTGGACAGGTTAATTTGGTCGGTTGTCAGACTGGTAGGTAAGTTGGGCTATGGAATGTTCTGTTTTTTTTTTATTTCATGCATAATAGTAATAAATTTAAAATCTATAACTCTGTACATTCGGAAAAGTAAGGAGCCGGATTTGCCAGCTCCTACCTGCGCTCTCTATCCTGACAGATCGAGGGGGTCGAGGGGGACAGCAGCACGGAGGGGGACACGGAGGGAGACGGCAGCACGGGGGAAGACAGCATCACAGAGGGGGATGTGGCAGCATGGAGGGGGACACGGCAGCACAGAGGGGGACGTGGCAGCATGGAGGGGGACACGACAGCACGGAGGGAAACACGGAGGGAGATGGCAGCACAGAGGGGGAGAGCAGCATGGAGCAGGACACGGAGGGAGAGAGCAGCATGGAGAGGGGCTGGAGTAGGATAACGGGACAGTCAGTGGTGATCATGTGTGGGAGAGTTACAAGAACCGATCACCACAGAGAGAAGCCGAGAAATGGCTGTCAGACTTTGGAATATATACAGGGGTGATCTGTACTTGTAACTCCCCCACCCCACCACACCGATCATCCCTGACTGTCCAGGTATCGGTTGAAGCATCTGAGCATTTGCCCAAGTACAAGTACTCGGGCAAATGCTCAGTATCGGTACGGATACCGATACTAGTATTGGTATCGGGACAACCCCAATGCAAGCCCAGCAGCTTTTCTCATTAGAGCCCTGCAGGTGCACATCTGATTGATAATTATGAAACCACTCCCATTAGCCCAGGTTCACACTGGGTACGATTTAGTTCGATTTGAGATGCGATTTCACATGTGAAATCGCATCTCAAATCGGCGGCAATTGCCGGCAATGACACCGTCCTAATCGGTGCGACGCCGCATCTGCGGCGCTGCACCGATTTCAAAAAGTAGTTCCTGTACTACTTTTTGCGATTTCAGGACGCGATTTACATTGACATCTGTGCAGAAACCTGCACAGATGTCTCCTAAATCGCGCCAAAATAGGGACTGCCAGAGGGAGTGAAATTGCGCGAGTTCAGCTGAAATCGCGCGATTTCACTCCCGCAGCCCAGTGTGAACCAGGGCTTAGACTCATGGGAAACCACATGGACTCAGACAACACACACAGGGATTTCTTCAGAATAACAAAAGGTAGGAATCTGCAACAAATGTTGTTTAAATTCTTGCAACGTACATACAGTATATCAACCCGGGGGGGGGGGGGGGGGGTGTTTTCTTCTCAACAAAAGTGAAGTTACACTTTAAGTTCTGATATCCCGGGAAGTCTAATATTACAGCAAATTCAGGTATTGCCCTTGATGCATTTAAAATACATTTTATGTTTTTTTTAATGAATATATAATTGCATCAATTTGTATTTTAATATCTGCCTGGAGATCAATATTAAGGAAAACTGAGTAGAGTTTTTGAGTCTAGCACACTTACATTGTTCCCTGGATAGCGTTAGCAGCTTAATAACTGTCTTTATTTTTATTTTTTCTGGAGTTGTCCTTTGAATTAGTTTTTATTGTAGTTTTGTATGGTAGGAAATAATAACATTTCCATGTGTGACAGAAAAAAATGGCAGGGAGGATGGAGTTAACTGAAAGCTAAGGAAGGAGCTATTCATAAAGTGGTCATTGGAGGCCTTGTGTAGATGTTCAGGATGTTATTATCTAGGTTAGTAAAATGGTATTATGGTTGCCTAGTTCGCAGTAATCCAACAAGACAGCTTGGAGCGGGCTGCATTGTATACATGCAGACTAGAGAGGCTTCTTTGATTCTCAGGGGCTCTTCCTCTGTAATATATTAATGCAGCACAGGGTAAATAGAACTGTTCATATCAGTCATTGACTGTGGAAGGAGCTCATGATCTAATATACCCACCGAATTTTGGAAGGGAATCCGTTAATCAGAAATTAGTTGGAAAAAACAGTTAACCTGCAAATATATTTTTCAGTCAAAAGAAGAGCAGCTGAAGTAAACCCACACAAACAGATGTGTTATAGTATATGTATAGTCAAAAGTTTTAGATTAAAGAAGGGCTAAATGTTTTAGCTGTCTGTGTATCATTGGGGACATTTCACTTCACTTTCTATACCAGGTACACAACAGGAAATTAGAGGAAATCTCCAAAAGTGAAGGGCCCAACTGTCATTTAAGTGTCCCCATTAGATTTCCCCACCACCCTTGTTCTGGTTTGGATTTTGCCAATGGTCACTAATACAAATAGACAGGTGAATCACCCCAAAGCGGAATAAGACAATGGTAAAAGCCTTGATCTACCTCTTCCCCACTCTATCTAAAAGAAAAAGGTTTTGTCTAGAGAAACTCCACTTTTGTTGAGAAAAAAACATTCCCCTCTGGGTGATCTATGTACATTGCAAGGATTATTACAAACTGTATTGCAGATTCCTACCTTTTTTTATTCTGAAGAAATCCCTCTGCGTTTGTCTGTGCCTCTGTTCTGAGTGGGTCTAATGTGAGTGGTTTCATAATTAACTGTCAGGTGTGCAACTGCAGGTCTTTAATGAGGAAATCTGCTGGGCCTGCATCCCTTTAGATGGGCTCTCATTGAAAGTATCTCACCAAAAATGTAATTTTTGTTGCAGGCGATGCCTCAAATCGGTCTTGTATATTAGGCAGACTTCTGGAACGAATAGAGATTTTTTTGGATATGCACAAAAGAAGATGTCCATGCAGGAGACTTTGCAGCAAAAGCTATGGAGCTTCCAGTGGGGCACAAATCAAAGATCTGGCAAAAGCAATGACAGGTTTAGTGAAAGGATAAATGTACAGCACATACACATGTCCATGATTCTACGCATGGCCATTGCACAGTCATAAGTGCATATTTCTTGCTCACACAAGTGCCAGGCAGTCTATTTCAAGCTGAGTCTACAAGGCCTGAGTTCCAAAAAGTCTTACCTGTATGAAAAATGCTGTATATTCCAATACAAGAAGGCCAGTGCATGTGCATGTGAATGCTCATGTTTCTAAGCATAAGGTTAGACCGTGTACACACGATCGGAAAAAAAACGATGAAAACGGACTGAAGATCCGTTTCATCAGTCCAAACCGATCGTGTGTGGGCCCCATCGGTTAGTTATCCTTCGGTCAAAAAAAATAGAACCTGCTTTAAAATTTAACTGATGGACGCCTAACCGATAGGTCAAAACCGATCATTAGTATGCAAAAGCATCGGTTAAATAGCTGTGCATGCTCAGAATCAAGTCGACGCATGCTTGGA
Source organism: Rana kukunoris (assembly GCA_029574335.1). Lineage (NCBI taxonomy): Eukaryota > Metazoa > Chordata > Amphibia > Anura > Ranidae > Rana > Rana kukunoris. Next base: position 52,896,186 of record CM056057.1, read on the forward strand.
AGCATTGAACTTCGTTTTTTTCAGCACTTCGTTGTGTTTTACGTCACCGCGTTCTGACACAATCGTTTTTTTAACCGATGGTGTGTAGGCACATCAGACCATCAGTCAGCTTCATCGGTTAACCGATGAAAACGGTCCTTCGGACCGTTCTCATCAGATGGACTGATCGTGTGTACGCGGCCTTTCTGGCAGATGTGTGTTAGCGCACAGGTACAGATGAATTAACACACACACACATACACGTTAAGCAGTGTGCCCTCAAGAGTACATGCATGCTTGACACTGGCATTGGTGGCAAACAGCCTATATAAAAGAGAAGTTTGGGATTCAGACAAAATAGAAATATACTCATCTAGGCGGACGCAGCATCGATCCAATGCGGCATCTGTCCCCCGCTGGCTCTGCACTAATCAAAGACCACTAATCGCTCACCAGAAAGCAGGGGACTGTCAGTCACCTTCTCTCTGCTCTGCCCATTCCCCCCTATGCGCGCGCAAGCCAACGCTCAGCACTGCGCTGAGCTGTGGAGGGGAGCAGCTGGCTCAGGCTGGTCCAAGGTTCTGGGTGGATCTTTTTGGAGCCTAGACTGGCCCTGTGCTATTAGCCTTATGTAGGCTGAAAATGGGTCACAGGAGTGCAGAACTAACTGCACTCCTGTGATCCATAGGAGAAGTACAGCTAAAATAGCTTTGGCTACACTTCTCCTTTAAGCTGGAATCTGACATGGACAGAATGCTGAGTGGTCCTAAGCTACTGCTGGATTTATCTGAGACCTTACCTACTACATTTTTCTTCCTGTATTTGACCCGGCATGCCTCTGACTTATCTATGGTGTCTTGTTTACCCAATGTGATCTCAACCTGTGTTTTGGACTCTGCCTCCTAGCCTAGCTGTTAACTGACCTTGGCCTGTATCCTGACACTGCCTTTGTCTATGTTACAGTACCTTGCTGGCTGGCTTTTGCTCATTTTTCTCTGTATTCTGATGCTGCTCCTGCCTTCTGACTTGGTACTTCGCTGCCCAGACAGTATCACCTGTAGGGTTAATTGTGTGCAACATTGTTGGTAATTGAGTGTGACACTGTATTCCAGAACTCTTTCATAGATTGGGATCGTTTCTCTACTTAGTGAGTATTTTTCAGGTTATCAAAAGCTTGGGAATGTTTGAACAGACACCAGAGGGACCATGTTCTGTGGTATCTCGTCGAGTTGTCGGTTGACTGAGCAATGGTCTCCTCCATCGCACAGATGTCTTTAATTTTACATAGCCATTCTTGGATAGTGGGAATGCGGGAAGATTTCCAGTAAAGTGGAATAAGGGACTTGGCTGTGTTTAGTAAAATTTTAGACAGAGAATTTTTATATTTTTTTGAATGATAAATCTGTGATATGGAGCAGACAGCATGCTGCGTCCAGTTTAAACTTTGTCTCCGTGATCGGAAAGATAGTGGCCCGGATTCAGATACATTTGCGTATATCTTTCGGCGGGCGTAGTGATCTCATATGCGCTACGCCGCCGTAACTTAGAGAGGCGAGTACCGTATTCAGAAACAATTTGCGCCAGAAGTTACGGCGGCGTAGCGTAAATGGGCCGGTGTAAGCCCGCGTATTTCAAAGTAGGCAGGTAGGGGGCCTGTTGTATGATAATGAAGTGTGACCCCATGTAGATGCATGGCCGAACGAATGGCGCATGCGCCAGTGCGCATGCTCAGAATCACGTCGGATAGAATGCCTAAAATACGCCGAACACTGCCTACGACGTGAACGTAACTTACGCAAAGCCCTATTCGCGTGCGACTTACGCAAACGACGTAAAATTTGACGGCTGTTCCGACGTCCATACTTAATGTTGGCTGCGCCTCATATAGCAGGGGTAACTTTACACCGGTCGTACGCCTTACGTAAACAACGTATATCAATGCTCTGGGCGCAAGTACGTTCGTGAATCTAGCATATTCAACGCGTAAATCTACGGAAGCACCCCTAGCTGCCAGCGTAAATATGCACCCAAGATATGACGGCGTAAGAGACTTACGTTGGTCATATCTTGGAAAAATTCAGGCGTAACTGCCTTCGCGTAACTGAATCGCCGTAAAGATGCGACGGCGCAGATTTGAAATTACGGCGGAGTATCTGGAGATACGCCGCCATAAAAGCTTTCTGAATCCGGGCCAGTATCTCTAACCTTGGACCAAAATGAACCAGACATTGCCACCAAATGTGGAAGAGGGTACCTTTTTCAGATTTGCATCGCCAGCAGGTATCAGAGGTTTGCGGGAACCAAGCGTGTAATTTCACTGGTGTGGCGTACCAATGGGTGAGTAGCTTGTAAGCTGTTTCTTGCATTCTGGTACTAAGCCAGTTTCTTTCCGGTCTACTGATCAAGTGTTACTATATTTCTACCTCTGATCCTTACCCGGTGGTCCAACAGCTGGTGTCGCCTGCTATATCGGTCCTTATGCTGCTTTGTTTCCTCGCAATCTTCTGTTACCACTACCAGGGGTATATGGACAAGAGGTGCAAGGAAAGCCTCCTCTTCAGCTCATTCCCCGCCATGTATGTGAAATTACCCGTAATGCTGTAACCTGGCTCTGTTGAGTCCTATTATCGACTAAGCTTGTTCTGCGACAATCCTTTCTGGTACCTTGCTGCCTACAAATTACTGACCTGGCTGGTTTCATACTCTGCTGATTTGGTACTGCTTTGCCCACTCATTGCTAACCCCTGACTTGTTCCTGTCCTATTCTCTTTTTCAAATAACAGTTTTTTATTTCGAAAAGGTTCAATACAAAACATAGTAGCAATTCACACGTATATAGCTTCTTGTAGGGTTTGGCCATTTGCGCCTGGGATAGGCCCAGGAGAAACAGCTTTGGGGAGAGGGGTATGGGTACCTCAAATAAGCGGGATAGGAGGTCCTGCGTTAAAGTCCAGTACGGGACAATTAGGGGACACGACCAGTGAAATAAGGTGCCTCGGGACTGGTGGCAACGCCAGCAGCGGTCAGATGTAGAGGGGTAAACCCTATGGAGTACGTCTGGAGTTAGGTACCAAAAGAAGAGTACTTTGTATGTATTTTCCCTATAAAGGGTGCAAATGGAGCTTTTAGCTGCCTGCCTCCAGAGCGCCCTCCATGCCTCCTCCGGTATCTCCTCCCCTAGCTCCCTCTCCCATCGGAGCATGTAAGCGTGTTTACCTCGGTCTTGTATGGAGTATTCGTTCAGGATTCTGTATATGTCCGATATTAGTCCCCTACGGGCTGTACCTCCTAGTATAATGCGCTCGAATGGGGATGGTTTGGAGAATTGAAAACGAGGGACTGTTCCTGTCCTATTCTCATTGGTGATATACATTTTTGTGCCACTCTAAACAACTTGACAACATTCTCAACGTCCAGTGATGCCAACATCACCCGACAGCAATCGTACCACTTCATCTCTGCATTGCCTGTACTCTTACCCATAGCATTTTGTGAAAAGAATGCAAGATATCTGGTTAATGAAGGTGGTGTACATCTACTATGATCAGTGTAGTAGAGGCAGGCCTGCAACATTCTGAACCGAAAGTTTGGGGGTTACAGTGGTCTCCAGACTGGATGAAAGAGAGTTTTACTAAACAGCAATGTTTATGGGTCATTGCAGGTTATTTGTTTCAGTTGAAGTTAAAAAGCAGGAAATATTTTTGAATTTGAAATTATGAATGAGGGTCAATTTATCAAATATTCAATGGGTAATCTGCTCATCATTTACCATAAAACCCATTAAATAACCGGCACTATACCTCAGGCATTCAAATTACGTTTGTGTCAGCAACATTTGATTTTACAAAGTTTGCCCATCAGCCACTGCATCATACATGGGTCAAACCCAGGCAAAAACTGATTGATATTTTTCCCCAAATGACACATGGGTGAATGGTCATTAATTATTAACTGGGTGAATTTCCTATTTGATCTTCAATAGACAGACTCCCTGTTTTTAAATCTGTTATAAGTTCAGCTCCATTGCATGTAAAATTCTCTTTACCAGGTGGTACCCCAAGGAACTGCCTAGTCTGTATATGCCAAAAACAGTCCCGATCTGAAGAAGCCTTCCATTACTGGAAAGAGATCTGCAATATCCAATTACATGTTGCAATCAGAATAAATAAACAGAGCACCCAACAGTGCACCTAACCTAATAGTCTGTACATTTATAGGAGATATTTACCCTGACTAGTACTCTTCTTTAAGTGGCAGTAAGTGTTGCTTTCTGCCAAACAAGACGAGGAAGCTTCTATAGTTTATGAAAAGTGCAGATATCTATGATAAGAATTTTGATGGCTGGGAGGCAGATTTCCTGTCTACTTTCTAACTCTAAGCCCATTAAAATAACACCGCAGGACACATTCCAAGGCTAAAATAGCTGATATGAAAGTATAGATGCTTGTGGAGAGACAGATAAATAGTCTACACAAAGAAATGAGCAAAGCAACATGTCAATTATTCATAGACTTGTGTTTATTCATGGGACTAGGATTCTTTTGTGAAATGCGGGAAAACTGATTACTTATAAATGTATCAAATTTTATTGTTGAAGGACACCTGTAATTTTAAGGTTCATCTACTTTATCATTATCTCTCTATGGAAAACAATTACAGAAAATGTGCTTCTGTAACAATATTCCAAATCCATATACTGTATGAGGCATAATATACAAGTTATGACGATGGGACCCTTCCATCTAAATTTTTAGGCCCGGATTCACAAATCACTTACGCCGTAGTATCTCCAGATACGCCGACGTAAGTACGAATGTGCGCCGTCGTATCTATGCGCCAACCCACAAAGCTAGATACGTCGAAAAATAGGCTTCAGCCGCCCGACGTAACTTTCCTACGCCAGCATATAGTGGGCGCATATTTACGCTGGACGCATGTGTCGCTCCCATTGATTTTCGATGCAAATATGCAAATGAGGGAGATACGCCGATTCACAAACGTACTTGCGCCCGCCGCATAATATACCCAGTTTGCTTAAGTCGTACCTCCCGCGTAAAGTTATTTCCCATATTGGAGGCGCAACTCATGCAAAGGTATGGACCAGGGAACGAATGCCGTCGTATTTTACGTTGTTTATGTAGTACGTGAATAGGGCTGGGCGTAGGTTACGTTCACACCGTAGGCAGTGATTCGACGTATCTTAGCCAGTTGTTTCGACGTGATTGTGAGCATGCGCACTGGGATACGTCCACGGGACGGCGCATGCGCCGTTCGTTTTAAGTACTTGTCTGGCACTCAGCCCATCATTTGCATGGGGTCACACCTCGTTTGCATTGCTTACGCCCACTTCCACTTACGACGACTTACGCTTTCAAAACCCAGCGTAGATTTGAGAGCAAGTGCTTTGTGAATACTGTGCTTGCCTCTCTGCGCTGCATCGGCGTAGCGTATATTAGATACACTACGGCGGCATAAATATGCGCCCATGAATGTGAATCCGGGCCTATGAGTTCAATACAAAAGTCCCACCTTTAAAAGTGAACTCCATTAGGCTCCATGCACACTGAAGCTAAAAAAAGCTATAAAAAATAGCCAGTAGCTTTGCAGGGAGCCTTTCAACATTTTTTAGCGTTTTTGTAATAGCGTTTATTAACCTTTTTCAGTGTAGCGTTTTTTTTTTCAATGGATAAAAAAATGCTAAAAAATGCTGGCTCCAGCGTTTGGCGTTTTGCGTTATTTAGTGTTTTTCCCACCAAAAACCGGCACTTTGAATGCCAATTTCGGGCGTTCAGAAAAAAGACAATAAACTCCAAAGCTCATTAACACTAAAAAAACGCCCAGGTGTGCATGGGCACATAGGCTAACATAGAGTTCAGTTTATGGGCTTTTTTTTAAAAAAAAGCCCAAAACGTCAATAAACTGCAGTTTATTAGCTTCGGTGTGCATGGAGCCTTAAGCAGGCCATACACGGTCGAATTTCGAACAAATTTTCTTTTCAAGATCAGAAAGTTTTATTTTTTATTTTTTTTGTGATCCGATGATGCCACCATTGATTTTTGAAATTTGGCCGCCCAAACCTTCATGTTGCCGGGAATATTCTTTTCTCTCCGGGAATATTCGTTTCTCTCCGGGAATATTCTTTTCTCTCCGGGAATATTCTTTTCTCTCCGGGAATATTCTTTTCTTGCACATTTTTTTTCTATTACATCTCTCGCACGATTCTCCCATAATGATCAGAAAATCATTTGTTTTAAAAAAAAATTCCAATATGTCAGATTCCTCAAATTTGATTGCCGCATGAAAATCGGCTGTTGCTGCAACCCACTAACACTGCAAAATTCATACGAAAATTATTTCATAATTTGAACCGTGTATGGCCGCCTTTAATCTTTTTATTAGTCCTGCCCTCCTGGAGCCCATGCATTAACCCCAGCCTCTAGCCTCCACACCCACTGACCTCCCAGAGAGTGTGATCTCACTAGCCAACATTGTGATGACATTTTGGATTGGTTCCATTCTTCATAATCATCCTTGCAATCTCTATATGGTCCAAGATGCTGATTGTTTTTTGCTGATTGTTTGGATAACAATGTTGCTTCCATTGGAAGTCTATTGCACAGTTGTTGTGCTGCAGAAAATGTATATATTTTTTATTTTAGCATCAGCATCACTGCCTTATCTGATATTGAGTCTAAATTTGCGGTTGGAAGTACATGATGTAAAGTTACTATTACACGATGTGAAAAAAAAAAATTTAAAATTAAAATTGAACTCCAGCCAAACCATTTTTCTATTTCTGGCTAAATTAAGAAAGGCCTGTGCCACGTTTTTATTTCTATGATCATAATAGGAAGATTTTTCCATAGACACACCTCGAATTAGGAGGAAATCTTCCCAAAGTGAGGGGAATGCACACTTCTGAGGGCTGTCATCTGTATGTGTAACCCTACTGGAAGATATCATTCACACGTCCTATCCCAATGAATGTATGAGATTGCACTTACACTTTCTGTCCAAAGTACCAGATAGGGAAGAGATAGCAAAACCCACTACAGGCTCAAATAATTTCTCTCTCTAAAATATAACAAACAATTGACTAAAGTTGCTTTAAACTAATTCTCTCTCTGGTTCTTAATGCTGATGGTTCTAGTGTCTCTGTGGGTTTGCAAATACATAACAACAAATAAAACAGAGCTCCATATTTTGTCATCATCATCGTTGATGCAAATGCCGGAGTAGTGCTCTGCTTATTTTTAAATGTAACTTACCATAATTTATGATTTGCGTTTCTACCAACTTGCTGTTGCTAGCTCTATCCTCTCAGGCCACGTACACACGATCAGACCGGTCCGATGAAACTGGTCTGACGGACAGTTTTTTCATCAGACCAGGCTGAAGTGGTCTGATGGTCTGATGTGCGTACACACCATTGGACCACAAATCCGATCAGACCAGAACGCGGTGATGTAGAACACAATGACGTGCTGAAAAAACAAAGTTAAATGCTTCCAAGCATGCGTCGACTTGATTCTGAGCATGCATGGGTTTTTGGTCCGATGCTCTTGTGTACTAACCATCGAATCTGTCTGACGGACAGGTGTCCGTCGGACAGATTTTAAAGCAAGTTTTAAAACTTTGGTCCGACGGACAGCTGTCCGATAGGCCGTACACACGATCAGACCGGTCCGATGAAACTGGTCTTAAGACCAGTTTCATCGGACCGGTCTGATCGTGTGTACGCCTCCTCACTGATCCATAGGTAAAACAACACAGCTGCCAGGTCTTTCATGGCCAGTGTCCACAAGACCCCCAAAAATGCAAGGGACATTCACAACATTTGCAAATCCAGTTCAAAATTCAGCACACCCAAACTTTATGATGAATCTTGTTGTTAAATTCTGCTCATTCTAGAGCTAATAAGCAAACTATTTCCAAAAAAAAGTGAATGAGGATCTGGGCATTAGCATGGGAGACATTTAACCAAAAAAAAAAGGAAAACTAAAATAACATATGGTGATGAGTGGATCGTTCTACTGTGTTTTTTAAGACACCAAACCTGTAAATTACAGTCTAACCTGTATGTGGTGAGATAGAACAGTACGGATCCTAATAGGCACCATCAGTCACACAGTATTCTGGCATCAGATATTGTGTATGTGTCATTGATTTTTTAACTTTTACATTTAGCTTGGCTTAAATATAACTGCAGCACCCAAATCTGATTCATTTCTACTTGAAATATTGCTTTTTTAAGTGTTTTGGCTCAAACAACTGCTTTTTCATCAAGCGTTTAAAGGCTTGCATTAACCAGTGAAAGGGACAGTCATTACAGATCTAAAAGCTAAAGAAAGATATACTCTTAAAAAAATATAAAACAATAGAGCAGCACTCCATGGGTAAAGTCATAAGGTATATGAAGTACATCTAAACTATTAGATGGATGTAAAATAGTTTATTGCACTATGAAGATAAACAATCCCTGCACAGTCTCTTGTAGGACTGTGGGATATAAAAACAAATGCAGCAGTGATATAGCATATATATATATATATATATATATATATATATATATATATATATATATATATATAAATGTTAAATTTAAAAAAGCAAGAACGGTACCACACAATGACACAATAAAACTGGGTAGAAGGAAGATAGTATACTCCAGGTGACTTTCTGGTGAGATGTAAGAGGTAAACTACCTGAACCACAAGGGAATGGTGACAGCCTGGTGGAGAGGAGATGATACCCGATGGCAGCACACAGGGGACCAAGCTCGGTGGGTCTGCAAGATGGAAAACTGCACCTGAGGGTAGGACATTCTGCTAGCTGCTGGTGAGGAGCTGGGGCTAGTCGTGGGGCATGACTGTGCCGCATTACCGGATGTAGCCAGCAAAACCAACGATTGAGCGGTGGAGCAAGGGAAGACAAGCAAACCACAAGAACTGGGCGCACTGGATGATGTAAAAAAAACTGCAGTTTACCACCCTCGTTTTAGGGGGGTGAACCAGAAGCTTTAGTTGCCATGACCAACATGTGTTGCGTGCATTCACTTTGTCAAAGTCCCAAAAAAGTCTTAAAAAAATAAAGCTAAATCCTCCATCTTCTTACAGATGGGCGAGTCACAAAACAGTCCAAAAGTATAGTTTGTGGGCTTCTTTTTGTTGAAATAACACACTGTATTGTCTTAAAAGTTTAATAAAGTGTCAAAACAAAGTGCACAAAAACACTTTATAAACACAACCCTACATTTCCTGTACCCCTCCCATCCCGAATTATTCTCAAAATATTCAAAATTTAGGCTTTGGGTATATTCCGGTAGAAGTTGGACAGCGTCTGCATAGGACACAACCATTCGAAAAAGGTAGCAAAGACAGATAGAGAAAACAGGTTTTATCTTTCAATAATAATAAGATTGTATTATCTGGCAAATATTTTAACATGGCTAGACAATATATAAGCATCTTGGTTATGTCGCCAGTTAAGAAGGAGAGAATAGGCAGGTTTTATCTTAAAAGAGAAGTATGGGAATCTGTGTTTTTGCAGAATCATACTTACCTAGTGGGATGCTGCATATGTCCCCAGCCGACTCCAGAGGCGTTGCTAGGGGGGTGTGGGGGGTGCGGCCCGCACCCGGGTGACACCCTTAGAGGGGTGACACCATCCCGAAATTAAAAAAAACAAAAAATATATATATATTTTTTTTTTTACATTTTTTTTTTTTTGCTGACATGCCCAGAGCCTGTGTCATTGCTATGGGGGTGCAGCCCGAACCCGGGTGACACCCGCCAGAGGGTAACACCCGGCTCAGACTGGCGCCACATTGAGAGGGGCGCCGTGGCTTCCTCCTTCCCTTCCAGGATCTCCTCTGCTTGATGCGATGTGCAGGGAGAATGGGGGAGGAGGGAGTAAGGCAGAAGCAAACTGGGGATCCCTCCGGGATCACCTCTGCGTGCTCAATGCAATGTGCGGGGACAGTGGGGGAGGAGCCGGCACAGCTGCATGCTGTGATGCTGTCCTCGTCTCCTCTCCAGACTCCCGGAACATGTGTGAGTACAGTAAAGGCGGGAGGGAAGTGAACTAGTAAAGGGTGACACTCAGCTTGCGAGGGGGTTCATGGTGTCCACCGCCGGCCTGAGCCCAAGGTTAGGTGGGGGGGGTTGCCATGGTACTGGCAGGTCGTCTGAGAGATAGTGTGGGAGGACTCTCAAACACAGGGCCGGACTAACATAGGGGCTGTTGGAGCTGCAGCTCCAGGCCCCATTTGCCCAAAAAATAATAAAAAATCTTAAAAAAAAAAAAGATTGAGTTCGGGGGTTGTGGCTCGACGACCAGAGGTCACATAAACCCCACATTTGGGGGGTAGGCAGTTGAAGACCTACCCCACCACCAGTAAAAATATGGGATGGCTATCATTTATGGTTCCGGAGATACGGGCCTGCTTGCACAGCCTGTCAGAAGCTACATACAAAGCAGCCATTATAAATACAAGCTGACACACTGCAGCAGACTGAGAAAAAAATCATCATTTGTTTTTTGCTAGAAAATTACTCTATGGTGGTCTTTGTAACTTTTTATGTTGCACAGTATAGAGCTGCACGATTCTGGCGAAAATGACAACTGCAATTTTTTTGCTTAGATGATAGATCACGATTCTCTCACAATTCGTGCGGCATAACATCATCTTTCACATTAAAATGAAAAAAAAAATGGGCTAACTTTACTGTTTTGTTTTTATGGTTTTTATTATTCATTGAAGTGGGCAAATGCAGTGTAACATAAAATATTGCAGCAATTGCCATTTTTGTCTCTTCCAAAAACAATATAATGTTTGGCGGTCCCAAGTAATTTTCTAGCAAAAAATATTGCTTTTTAACTTAAAAAAGTGTTGGACATTATGGGCCAGATTCAGGAACAGTTAGGCTGGCGGATCCAGTGATCCGCCAGCCTAACTGTCACTTTGAGCCGGCGTTTTTGTTTTCTGTAACCAGAAAACAAGAAACGCCGGGTTGAAGCTCCGATGCGATCAGCGTAACTGAGTTTCGCCATCGCATCGTTACTTCAACTTAAAAATGGCGCCGGGGGCGTTCCCGCCGATTTCCGCTCAAAAAATATGTTAATGAGCGGAAATCGGCAATTCACGAGCGAATTCCGGCGCGACGCAATGACGGTACGACGTTTCCGGAAGCGATACGCGGCGCGAAGATATACCTACATGGGGTTGGAGTATCCTATGTTAGGTATAGGCGTCGTCATCGCGTCGGGAAAAAAAAAAATCACGTCGCTTGCGTAAAAAGATCATGAATGGGAATGTGACGTCATTGACGTTCATTCACAGAATTTGGAGCATGCGCACGGGGATGCTTTGACACTCGACGCATGCGCAGTACGTTCGCGGCGGGATCGCGCTTAGTTTAAATACTACACGCCCCGTACCCGCCCAATTTGAATTCCGCCGGCTCATTTTCGTTACGCTGCCGCAACTTTAGGAGCAAGTGCTTCGTGAATGACAGCACTTGCTGCTAAAATTTCGGCAGAGTAACGTAAATGAGAAGCGTTACTCTGGAGCAAAGATGCTCCCATCTACCTGAATCTGGCCCTAAGTGGTTACATTTCTTGCATTTACACACAGAAGTTTGATCTAAAAAAGAGGTTGGTTACAGTGTTTCATGTTGTTTACAAACTTGGCAGACTGCCCGGATATTTTCTTTACACACAGAAGTTTATCCCTTAGATCTAAAAAGAAAGTTTTAGCTACAATGTTTCCTGCTAAGAACTTAGCAGACTGCCCAGATATTTTCTTTTGACAGCTGAAAGTCTCTCCACTTGTTATATGAAAGAATCAGCAAACTCTGCATTGGAGATGTCAGGGGGGTTGAATCGAGATCACAATTTTTTTACGATTAATTGTGCAGCTCTAGCACGGTACTGTATTTGCGCAGCAATTTTTCAAACTTTTTTTTTTAGGAAATAAACCGTTTAATTCATTTAAAAAAAACACTAAAGTTAGCACAATTTTTTTTGCTATCCTAAGCGATGCTTTAAAAAATTTTTAGGTTACATGTTTAGAGTTGCAGAGGAGGTCTAGTGCTAGAATTATTGCTCTCGCTCTAACGATCCCTGTGGGGAGCCCTGTGCCACCCCAGCCTGCTGTATGCCACCCCAGCCTGCCCTGTGCCACCCCAGCCTGCTGTGTACCACCCCAGCCTGCCCTGTGCTACCCCAGCCTGCTGTATACCACCCCAGCCTGCCCTGTGCCATACCAGCCTGCCCCATACCACCCCAGCCTGTCCTGTGCCACCCCAGCCTGCTCCATACCACCCAGCCTGCTGTGTACCACCCCAGCCTGCCCAGTGCCATACCAGCCTGCCCCATACCACCCCAGCCTGCCCCATACCACCCCAGTCTGCCCTGTGCCACCCCAGCCTGCTGTATACCACCCCAGCCTGCCCTGTGTCACCCCAACCTGCCCTATACCACCCAGCCTCCCTGTGCCACCCCATATTGCCGTATTCCACCCAACCTGTCTTATACCACCCCAACCTGCCCTTTCCCACCCTCATTTTCCTGTACCACCCTAACTTGCCCAATACCACCCCAACCTGCCCTATGCCACCCTAACATGCCCTATAACACCCCAACCTGCCCCATACAACCTTAACCTGCCCTGTACCGCCTTAACCTGCCATATACCACACCAACCTGTCACTATACCACCCTATTCTACCCTAACCTGCCACTATACCGTCCTATACTATCATTTACAGGGGCTGGTTTGGAGTGCGCCCGTGACTGTGCCCTTCCTGCATGGTGCTAGGCAGCCTAGACGGGGGGGGGTGACACCATGTTTTACCGCACCAGGTGACACCAACCCTAGTGACGCCACTGGCCGTCTCTAATTTCGCGTACACACAACTGTTTTTCATGACGAGAAAAATGCTATTTTTTAAATTAGTAATTAAAAACGATCGTGTGTAGGCTCCAGAGCATTTTTTTTTTTCGACAAGATTTTTTTTTAGAACCTGCTCTATTTTTTCTCATCGTTTTTCACGTCGTCGTTTTTTTCGTTGTGAAATACGGTCGTGTGTAGAATTTAACGACGGGAAAAAAAATGCGCATGCTCAGAAGCAAGTTGTGAGAAGGGAAATTTGCAATCAGCCCAAAGGGTGGCGCCATTCGAATGGAATTTCCCCCTTATAGTGCCGTCGTACGTGTTGAGAAAAAAGTTGTTTTTTTCCATGACATGAAAAACGGTCGTGTGTACGCGGCATAACACTAAGGCCATGTACACATGATCAGACCAAACCGATGAGACTGGTCCGACGGACCATACACACCATCAGTCCAAAATCCCATCGGGCCAGAATGCGGTGACGTAGAACACAACGACGTGCTGAAAAAAACGAACTTCAATGCTTCCAAGCATGCGTCGACTTGATTCTGAGCATGCGCAGGTTTTTGGTCCGATGCTTTTGTGTACTAACCATCGTTTTGGTCTGACGGACAGGTGTCCATCGGACAGATTTTAAAGCAAATTTTAAAACTTTGGTCCGATGGACAACGGTCCGATGGGCCGTACACAGGATCAATTTGGTCCGATGAAACTGGTCTTCAGGCCAGTTTCATCGGACCGGTCTGATCGTGTGTACACGGCCTAAGAACCGAGCAATCAAACACCACCGATCATTTGGTTCTCAGAGCTCAAACGGAGAAACGCAGAAAATACTGCACTGAGCTTTGGCTGTACTTCTCCTTAAAGATATTAATTACAATGTACTATCTGAGCGACAATAGCCAAAATTATCGAACAGTGGCTGTACAGTATGTAAGCAGCTTGTTTAGGCTGCAGTTTATCAAAATGTTTTTCCTTATAATAATTATATTTGGATTGTTGAGGGATGATCGGCAAATCATCCCCAAAACCGTTTTGAAGAAATTCACTTCATCTTACTTGGTTTTGACTTTTTAATAAGCAATGACCTTCTGTCATCAGAAGACACAAATGCAGCCTCCACTTTCCTCCTCCTTCACAGCATTATGCTTATCACTATAAGGGCCCTTTCACGCGTGCGAACGAACGGTCCGCTTTTTCTAAGTCCGTAAACGGACTTAGAATGGGGCCCTATGGGAGCGGATCCGTTAGCGGATGATGCATCCGCTAACGTCCGCCTACGATCCGCGTCCGTCTGGATCCGTTTTGCGGATGGAAGAAAACCCTATTTTTCTTCCGTCCGTTTCCATCCGATTCCCCATAGGGGATAGCGGAGGAGAGACAGGGCGGTCCCTGCACAGTGTGCGGGGACCGCCCTGTCCGCCGACAGCTGAGCGGGACCCCCCGCTGAGCTGACGGACACACACGGAGCGGACCGAAAAACGGTCCGCACCTTGTGAAAGGGCCCTTACACAGCTACTCGTGGACCTAATTTAAACTTTTGTCAGTGTGTACATATTGAAATATTGGCTGAGATGGGGAAGACTGGAATATTGGATACGACGAAGGAAAAACTCAGAATAGGTCTTGGATTTCCTTGACTTCAATAACAGAAACTCCATAAATTCCAAGGTATTACCTAAGGGACGGTAAGACGTGATTATATATGTATGCATGTTGTAAAATGATATTTAACAATGGATCAATGTATGGTTTATGTAATTTTAGTATAGAGTTTCTAATATCTACAGTGGTTACATTTCAGTCTACGTTGAGGTAAAATTATACATGATCCCAGTTCAACAGAGTAAGAGTATAATACCATAACGTCATCACTGTGACACACAGTCATGATTCTACTGGGAAATATTATTGCTAATAAAAATTGCTGCATTTTCAGAGAATGCATAATGACCAAATAATGTATAATGGCAAAATAATAATAATAATTATAATAATAATTTTAAAAGTATTCTATTGTTTCCTTTCTTTTAGACAGGTAAATCTAAAATATTCAAATTAAATACTATTATGTATTTTACCCATCTGGCAGGTGGAGCGCTCAGCTCAGTAAAAAGCTTGCTGTGTACAGTTCTTAGTTCAACCTGAAATTTATACACAGAATTAAAGAGACAAAGCAGCAACTCCTCTCTTATACGCTCTACGTTTCAGACAAGGCAAGGCCAGGCTGAAAGAAATCTACACTTTCTGCACATGACTTCTGTGTTTTTCTTAAAATAAACTTCACTAGCCATCATTTAAAGTTAATGTATAGCCACAGGTTTTTTAGTCTAATGCCACGTACACACGATCGGAAATTCCAACAACAAAACCGTGGATTTTTTTCAGACAGAATTTTGGCTTAAACCTGACACACGGTCACACAAATTTTGTCGGAAATTCCAAATGTCAAGAACACGGTGACATACAACACTACGACGAGCCAAGAAAAATAAAGTTCAATGATTCAGAGCATGTGTAGGATTTTTGTGCGTCGGAAATTGCATACAGACGATTGGAATTTCCCACAAAAACTTTTGCTGTCGAAAAAATTGAGAACCAGCTCTCCAATTTTTCTTGATGGAAATTTCTACAGCAAATGTCCAATGGAGCCTACACACTGTCGGAATATCCAACCAAAAGCTCACATCGAACATTTGTTGTCGGAAATTCCGACGGTGTGTACGCGGCATTAGGCCCCTTTCACAACACTGGTGACTTTGTATAACGGAATCTACTTGTTCAGCGGGAGATCGCTCCGCTGATGCCCACTGAGCAGGCAGATGACAAGCTCTGCTATGCAGAGCAGACTCGGACACAGTCTGGCTCTCCTTTATGGGGAAATCAGGGGGGAAATGGACCGCCTGTCCATTTAATCCAATTTGCCAGACGGATGGAAAATAGAACCACCGTCCTTCTGGATTTTGTGGGCAGGATGGGATAGGATGGGATAGGATATTGGCGAATGTCAGCGGACATGTATCTGCTGACATCTGCCGCTCCACAGAGGAACTGCAAGGTCCAATCAGGTCCACCTGAAAAACTAACAGGCGAACCTGATTGGACAGCCTGTGTGAAAGGGCCCTAGAGTGTACAAGAAAACACAACCCCATTTAAGGAATCCAAACTTTTCAGTTTTTCCCCATATCAAGAGGTAAGAGTATATCTTCCAAAGGAGACACCTGTCTGGTTGACAGCCTTGTAGAGGTTTTCTGTCAATTCCTGATGTGTCCCCAGGACAAGAAATGGGAATACTGTAAATCTCCCAGTACAGCAGATCTCAGATTGGGGGAGAAAGGAGCAGCACATAGAGCCAGTTAGTTGGGCTGTATTGCAAGGTTCTGGATGATAGGAGGAAAGAGCAGAGTGACAGACAGATGAACTCATTAGTCTGCTGCTTCTTCTTTCTTTGTCCAGTTAGGTTAGGTGTGGGAAGGAGTCCTATAAGTTTTATTGAACTGCAACAGAGAGACATCAGGTGTTCTGCCAGATAGAGCTGTACTTTGTGGCAGAGATGTGTAAATCTCTGGACTGGACGGCCAGAAATACAAATCTCATGCCCTGTACACACAAGCGGTTTTCCCGTCAGAAAAATACTGATGGTTTTTCAGATTGATTTCCTCTCAAGCCTGCCTTGCATACATATGGTCACAGAAAAGTTTGAACTTTTGACTGCCAAGAAAGTTCTAGCATTCGTTGATTTGTTTCCGAACATGCGTGTTTTTTTGCGCGTCAGAAAAGCGAACGGTTAGGATTTTTTCTGATGGGAAAAAAGAGATCCTGCTCTCTTTTTTTCCGGCAGTTTTCCTGTGGGAAAAAGTCAGATGGAGCATACACACGGTCAGGATTCCCGACGAAAAGCTCTAATCTGAGTTTTTCGTGTGTAAGGGGCATTATATGTGTTTTACATCTGTGTATTTACCTTTGTCTGGAATTCAGCTTTACTTAGTGGTCTCCTGAGAATTTATAAATAATTTGCTTATTCAACCCCTTTACCAGAAGTCATGTAACATTCTTGAGACTTGCATCAGGATATACAGCAGAGAATGAATCTCTGATTACATATCTCCATGGCTTGCCAACATGACATGCAAGAAGAGTTGCCAGGGGCAGTGGGCTCATCGACCTTATCTGACTGAGCCTGTGCCAGGCTGGATAGGGACCTGCAGGCTCTGTAATGCCATCTGCAGACGCAGATTAGCTCAGCTGTAATAGCAAGCTTAGTCGGCCTCATACTGAACCTAAACAGTGTAGAGAGATATGTTTGTGTCAGCACAGTCCAACTCCATCCTCCAGGGCCACAATCAGCCTATAGTTTTAGGACTTTGGTGATTAACACATAATAATGAATTAGAGAACAACTCAAGTAAGCTGATGTGCCCATTAGACAAACAGAGGGATTCAATGCAAATTCCTAATGTGATCTTAGAGTCAACCTTTTCACAAACATAAGGATAATGGATGATGAGCAGATAATGAAAAATCCCATAAGAGATTTCCTTAATGTGGACATTTTCAGAACCTGGCACCACAACCCCACCCCCATTAACTTGGACCACAAGGGTGGTCCAATCACATCATGACTTGTTAGCATCATTTAATGCAGTAGTCAAATAATGAGCTCAGGCTTTATGATAAAGCCACTCCAGGGGGCAGGGCTATGACAGCCTGGGCTCAGAAGAAAGGATTAGGAGCTGCGGTGGCTCAATGCGATTGGCACTGCGCTGACAAGCCGTTCACCTCTGCAGCTAAGGGTTTGGATCCCGGGCTTGGCTGCATGTGAATTGAGTTTGGTGGTCTCAGGTGGGTGTGCTATGCGAGGTAAGCCTGCGCTTAGTAGGCCCACCCCCCTCCCACAAAACCACCACACTTACACGCACTCAAAATTGGGTTAACATGCACGCACTTTGGCCACGCGGTCTCTAAAAAAGAGAGGCGAAGGACTAACGGAGTGTCAGTACTGGATCCCTCTAGGACCCAGCACTCTCACCTGACACAGCCTTGGCTGGGAAACACTGATTGGCCAGCTCTCCTTCAAAACACCTGTGGCTTCACCCAATCAGTGCTCGTGATAGAGTAACTCTGCTTAACTTGTGTGATCCAGCCTGACCTGTTTATCTGTAAACCTTGTGTATGACCCGGCTTGTTTGACCCTGCTTGTTGCTTCCGATTTGGTACCTTTCGAACTCTGACCCATCCGTGTATGACCTGGCTTGCCTAAACCACGCTTTGCCTGACTCCTGTAAGCAACATCCATTGCAGCGGTGCACTACTAGCACCAGCAACACCACCAACATCCACACCTGCGGTGAACTACAAGTTCCAGCCTTCCTGCTCATCACAACACCTACTTCAGCAGTGAACTACAAGTGCCAGCTGTCCCGCTCGTCTCAACCCTGCATCCGTGGTAAACTACAAGTCCCAACGCTGACCTGCTTCTCAAGACCTGCTCATGGTATGTGCTCTTGTTATTGAACTATAGGCATATTAGCACACCTGAACTGTTGTCTGCTGCTAGCCTGATATGAAACCTGACATTATCACGAGCCATACATAAAAAGGGAAAACCCATCATGGATTCTGAGCAGGCTCAGATGTTTGCACAAGAACTTTGCCATTTATCCCATCAAGTTCAGCAAATGGCCACAGAGCTCACCAAGGTGCAATCCCCTACTACAACTGTTACAAAAACTTTATCTGAACCGAAAATTCCTTTGCCTGACCGTTTTTCTGGCGACCGTAAGGGATTCTGCAACTTTAAAAACAGCTGCAAATTATATTTCAAATTAAGGCCATCCTCTTCTGGCTCTGAAACTCAGAGAGTTCAGATCATTATCTCTCTGCTTCAGGGTGACCCCCAGGCTTGGGCTTTTAACCTTGAACCAAACCATCCAGCCCTGCTAACTGTAGATGCCTTCTTTGAAGCCCTTGGATTGCTGTACGATGATCCAGATCGTATGGCTACTGCAGAATCAACCCTGCGTAACTTAAAGCAAGGAACTACCACAGCTGAAATGTACTGCTCAGAGTTTCGCAGGTGGCCCCCAGAATCTGGCTGGAATGATGCAGCTCTCCGCAGGCAGTTCAGAATAGGTCTTTCAGATGCAATTAAGGATGCTCTGGTCAACTTCTCCTATCCAGCCTCACTGGAGGAAGCTATGTGTCTAGCCATTAGAATTGATCGCCGTCAGCGAGAGAGGGGGCGAGAAAAAAATATGGCTGTGGCAAACTGTATACCTCCCTTACCACCTGACCATCCCACCTCCAGTGCCAGTTCAGTGGAAGAACCTATGCAGTTAGGCTCCACCCGGCTATCTGCCCAGGAACACACACGCCGGCGTAATATGGGACTTTGCCTGTATTGTGGCCTCAGGGGTCACATACTCCGTTCGTGCCCTACACGTCCGGGAAACTCCCGGACCTAGGTGATTATGGGGAGGTCACCTTAGGTCTGCTTTCATCTCCCCAGGGGGACAATCGTATACTTCTATCCAGTGTTATTCACTTTGGGACAGGGACTCATGAACTGTTGGCCTTGGTAGATTCTGGAGCTGCTGAGAATTTTATTGATGAGACTTTGATTACCTCCTTGTCCCTGGAAACTCATACGCTAGATTGCCCAGTCCGCCTAATTTATGTGGATAACCGGCCTCTCTCACAAGACCTTGTGCTTCAGTCCACCAATCCCTTCCAGTTACAATTGGGGGCCCTGCACTGGGAGAAGATTTCATGTCTTGTCATTGACTCTCCATCCACTCCTTTGATCCTAGGCCTTCCTTGGCTTCAGAAGCACAATCCTGTAATTGACTGGAGAACAGGAAATATTCTGGCTTGGTCCAATTAGTGTAAAGGAAGTTGCATCCAGCACCCTGTTCGTCTTGCCTCTTGTCAAGTGGGAATGGAACAGATTCCGCTTTGTTATAAGGACTTTCAGGATGTGTTTTCTAAAGGGAGTGCTGACACCTTACCACCTCATCGCAGTTATGACTGTCCCATTGACCTTTTGCCTGACACTACACCTCCGCGAGGGAGAGTCTTTCCATTGTCCGAACCAGAGAACCTTGCTTTGCAAGAATACATCCAGGAAAACCTAGCTAAAAGTTTCATCCGTCCCTCTACTTCTCCCGCAGGCGCAGGTTGCTTCTTTGTCCCAAAGAAGGACGGGGGTCTAAGACTTTGTGTTGACTACAGAGGTCTAAATAAAATAACCGTTCCCAATCGGTACCCTCTCCCTCTCATCACAGAGTTATTCTCCCAAATCCAGGGAGCAAAGATCTTCTCCAAACTAGACCTAAGGGGAGCCTATAATCTAGTGCGCATCCGTGAAGGAGATGAGTGGAAGACAGCCTTTAACACCAAGGATGGCCACTACGAATGTCTTGTCATGCCTTTCGGTCTCAGGAATGCACCAGCTGTCTTCCAAAACTTTATGAATGACATTTTCCGTGACCTGTTGGGTCGCTTTATGCTTGTATACTTGGATGATATTTTGATATATTCTCCCAATCTTGAAACACATCAGAGGCACGTCCGCTCAGTGTTGGCCCGATTAAAGGCTCACTCCCTTTTCGTTAAGCCTGAAAAATGTTTATTTCATGTCAAACAAGTACCTTTCCTGGGCTACCTAATCTCTGACACAGGCCTAACCATGGATCCAGCCAAGATTCAGGCCATTCTAGACTGGGCATCACCTTCAGACCTGAAAGCAGTTCAGCGCTTCCTGGGCTTTGCAAATTTCTATCGGAAATTCATTAAGAATTTTGCCACCATTGCACATCCCATCACCTCTCTCACCAGGAAGTCTAAGTTCAAATGGACTACTGAAGCCCAGACAGCCTTCACTCAGTTGAAGAAAGCCTTTACCTCTGCACCAATTCTACGCCATCCTGTTCCTGAGCTGCCTTTTATTGTGGAGGTAGATGCATCCGAAGTAGGGGTGGGGGCGCTTCTGTCACAAAAGGACCCTGTAACTGCTGCCATCCACCCCTGCGCCTTCCTGTCCCGTAAATATTCCCCAGCAGAGCGCAACTATGATATAGGCAACAGAGAACTGTTAGCCATAAAACTAGCTTTGGAGGAATGGAGACATTGGCTGGAGGGAGCTCGCTATCCATTCATAGTTCTGACTGACCACAAAAACCTTGAATACATCCGTTCTGCTAAAAGACTGAACTCACGTCAGGCCAGGTGGTCATTGTTCTTCTCCAGATTTGACTTTACAATTTCTTATTTACCAGGGCCAAAAAATGTTAAGGCCGATGCCTTGTCTCGCAGTTTTTTATCAGAATCCCCACCGCGGCTTCCTCCACAATCCATTATCTCTGAGGACAGGATTTTGGCTTTCACCCAGACTGACATCTCTGAGGCCTTGTTACCTGCACAGGCTGAAGCCCCCCCTTCCACTCCCTCTGGTATGCTTTTTGTGCCCTTGGCTCTTCGTTTGCAGGTTTTGCAGCAGGTACATGCATCAAAGCCTGCAGCGCATCCGGGGTTTAGACAAACGTATGAGATTATCTCTCGCAACCTCTGGTGGCCATCAATTAGGCAGGATGTGCTAGCCTTTGTCCAGGCTTGTGAGGTTTGTGCCAGAAGCAAGGGCAGTACCTCTAAGCCCTCCGGTCTTCTACGTCCTCTACCAATACCTACTTGTCCCTGGACCCATTTATCTATGGACTTTATCACTGACTTGCCTCCGTCCCAGGGATGTTCCACGATCTGGGTGGTGGTAGACAGGTTCAGTAAGATGGCCCACTTTGTTCCACTTCCAAAACTGCCGTCTGCTAGAGAACTGGCATCTTTGTTCATTAAACATGTTTTCAGGCTCCATGGGGCACCAATTAACATTGTCTCAGACCGTGGCTCTCAGTTTATAGCCCAGTTTTGGAAGGCCCTTTGTTCTCAGCTAGGGATTAAGTTATCATATTCTTCAGCCTATCATCCCGAGACAAATGGCCAAACAGAAAGAACTAATCAGACTCTAGAGAAGATGGTACATTGTCTGATGGCCAATGATGAGGTGGAGTGGGTCAACATCCTTCCATGGGCAGAGTTTGCCTTTAATAATTGTGCCAGCTCTTCTACAGGGACCTCTCCCTTCTTCTGTGTTTACGGGTTGCATCCTCGTGTGTGCTCCTTTGATCTTCCAACCTCTGATGTTCCAGATGCCAACACCACGATTGAAAACTTCTCCAAAATCTGGTCTGACGTCAATCGTGCTATTTCTCGCTCGGTGCAGGCATTTAAGAAAACGGCTGATAAGAGGCGCTCAAAGGCTCCTGGATATAAAGTTGGTGACAAAGTGTGGCTATCATCCAGGAATCTGTCCCTGCATGTTCCATCCAAGAAACTTGGCCCAAAATTCATCGGGCCCTATGAGATTTCGGAGATTGTTAATCCTGTGTCCTATAGATTAAAACTCCCCCCGTCCATGCGCATTCCTAATGTCTTCCATGTTTCTTTGTTGAAACCTGTTCATTCTAGTCTCCAAGTAAATGAACCAGAACCTGTAGATGTGTCGGATAGCCAGGAATATGAAGTGGCATATATTCTTGACTCCAGACGAGTACGCAATTCCGTGCAATATCTTGTTCATTGGAAAGGTTTTGGCCCAGAGGATCGATCCTGGATCCCAGCTCGCGATCTCCATGCTGATCGCCTTAAGAAGAAGTTCCATCTTCGATATCCAAGTAAGCCTGGGGGTGCAGGAGCAACCCCTCGAGAAGGGGGGGGGTACTGTCAGTACTGGATCCCTCTAGGACCCAGCACTCTCACCTGACACAGCCTTGGCTGGGAAACACTGATTGGCCAGCTCTCCTTCAAAACACCTGTGGCTTCACCCAATCAGTGCTCGTGATAGAGTTACTCTGCTTAACTTGTGTGATCCAGCCTGACCTGTTTATCTGTAAACCTTGTGTATGACCCGGCTTGTTTGACCCTGCTTGTTGCTTCCGATTTGGTACCTTTCGAACTCTGACCCATCCGTGTATGACCTGGCTTGCCTAAACCACGCTTTGCCTGACTCCTGTAAGCAACATCCATTGCAGCGGTGCACTACTAGCACCAGCAACACCACCAACATCCACACCTGCGGTGAACTACAAGTTCCAGCCTTCCTGCTCATCACAACACCTACTTCAGCAGTGAACTACAAGTGCCAGCTGTCCCGCTCGTCTCAACCCTGCATCCGTGGTAAACTACAAGTCCCAACGCTGACCTGCTTCTCAAGACCTGCTCATGGTATGTGCTCTTGTTATTGAACTATAGGCATATTAGCACACCTGAACTGTTGTCTGCTGCTAGCCTGATATGAAACCTGACACGGAGCTGGCTAAATCCTCTCACTCCCTCATAGGAGAGTTCCTCTGCCCCGTTGGGCTTCAAAGCGGAGCAGGTAGGGCGGACTGTGTGGGAGGACCCCCTCACACCCGCAGGGCTGTACTGGGACAAAAATTTGGCCCTGGGCTTCATCCAGACTGGCCCACTTTAACAGGTCTCTCCCATGGTGGCTGGACAACTCCCACAACCCCCCCCCCCCCCGGCCACCCAAGCCCCCTCTCCCCCTTCACTAGCCCCTAGTCGTTCTACTTTATTAGCATAGAATGGCTGGTACTGGTACATATAGGCAGTACCAGTGGGGAAGCTAGACATTATTTCACCTGGGGCAAAGAATAAGTTTGGTACCCCCCTTTTCGGGACAAGATTAGGCAGAAGTGAGAAACTCCCAGGTCATAGCTGTTGAGTCAGCTGTCTGTCCCCTCCCCATGCTCCTGTCGTACCCCCTGCTCCTCTGGTCCTCCCCCTGCTTCTTTGTCCCCCCAGGTGAGCGCTGCAGGGAGGGAGAGGAGGTGAGCACTGAGGGAAAGGAGAGACAGAGGAGCGGAGGGGCGCGACGTTCCGCTGTCACTGAAGCTGGCCCACTGTGCCTTCGGCCCACCGGGAAACTCCCTGTAGTCCCAATGGCCAGTCCATCCCTGCACACCCGCCATTGCCACCCGGGGGCATGGAGAAAGATGGAAGATTGCCTCTGGGGGAGGTCTGCCTACTCCCAACTCCTGCAGTCTGGCTCCTCTCTCGAGTACACGCACAAAATACACTTAAAAAAAAAATACAATAAAAGAAGAAAGGATTGGATTATGCTGGCTGCCATTTAACCCAGAAGTCTTTTAACAAAAACACAAATGTCTAGTGCATTATCCCAAGCACTTTATTAGAGGATAAAAGATTCAATATATACTCACAAAACCAGCGTGAATCATAATGTTGTATAAAACCCAGGAACCATAAACAAGCCCATCGTGGAACTCCTCAGGTTCAAAGGGGTGATAATGCCAAGCTGATGTGTTTCAGGGGATATGTGCCCTTCATCAGTGAAAAAATTAGTTTTGCTTTGATGAAGGGACATGTCATCCGAAAAGTGTCAGCCTAGTATTATCATCCTTTTGAACCTGAGGAGTTCTACAGTGGGCTTGCTTCTGGTTCCTGGGATTTATACAATGCTATGATTCACACTGGTTTTAGTTTTTGCTGTTTGTGCAGTACAAGATTTCCCAGTCTTAAGAGGGCTATCCCTGGATTAACCAGACCATGTTGTACAGTGGTCACCATCACCTTTACTACTGTGCCTAGCTTTTTTAGGAACGCTTAGGCTGGCCATACACAGTTCGAATCTCAGACAGTTTCTGCTGACCCGGCCAAGACTCGAACCGTTAATGGGTAGGCTAAATGTACCAAGTTGATCGATCAAACCAGCCTGCCAAATTTATTTGTGATAATCACTGTCTTCTCCCGGCGCGGACGGCTTGCAGGAAAGAAATTTGCTTTAGCACTATAGTGTCAAGTTTTCAGACCTCAGAAGTCATTTATGCTAGAAGACTAAGGACATCTAATGATGGAAAAAAAGTACTGGGGGGACAGCTCTTATTGTTAATTTTATCTTTTCGCAAACAATTCATGTTTTACTGAAGTTCTGCTTTAAAGGGTCATTCCTCTCATGAATAATATTTTAGTGTTTGGTAGATGCTGGAGCGTTAAACCACCCAACAATTTGTTATATCTATCAGGGATTATATTTTTAATATCTGTGCGCTTGAGTTCCTAGCTTTGCACACCTCCTGTGACCATTTTGAGGATCTCCGCTCTCCCATTTATTTTAATTAATTTTTTATGATGGAAAATTCAACAGAAGGAGCTGGAACACACAAAGGTGGGTAGGAACAAGTCCACAAATGGACAGGATTTGGAAATTATGTCTGGGAGTAGGGATGAGCTTCTTATTCGACTCAAACTCATGTTCGACTTGAACACTGTATGTTCGATTGTTCGTCGAATTACGAACGTTTTTACGAACGTTTTGGGCCGTTCGCACCAAATTCGAGTTACGTTTTCACAGCCCATAATTCACTGTGGCATCGCAGTGCATTGCTGGCTGATGATTGGCCAAGCATGCACTATGACCTGCATGCTCGGCTCAGGGGGTTTAGTACATGCCCCACACTATAAAAAGCCGTCTGCAGGTCGGCCTTGTGTAGTGTGTTGCAGTGGTAAGAAGAGAGAGAGAGAGGGTGTCATATTTAGTAGGTAGATAGAGCAGGCAGACTAGTCAGTTAAAGTTACAGTGTGTAGAGTATATATATACATCTCAGGTGTTGTACATATATTTATACACTGTATAGTTTAGCTAGATCAGTTCTTCCTAATTTACTGGCGGGCAGGTGATTGTGCTAGCTGCAGTATTCTCACGTGGTGTATTGCCGGTGTCCTTTGCAGTGTGCACCATAAAGCTATGTAGTGTGTGTACTGCCCGTGTCCTCTGCAGATTGCACCTAAAGCTATGTAGTGTGTACTTCCCGTGTCCTCTGCAGTGTGCACCTAAAACTATGTGGTGTGTGTACTGTCTGTGCTATTTTTCTCAATGATTTTCATCCATATTGCAGGGACCAGGCATTACATTAAAGCCGCAAGCAGTTTTAAATTACTTTTTTCTTATAGTAATCTCATTTTGTCCAGGGACAGTTCTCAACACGTGCCACTTCACAGGCATACTATAGACACCCAGCAGGTACAATATTTAAATAAATTTTTCATTTTTTTATTTTTTATTTAAAGGATCACTAAAGGAAAACTTTTTTTAGCTAAATAGCTTCCTTTACCTTAATGCAGTGCTGTTTTCATTGTTTGTTTTTGCTTTGAAGTTACTGTAATTCTGCTCTGATCTCCACACTTCCTGCTTGTCTGGCTCCTTATGAAAAATCTCATGGCAGCTTTTCACTGTGGTCCAAGCTGTGTGTCTAAAACTCCTCAGAACCAATCAAATTAATTTTAAAAACAAAACACTGCCCTGGGATTCAATTTAAAAACAAAACACTGCCCTGGATTTGTTTGTTTTTGTTCTGTCTCTCTCTCTAATTCACATAAACACAAAATCAGTTTAAAAACGAAAGTGAAACTAGAGGCATATTATATGATTGATTTTTATCTGTTTTTAATCATTTTTAAAAGGAATCAGTTAACTTTTATGTCGCTATACCCTGTAAACAGTCATTTCAGCAAAAAAATGTTTTTCCTTTAGTGATCCTTTAACCATCATTAAAATCACTGCTCCAGAAAAACCGACTGTTTTTAAAACTTTTTTTCCATTGATACATGTTCCCCGGGGCAAGACCCGGGTTCTCAAAGACGTTTTATGACAATAACTTGCATATTCGGCTTTAAAATTAGCACTTTTGAATTCGAACGTTCGAGTCCCATAGACGTCAATGGGGATCTAAATGTTTGCGCGAAAGGTCGGTCCGTTCGAAGATTTTGGTGCGAACTGAACAGGGGGAGGTGTTTGGCTTATCCCTAGCAGGGAGATCTTACTGTTGACATAACCAAGAATATAAGTGTTATGTACTGAGCATACCTTGTAGTAGAGCTTGACTTTGTAGGAGGAGACCTCTCTTACAGCCCTGGCTCAGGAGTCACTGGAGTGAGGACAGTGAACTCGAGAGCGCAGTGAGGTAGTGCCTGGATGGTTGTGTAGTAGCTGCCACAGTAGAAGGATAATGACCCTCCAGGGATGGCTTGGAACTGCAGGTGGCAGCAGAGGTGGTTGCAGGTCAGCGGCCTGAAGAGCTGGTGGATGCAGGATCAGCAGCGATCTGGAGCAGGGTGAGACAACCTGGGTCAGGTGCAGAAGCAGTTCAGAGAAAAGCAGCAGGCAGTAGCAGGATCAGACAAGCTGGGTCGGAGCAGGGAATCAGGTAGTTAAACATAGCAGGCTGGAGTGTGGTCAGATAAACAGGCAGGGTCTGGCAACAGGTAAACAACAGAAGATTAAGCAGGGTCAAAGGCAAGCCAAAGGTCAGGATTGGAGATAACGGGTGGTCAAGCAAAGCCGGGTCGGTACAGGTAATAGACAACAGGTTCACAGGTTACTGGGTACAGAGCTGCAGATCAAACAGCAATGTACCTGTTCAGCTGCAGTGAGGCCCGGAACAAATGACAGAAAGCAGGAGTGCAGGGCCTGGCATGACAGGGTGTACACTGTACAGGGTGCACAGTAAGGGTTAAAGTAAGAGGGGTGGGGGAGTATCTGTGAAGGAAGCTTAGGGGGAGTGGCAATATATATATAGGAGAGGCGGGGCTGGAGTAGGGACAGTTAGCTGTGGAAGGAATTGGAAGAGGCAGTTTTTACCACCCTCCCTCCCTGTGTAGATATCTGTTGTTGTTGTTTGTGTGTTTTCTCTTTTGCAGGAGCAGGAAAAGATGGTCATCATGACAGCTTGGAGGTGGCAGTGTTTTCTGTTGGTCTTTTACGGTGGTAGTAAGAAATGTGATGAAAGGGGGTGGGGGGCTCATCAGTAGTATGTGCCCCTCTGGTGTATTACAGCTGAAGGTTTGTTGAAATACCGTAATGGTTGCACTGCGGGAGGGGGTTGTCTCCGAGCGGACTATATGGCTGGAGGCCTAATGTGTTATATGGGCCCGCAGTGTATTGGTTACAGATGTGTTGGAGTTCGGGGGGCTGCCAGAAAAGACCAACAGACTGTATTAATTAATGAATTAATTAAGTGTTACAGATGTTATATGTTTTATATCTATATTTGATTATTTTGAGTTGGAGTTTTTACCTTACAGTGTTTAAATAAATAGGCTGTTAAAGCCATTTTACTCCAAAATTAAGGTGTGGTCTCATTATTTTAGAAGTTAAGTATGGGGGTGGAGTAGAAGTGGTATAACGGTAAGAAATAAGGTTGGGTATCTCTGGACTACACTTGTCATGTCCTTTTAAAGGCCCATTGTGGCCAAGTAGCGTGCCAGTGCACAGACACGCATAGGTGCCGCTGTCCAGTCTGTATAGGAATGTATGTGCGCAAAAGCCCTTGTTCTGTTCCAGCAGGTCCCTGAAAATAAGAATCTAGTAAACCCTTTAATACAGCAACATTATAATATATTTTTCCCCCATAAGCGTTCAGGCCTGATCATTCTGGCAAAGGGGACGTACAATTTTCTGAGATACAGAGATGATATCCTTACAAATAAACTGTGATGATATTATTAGAAATGACCCATGATATCATCATATTGCATTTTATTGCTGTACTTCCATGTCTTCTGATAATCCCCTCTCTCCCCATGCACAGGACAACATGGATTTCTCCTAAACACATAATGATATTAAGACTGTGTTCTAATAATAGTTCTTCTAAGATCCTGACAGTGCCATCTCTTTCCCTTCCCTCCTCAGTTATGAATGAACTTTCCCACAGCATCCGTTATTGATTGAGAGGTATCCGGCTTCCTGTCCAGGCACAGGAGATATTATAGTAGTAGAATCAGCGTGTGTGTCACCTCAGTTCTTTGTGTGATGAAGGCTATCGCTGGATTAGCTCTTGTTATTATCTGACACCAATCTCGACCTTGTTTAACATTGATTGCCTGTGACCTTGCCCCATATGTGACTGGGGGATGTTTTCAGCTGACCCGGCCTTCATTTCCTGGTACATTTCACAATTTCACAAGTCCCTGAGGACAGTGTAGCTTGCTATTAAATGTTCTGCAGAATATCTCTTTCTTGTATCTAAAGAAAACTCACAACTGTCCTCCCACTCTTTTATAGCAAAGTCAGGATTAAAACCTCCACAGAGCACTAGCTAAGGAAGTTAATAACAATTCACAGTTGTAAGCCACATTTTGCTATTTGTTCAGATTCATAATTCAGTAAAGTTTTATAATTGGCAGTAGAAGTGTTATTTCATTTTAAGAAGATCACTATGAAGCCGTGTACACACGATCGGTTCGTCTGATGAAAACGGACCGATGGACCGTTTTCATCGGACGAACCGATCGTGTGTGGGGTTTTTATCCATCGGTGAAAAAATATAGAACCGGTTTAAATTTTTTCTCATTGTTAAAAAAACGATAGAAAAAATCAATCGTCTGTGGGGAAATCCATCGGTCAAAAATCCACGCATGCTCAGAATCAAGTCGACGCATGCTCGAAATCATTGAACTTCATTTTTCTCAGCACGTCGTACTGTTTTACGTCACCGTGCTGGACACAATCAGTGTAGGCAAGACTGATGAAAGTCAGCTTCATCGGATATCCGATGAAAAAATCCATCGGATTAGATTCCATCAGATATATTCAATCGTGTGTACAGGGCTTAAGAATTAAGGGATAATAAAAGTGCTGATACATTTGTTAACAGCACTTGTTGAATGAAACTGTCAGGGAAGAAACTGGAGAAGAACTCGCAGATATGCCAATACCTGTTATGGCTGCACTAATCCGCTCATGTACATTAGCGCGTAACGGCGAACGCACGTTAGCAAAGGCATGACGAGGTGGAGAGTGAGGCCACATAGGGTTAATAATGCGAGGAGGTTATGTGGGAGTGTTGTAGAGGCGGAGGCTGGAGGACCAAGCAAGTGGGGGTGGAGCGGTATAAGAGGAGGGGGCGGGAACGTCCCGAGGCACTTGGGGGAGTTTTATTTGAGAGAGGAAGCTTTCCCACCCACCCTTCCTATTGTATGAGTTTTTTCTGTGTTGTTGGTTTGTTTTCTTTTATTTCAGGTTTGGATTCTGGACGTCATAGCAGCTGGAACTGGCGGTGTCTTTGGTCTTTGACGGTGGCAAAATCAGATGTCATGTAAATGGTGGGGGGTTCATCGGTGGTATGTGCCCTTCTGGTGGTATTCCAGTGGAACGGTGTCTGCTGGAATACGGTAATGATTGCACTGCGGGAGGGGATTGTCTCCGAGCTGGTTTCGGCTGGAGGCCTGGTATGGTAAAATTATGGTCCCGCAGTGTAGTGGTGGAAAGTGGGAAATTTCAGGGTGCCGTCAGAGACCAATAGACTGGGAGTTGAGAAACTGTGTAAAAATGGAAAATGTGTTAATGGAAAAAATTTGATTAAAGTTATTATAGTTGGAGTTATTTATGTTATTGTTTAATAAAAAAAGGCTGTTATGGCCATTTATACTCCAACTTTGGTGTGGTCTATTTATTAGTATGGTTAAAGGGTCTATGGTATGTGAAGGTTATAGAAGGAGTATGGGATAGATAAAGGGGTGTTAAGGTTATGTGGGGGATATCTCGATTACACTGGTCATGCCTCTTGGAGGACCAGTCTTTAAGTCTCCCAGTCAGGAGAGGTCCACAGGTCCACAGGTATATGTTCTTCAAGTACTTGATGGAACCAGTGATGACCACTCTGGAATTTGAGATGTACAATAATATATCATAAAGCCCAGATTTTTCCAAAGCTGTTTTAATAGTCGACCAGTTACAGTAAAATAACTAAAGGAATCCAACATGTTTCAGGGGCCATAAACAGCCACCTTCTTCGGGGCTTAGTATAGTGTACTGGAGTGTTTGGTGAACTCGAGCAAGCTCCTGAGTGGACAGATCTGTAGCAAGAATCAGACCCCGAAACATGTTGGATGTCGTTTGTTATTTAACTGTAACTGTAACTAGCTTTCAAATAAGAAGATATTATTTGGCACTGGTTCCATTACATATGGATGTCTTAATTCTAAAGTGACCCCAGTTTGTCTACTGGCCCCCAGTTTTGGTGGAGAGCTGCCAAACCTCGGTGATCAGGCTGGGGCTGCTGTTAGAAATCAAGGGACCCTCAAGGGAAATCAGGGGCTTACTTGACAGGGCCCTGCTTCTCCCCCTCCCCCAGAAAATATCAAACTATATTTTTATTGAAAATGCACTAAAATCATTATTGTATGATATATTTACCAGATCTATCCATCACTCTCCATCCTGAACTTGTGTGAGCTTGTGTGCCTGCAGCAGCTGTCATTGGGAGAGGAGAGGAGGGAAGCCGGTAGAGGATCAGTGTTTGCAGCAAGGCAGTACAGCTGGCCCCCCTGTTCAGTAGGCGCCTGGGCCCCCCTTTTGAACTGATGGGGCCCGGGCCCAGTACAAGAGGGTTGGCTGTACTGCCTTATCAGTAGGCTTGGATTAGGCTCAAGAAATTACCTCTTTTACTGTCTGAAAGTTTATTTCCAGTGCCTCGTTCCTACTACTTTTTTTCCTTTAAAAGAGACATCATCAATGTCACCACCGAAATCCAGCTGAGATGTTTGTGGTTTGGTTCTTTCTTAATGTTTTAGGTGTTTGGGAAGCTGTAAGCATAGACAGTGCACCATACACAAGCTGATGGTTGCATTGGTACCTGGCCATCTCTAAGCTGACAGATCAAGGCCTGTGTAAGGGTTTGCTTTCTAAATGAACAAGAGCAGTAACTCATGCCGCGTACACACGGTCATTTTTTGTGATGAAATAAAACAACGTTTTAAAAAACGTCATTTAAAATGATCGCGTGCGGGCTTTACGTCATTTTTTGTCTTCTGAAAAACGACCAAAAAAAAATTCGAACCTGCTTCAATCTTTTATGTCGTTTTTCAAAATGTCGTTTTTTGTGGTATAAAAAATGATCGTGTGTGGGCTAAAACGATGTTTAAAACAACGTTTTTAAACCTGCGCATGCTCAGAAGCAAGTTATGACGTGAGCTTGAATGGAACAGAGTGCCGTCGTACGTGTTGTATGTAACCCGCGCTTTGCAAGAGCATTTTCAGAAAACAATGGTGCGTAGGCAACGTCGTTTTTTAAAATTAAGTTTGAAAAACGTTGTTTTTTTCATGAGAAAAAACGTTTTTTTACAAAACAAAAAACGACCATGTGTACGTGGCATCAGAGTGATTGGGCACAATAGCATGATGACATCATAATTTCCACCTCGACCAATCAGAGAAAATCTTGAATTCACTGATGAATCCTGAATGGTGGAGAGGAACTCAGTCCAACTTCACCCACATCGATGTTGAAACAGAGCATGTCTTAAGCATGGGCCGAATATCAGGTGACATCGGCCGGTTCAATAGAAACCAGCCAACATTTGGCTCATGTGTACGGCAGGCAGTTGGCCTCTGCCAAAGGGGCACGAGTGAAATGGGTCTGCCGATCGATATCCAATTAGCACTTTTAGCCAATGGCTGAGAGCGCTGACCAGGGTGTTCTGCCATTGCTGCAAGTGTTTAGTGGGATAGACTGCCTTTTGCTGCATCCCATTAAGGTTCCAGTGTTGTAAAAGGAATATTGCAACCCTAAAATGTAGTTAAATATTCCACACTATTAGAAACTTTCATCAAAGATATAGAGATTGGGATTTGTTTATGAAAAAAAATTGTGTTACCCATGGCAACCAAGCAGGACCTCTTTTTTAATATTCACCTCTACACTGCAAAAATGACAGTGGGGAGCTGATTAGTTGCTAGAGGCAACAAGAAATATTATTTTTAGCACTTTTCATGCAGAAGCCGTTGAGTGCAGGACATTGCTGGAAATGCTGTAATTTGACCTCAAAAGCTGTGCAGAGAAAATTGAATTTTTTTGGCAGTTTTAGAAAATCACAACTGACTGCAAAATGAAATGGAAAAAGGTAATTCTGAATAACACTAAATGACAAATGACTTTTCGCAGAGATTACATATATATATATAATCTTTTATAATAATATTTTAAAATATATAATATTTTCCATTTTAAATTTTCATTTCCTAATTTTTAACATCCCTTTGCTTTATACAACAACAACAACAACAACTTATTTTCAGTAATAGTTAAGAAATGGAAAAATAATGATAGCCAAAAATGCAGACAGTGAAAATTATAGTGCACCATTTACCATTGGTGGTCATTCAGTGAAGAAATATCCTCTTACATTGGTGGTCAGTGGATAAAGGCCCCTTATCTTGGTGGTCAGTGGAGAAATGCCCCCTTATATTTGATTATTATCTTAGAAATACCCCCACATTAGTGGTCAGTGTAGAATTGCCTCCTTACATTGGTGGTCAGTGGAGAAATAACCACTTACATTGGTAATCAATGGATGAATATCCGCTACATCAGTGGTCAATGGGGAAATGCCTCCTTACATTAGTGGTAGGTGGAGAATTGCCTCCTTATCTTGGTGGTCAGTGGAGAAGTAGGTCCCACATTGGTAGTCAGTGAAGGAATAACCCCATTACATTGGTGCTCAGGGGAGAAACTATTTCTTACATTTGTGGTCAATGGAAAAATAACCACTTACATTGGTAATCAATGGAGAAATATCCCCTACATCAGTGGTCAGTGGAGAAATGCCTCCTTACATAGTGGTCAGTGGATAATTGCACCCTAACCTTGGTGGTCAGTGGAGAAGTAGCCCCCACATCGGTGGTCAGCAGAGGAATAACTCTCCTTACATTGGCGGTTAGTGGAGGAATAACCCCTTTTCATTGTTGCTCAGTGGAGAAGCGATTCCTTACATTAGTGGTCAGTGGAGAACTGCCCCTTTACATTGTTGATGACTAGGCATGCAAGGAGGAAAGTGGCAGAAGCAAAATGTTTAAAGCCTAGATTTACTTTTATTCATGCTCTTGTATCATAAAAAGCCTACTGATTTTGTTTTGGTTCATCTGTTACTATTCCCTGTTTGATGCAGGACTCCAAATTGGAGATAAGCCTGTAATACACCCTCCTCCATACTATTTCTTAGGTAATCTGGGAGCTCTTGGCGATGGACGACCACTCTGACCATTTAAGAGGGATCGGGGTCTGGTTGTTCGGGTCTGGGCTCCGCAGAAGCAGTACTAGAAGGGCTTACCTGGGTGATCCTTGGAGCACACAGGTAGGACTCAGGGGGGAGCGGTGAGTTACTTTATCGTTGTAGAAGGTAACTACAGTTTAAACTATACGAGGTATTCTCATATATGCATGTAACAATAACCTACCCATACGTGTACTGTATTCTGATGCATTTCTGTAATTTCTTTTTTACTCTGCTCTTGTTCTGTAACTTTAAAAAAAAAAAAAAAAATTCAATAAATAATATTGTTTAAAAAAAAAAAAAAGCCTAATGATTTCAGAGGTTTTAAAGGGTCCTCCTTCATCAGGACTTGGTACTGTTGAACAAAATGTGGCTAGGCACCCAATCAATGTCTGAAGAAATCATATTAATTACCCCCACCCCCAAGGTGCCTCCAGTTTTACCAGTCCAGACTACTAAAAGGTAATTTTCTCCACACTCCTTAAAGAAGAATTAACATGAAAGGATATTTTATACATAGTTACATTGGTCCACTTTGCATATACCATTCCAGGTCGTTGCCCCTGAAAGACAAAAAATGAAAACAAGCCTGTGCCGAACAGCTGCCCTTCTGTATTCAGAGAACAGGTACGGTCCTGCAGCAGCAACCACCCACACAAGTGTGAACCTAGCCTGATGCCTAGTACATCCCGGCTGACGTTTTACCGCCGGGAAACCAGGGGGGGAAGCCAAGAACCTGCTCGGTCAGTCTTTCCCCTACACAAGGCCGGGTTTCCCGACAGGAAAACTGCCATGAGAGCTTTGGTCGGGAAACCCGGCCGTGTATGCTCCACCACAGTCTTTTCCCATAGGAAAGCCGCCGGCTTAAAAACCGCCAGGAATCCCAGCGGGAAAAAAGAGAGCTGGTTCTCTTGTTTTTTTCGGTAGTTTTCCTGCCAAGAAAATTGCGATGGAGCATACACACGGCTGTGATTCCCGGCCAAAATCTCTCATGGCGGTTTTCCTAATGGGAAACCCGTATGTGTGTACGAGGCTTGAAGGTATGTGGGAGTAAAAAAAAAGCAACATACAGTACCTGCTGCCGAGAATGTGTTGATTCTCGGCGACAGGGTGCTGACATCTCGCACTCGCTGGAATAGTAAAAGCACATTCCAGCGAGCGCATCATAGAAGCGACGGGGATCGAACTTGGATTCCCGCCAATTCTACACGTGGGCGGGGTTTGGTATGAATCCTGAGGGGGAACTCCCCGCCGGATTTTAAATAAAAACCCGGCATGGGTTCCCCCCTCAGGAGCATACCGGGCCCTTAGGTCTGGTATGGGTTGTAAGGAGACCCCCCTACGCTGAAAAAACAGCGTGGGGGTCCCCCCACAATCCATACCAGACCCGTATCCAAAGCACGCCGCCCGGCCGGTCAGGAAAGGAGTGGGGGCGAGCGAGCGCCCCCTCCTGAGCCGTACCAGGTAGCATGCCCTCAACATGGGGGGGTCAGGTGCTCTGGGGCAGGGGGGCGCACTGCGCCCCCCCACCCCAGAGCACCCTGTCCCCATGTTGATGAGGACAGGGCCCCTTCCCGACAACCCTGGCCGTTGGTTGTCGGGGTATGCGGGCGGGAGGCTTATTGGAATCTGGGAGCCCCCTTTAATAAGGGGGCCACCAGATACCGGCCCCCCACCCTATATGAATGAGTATGGGGTACATCGTACCCCTACCCATTTACCTGCAAGAAAAGTGTAAACACAAATAAACCACACAGGGTATTAAAATATTTTATTAGTCTGCTCCGGGGCCCCCCTCTCTTCTTTAGCTCTTTCACGAGGGGGGGGGCTTGCTTCTTTGAAGTCTTCGGGTGGGGGCCGCTCTTCTTCCCGCCATCTGGTTCTCTTCCGTTCTCTTATAAAAGCGACCCCCCCCGGCGGCGGAAGAGAACCAGATGGCGGCGAAGAACAGCGGCACCCACCCCCCCTGCCGAAGACGTCAGAGGAAGCCCGCCGGAGGGGGGCCCCCCCGGCGGCGGAAGAGAACCAGATGGCGGGAAGAAGAGCGGCCCCCACCTGAAGACTTCAAAGAAGCAAGCCCCCCTCGTGGAAGAGCTAAAGAAGAGAGGGGGGGCCCCGGAGCAGACTAATAAAATATTTTAATACCCTGTGTGGTTTATTTGTGTTCACACTTTTCTTGCAGGTGAATGGGTAGGGGTATGATGTACCCCATACTCATTCACTTAGGGTGGGGGGCCAGTATCTGGGGGCCCCCTTATGAAAGGGGGCTCCCAGATTCCGATAAGCCTCCCGCCCGCATACCCCGACAACCAACGGCCAGGGTTGTCGGGACGGGGCCCTGTTCTCAACAACATGGGGACAGGGTGCTCTGGGGTGGGGGGCCGCAGTGCGTCCCCCTGCCCCAGAGCACCTGACCCCCCCCATGTTGAGGGCATACTGCCTGGTACGGCTCAGGGGGGGGGGGCGCTCGCCCCCACTCCTTTCCTGACCGGCCGGCCGGGCGGCGTGCTTTGGGTATGGTATGGATTGTGGGGGGACCCCCACGCCTTTGTTTTAGCGTAGGGGGGTCTCCTTACAACCCATACCAGACCTTAGGGCCCGGTATGCTTCTGAGGGGGGAACCCATGCCGGATTTTTATTTAAAATCCGGCGAGGAGTTCCCCCTCAGGATTCATACCAAACGCCGCCCACGTGTAGAATTGGCGGGAATCCAAGTCGGATCCCCGTCGCTTCTATGATGGCTTTGTCTCTATCGCGGCAAGCCATCTCGCTGAGAAAGGGAGCGAGATTGACACAATATCGCGGTCACCTACTTTATATTCTCACCTCTATGACTGAAGTATTGGTCTGGTGTTGCAGCTGTCCCCTGTTGGCTCTAAACTCGAGAACTGAGCAATCATGTTGACTGCTGATTGCTCAGTTCTCTGTCTGATCTGGGCAGAGAGCATTGCTTGTCAGTCACTGCTTTCTGCTCTGCCCCTCATTTGAGTGCTGAGCTGAGGAGGGGATGGGAGCGGCTGGCTCAAGCTCTCAGCCACATGCTGAACAACTGCTGATCAGGCATCTGGGTGGATCTGGACAATATGGTCAGGATCGTTTAAGAGCCTGGCAGCAGACTTGGGCCACAGGAGTGCAAAAGTAAGGGCGCTTCTGTGACCCTGTCTGGGCAGGGGGCGGATACAGAGTCTAGTCTCAGGAGGGTCACTGCCAGAAAATATTTTTTGGGGGAAATGTATCGGGGGGGGGGGGGAAATGGCTTCAATCATCACGGAACCATGGTTGTTATGATGTCAGGATGATTGAGGTGCATTATTACTATTATTAAATTGTTATATAAAATGAAATAGTTCAACTCACCATAATGCAGAAACAGTGGGAGCCCTAAGCGTGTCACTTGCCACCGTCACCTGCCACCAGATGCAGATTGTCACTTGCCACATCAGCTGCCACACATTGCGGATTGTCACTTGCCACACTGCCTGTCACCAGATGCGGATTGTCACTTGCCACATCGCCTGTCACCGGATGCAGACTGTAACTTGCCACGTCGCCTATCACCAGATGCAGATTGTCACATCACCTGTCACCAGATGCATATTGTAACTTTCCACGTCGCCTGTCACCGGATGCAGATTGTAACTTGCCACGTCGCCTATCACCGGATGCAGATTGTCACTTGCCACGTCACCTGTCACCAGATGCAGATTGTCACTTGCCACGTCGCCTGTCACCAGTTGCGGATTGTCACTTGTCATATCGTCTGCCACACGTTGCGGATTGTCACTTTCTGTGTCTTTTTCCTGCTAAGGTGGTCTCTTGCTGTGTCCTAGAGTCAGGCAGCAGATTACCAGTCAGACATTAGAGATGATGTCATCTCTCTGCTCCCCCGCACACCAGCTCCCTGATTGGCCAGCCATCCGCTCACACATCCAGCTGCTTGCCCGCTCTCTCACCCCATCACCAACCGAGCTGCCCGGCCCGCCCGGGGAGCTGCCTGCTCTCTCACCCGCAGAGCTGGCCACCTGCCCACTCACTCACTCGCATTCTTGGGGGGGCAATTGCCCCCCCTGGATCTGCCCCTATGTCTGGGCTGGACTCACCCCCTTGTAAAAGAACTAAAACTTCTTGCTTTGCAAAGCGAAGGTTTATTTGCCACATTAAAAAAGATGACTGCAGATTATCATACTGAAATGATGTGCCTCCCGAGACAGCTTTTATGCACTGATTACATAACAAAGATGTTGCATAACATATTACATAGCCAATGAGATGTTAATATTAAGCATTATTTTTTCTCAAAGTTCAAAGCCCCTTCCGGCTGAAGGTCACATATGACAACTGTTGGGATTGAGTGGTAGATATGAACCAACATATAACCAGATAATGGCATTACAAAAACATAATAAAGGTCAACAAAACTGTTATCTCAACTGCATAACAGATGTCCATGAAGAGATAAAAACTATATGACAGTCTTTATGTTAGAAGATGGAGTTTCTAGCAAAATGGCAGTGATAGTTTCTTAAAGTGGAACTTTACACAGAAGGGGAAGTTCTGCTTGTTTGCATCCCCCCTCCACTGTCATTTTTGGGACTTTTATGGGGGGGGGGGAGCAGCTACCTGGTCTAGGTCTAGGGGAACAAAAAAAATAAGATTTACTTACATGATCCTCTGCTTCTCCCTGCAGCTAGACCAGTCCCTGTAGAATACCCCCCCCCCCCCCCACTAGTCTAGGATCCTGATGGCATAGTGACCAAAGCAATGCTATAGCCCTCCATTGGATATGTTGACGTCAAGGACAGTCTACCACTGGAGCATGAGGGAGCGCCATCTACTGAGGTAGAGGAAAATCAGGTAAGGAAGTCATTTCTCCTTCCCCCTAGACCAGGCATGTCCAAAGTCCGGCCTGCGGGCCAGTTCGGCCAAGGTTTTATACGGCCCCTCAGTTGGAATTTGCTTTTATCACTTTTGTGCCCCCCCCCCCAAGCTCCACACATGGTAGGGATGAGCTTGGTTTAAAATATATATATATATATATATATATATATATATATATATACTCTAATCCTTGAGCGCCTCTCACTGATAAGCTGGACGTGTTGCTGGGTCGTGTTCCAAAGCCCGTTGGGAAGCTGACAGTGCGCATCGCCAATAACAGACACTCAGTAATTTCCTGGTGTACAGCTGCAGAGCTCTCAGTGTCTCAGTGCCTGTGATTGGCGGCGGTGATTGGCTGAGGGGCTGCGCGCTGTCAGCATCCTAGCGGGCTTGCCTGAGGTCATCCTTGCAGTGAGAGGCACTCGAGGATTTCTTAGGGGATAAGATACGTTTACTAATGTAATGGATATAACGCAAATATTAAAATTTATATATAGATAAAAGAATTTAAAAAAAAACTAGCTCCTCCTTGCCCTGATCGGAGCTTGGGGGCCACAGAAGAGATAAGGGCAAATTACAAGTGGGGGCCAGAGAGAAGGTACAATATATAAAAAAATATATATTGTAGCAGAGCGTCCCAGAGAGAGCCTGGGAAAGTCCAGTTCGGGGTTTATACCTCTCCCAGGCTCCTCTCTTACACATTCAGGGATCTCTGATCCCTGATCCAGGTCAGGTGTTGGCCCTCTCCCCCAGGCCAATTTAAGCTCACCTGAGCTAACAGCCATGGCTCTGTCCTGGGAAACAGATAGTGTGGATCTGTAGGAGCAAGGAGGTTGTTAAAAGACTGGTGAGCAGTTTGTGTTTTGAGCTAACAAGCGGTAGGCTTGTTTGGCTTAGTAGTTAGGGCCTACATATCGTGTAGTTAGAGCCGAGACACGGCTAGGTGTTTGTTTAAACTATTTTTGTTTGTTTTGTTTTCTGCACACTGTATAGCACCTGTAAATAGACTTTGTATAGCACCAATAAATATCCCACTGTTGTTCACTTATCCTATGGACTTTGGTATCTGTGCCTGCTCATCCCAGGGAGCTTTTGTACCCGCTACCTATCCCCAAGCTTACATATGGTGGAGAATGCGGGCAGCAGTAGTAAGTTACTATTTTAAAAGGCCAGTATCTAAAGTGACAACATGGAGGAAATCCTCAAACAAATGATGTTATCCAATGCTGCACAACAGCAAGCAAACGCTGCACAACAGCAAACTAACGCTGCATTGCAGCAAGCCAATGCTATCGCACAGGAGCAAACCAAGGCGCTGTACAAACAGATTGGTGCTGCACAGGAGCAATCGCAGAGGCAGATTAGTGCTGTACAGGAGCAATCGCAGAGGCTGTTTGAACAGCTTGCCACTGCTGCAGAAGTGGATAGGAAAACCCTGACTAAGGTTGCAGAGACGCTAGCACAGTGGGCACCTGCGGAAATTAAGGATATGGGAGACAAGCCTTCAGCCATCCATGTGGCTCGCTTTCTGTCTAAAATGACTACGGATGATGATCCAGAGGCCTTCCTGTTAACGTTTGAACGGACCGCTGAGAGGGAATGTTGGCCTAAAACCAAGTGGGCAGGACTGATTGCCCCCTTACTTTCTGGTGAATCGCAGAAGGCCTACTATGATCTGGAGTCAGCAGAAGCAGAAGACTATGAAAAGGTCAAGCAGGAAATTCTGGCGCGACTCGGCGTCACCTTGGCCGTTCAAACCCAACGGGTCCACAGCTGGTTCTTCCAAATCGAGAGGCCCCCAAGATCGCAGATGTTCGACCTAATCCAATGGTGCGAAAATGGCTACAGCCTGAGTCCCTGTCTGCGCCACAAATAGTGGAGCGTGTGGTCATGGACCAATTCCTGAGGTCACTCCCAATTCCCCTGCAGAAGTGGGTGAGTCAAGGAGACCCCAAGTCGGCAGATAACCTGGTGGAACTCGTCGAAAGGTACTTTGCTGCAGAGAACCTGGTCACCACCCCAACGCCCGCACGGACTTTCCACCCAAAGCCACGGTCTCCCCAGGCAACCGGTAAGACTGTTCCAGGGGAAGTGGGTGGTAAGCATGGCAAGGAAATAGGGGGGAGGATTTGTGGTGCCAGGACTGAAGTTTGGCGTCCCAAGCAAGGGAAACCACTGCCTGTCAGCAAACCAACTTGGGGAAACATCAGGTGTTTTCGTTGCCAAGAGCTGGGACATGTTGCAGCAAACTGTCCATTGACTGATGAACCAATGCAGTGTGATCTGTCTATTAGAAGGCAGTCTATGTTTGCTGCTGTTTCATGCACTGCAGCGCCAAATGTGGGGAAACACATGTGTCACATGACTGTTAATGATAAGCCTATTACGGCCTTACTGGACTCTGGAAGTCTGGTTACTTTGGTTACAGCTGACATGGTTGAAACTGTGAATTTTCATGCAAAAAAAGTTGCTGTGATCTGTGTACACAGGGATACCCGGGAGTATCCTATAGCCACAGTTCAGTTTAAAACTGGCTTAGGTACGGTGTCCCATGCGGTCGGACTTGTGCCCCACTTGGTGCACGAGGCCATCATTGGTAGGGACTTCCCTAAGTTTTGGGAACTGTGGGATCGTCCCGACCCGGTCACAGTACCTGACTCAGTCGCAGAGCCAGAGCTCCTGGCTACTTCCGATATTGTGGGTTCAGGGGACTCATCTCAGGGCTCTCCGAGTTTTCCTTTCTCGGTTATGGCAGGAGAGCTGGAGGAGCCTGAGGAAGTCCCCACAACCAGTAGAGCCGGACAGCCGTCTGCCAACTCGGAGCCTATGTTGGAGTTTACTGACCTTAATGTGCACAAGGAAAATTTTGGTACTGAGCAGAGAAAAGACCCTACCCTTGCCAGGGCCTGGGAAAATGTAATGGTGATTAATGATGTACCTGTTGAACCAGGGGATAGGCCCTATTTTCCTTATTTCAGCAGCAATGATGATTTACTGTATCGTGTATGTAAAAAGAATGATGAGGTTACTGAACAGTTGGTGGTCCCCAAGCCTTACAGAAGGGTGGTGTTGGAACTTGCCCATGGGCACTTGCTAGGAGGCCATTTAGGGGTTGAGAAAACCACTGAAAGAGTGTTGCGCAGGTTTTACTGGCCTGGGATACAGAAAAATATTGGAAATTATTGTCAATACTGTCCTGTGTGTCAGATGTCAGCCCCCCAGCCCCACTTCCGAAGTCCTTTAGTGCCCTTGCCCATTATTGAAGTGCCCTTCGAGAGGATTGCCATGGACCTTGTGGGTCCCCTCCCCAAATCCGCCCGTGGTCATCAGCATATCCTCGTGATTATGGATTACGCTACCGTTACCCTGAGGCCGTTCCCTTACGCGCCGCATCTGCTAAAAATGTTGCCAAAGAGCTGTTTATGGTGTTCAGTCGGGTGGGCATCCCTAAAGAAATCCTGACAGACCAGGGTACCCCATTTATGTCACGGATAACTAGGGAGCTGTGCAAGTTATTTAAGGTGACGCAGTTGCGAACCTCTGTGTATCATCCGCAAACGGATGGCTTGGTGGAACGTTTCAATAAGACGTTAAAGGGCATGTTAAAAAAGGTTGTTGACAAAGATGGGAAAGACTGGGACTTCCTGATACCGTACCTGATGTTTGCTATCAGGGAGGTTCCCCAGTCCTCTACAGGGTACTCTCCATTTGAGTTGCTTTATGGGAGACACCCTCGGGGACTCTTGGACATAGCCAAGGAAACGTGGGAGGGGGAACAGACACCCCACAAAAGTGTAATTGAGCATATCGCTCAAATGCAGGACAGGATTGCAGCCGTAATGCCAGTGGTGAAAGAACATTTACTACAGGCACAAGCAGCCCAACAGAGAATATACAACCGGGGGGCCCAACTCCGTGTTTTCTCACCGGGTGACAGGGTCCTCGTTTTAGTTCCCACTGTTGAGAGCAAGTTCTTGGCTAAGTGGCAGGGCCCCTTTGAAGTAATTGAAAGAGTTGGGGAAGTCAATTACAAGGTGTATCAACCAGGTAAAAGGAAGCCCAAACAGATTTACCACGTGAACCTGTTAAAGCCCTGGAAGGATAGACTGGCGTTAACTGCGAGGTCCCTAACGCCTAAGGGTACTGAATCCCCTCTGATCCCTGAGGTCACGATTCCAGACACCCTGTCAGATTCCCAAAAACAAGAAGCTAGAGAGTTCCTAATAAGGAATAGAGAGAAATTTTCAGAGTTGCCTGGCACGACTTCAGCGGTTCAGCATGATATTGTTACTGAACCTGGGGTCCGTGTCAAGCTCAAACCGTACCGAATTCCTGAAGCGAGGAGAAAGGACATCAGTGATGAAGTTAGAAGGATGTTGGAACTAGAGGTCATTGAGGAATCCAATAGAGACTGGTCTAGCCCCATCGTGTTGGTCCCAAAACCGGATGGCACTTGGAGGTTTTGCAACGACTTCAGAAAGCTCAATGCAGTAACAAAGTTTGACACATACCCGATGCCCAGGGTAGATGAACTTATA
This sequence comes from Rana kukunoris, assembly GCA_029574335.1. Classification (NCBI taxonomy): domain Eukaryota; kingdom Metazoa; phylum Chordata; class Amphibia; order Anura; family Ranidae; genus Rana; species Rana kukunoris. The sequence continues at coordinate 52,939,602 of CM056057.1, forward strand.
GATCGACTTGGCAAGGCCCGTTATCTGACCACTTTGGACTTGACCAAAGGATATTGGCAAATACCCCTGACTAATAGTGCCAAAGAAAAGACTGCGTTTGTGACCCCGGAGGGATCATTCCAGTATAAGAAAATGCCTTTTGGGTTGCAAAATGCCCCTGCAACCTTTCAGAGGGCCATGGACAGGACCCTAAGACCGCACCAGCAGTATGCTGCAGCTTATTTAGATGACATAGTGGTGCATAGCACTGACTGGGAGTCTCACTTGCCCCATGTCCAAGCTGTCCTTGATTCCCTCTTCAAGGAAGGTTTTACGGCAAATCCCCAAAAATGTGCCATTGGTTTGGAGGAAGCCAAGTATTTGGGCTACACTATTGGCCGTGGAGTTATTAAACCCCAAGTGAATAAAGTAGAAGCCATCCAGGAGTGGCCACGTCCTGCAAACAAGAAGCAGGTCAGGGCCTTTCTTGGCATTGCGGGATATTATAGAAGGTTTATTCCAAATTTTGCCACTATAGCTGCCCCACTGACAGACCTGACGAAAGGGAAAGACTCCGTAATGATAAAATGGTCCCCAGTAGCAGAAGAATCTTTCCAAGTCCTGAAGAAGGCTCTTTGTGCACAGCCAGTGCTATACTCCCCCGATTTCTCCAAAGATTTTTTGGTTCAGACAGATGCCTCTGATGTAGGTATCGGGGCAGTACTATCACAGGTATACAATGGGGAAGAACACCCTGTGGTCTACCTAAGCAGAAAGCTCAATGATCATGAGAAAAAATATGCAGTCATTGAAAAGGAATGTTTAGCCATAAAGTGGGCCGTGGACGCGCTCAGGTACTACCTGTTAGGGCGCCAGTTTGAGTTAATAACTGACCATGCTCCCCTGAAATGGATGGCCCAAAAGAAGGAGACTAATAGGCGGGTGAACCGGTGGTTTTCGGCCCTCCAGGATTATTCCTTTTCGGTAAAACACAGGCCAGGTGTTGAGATGGGGAATGTAGATGCCCTGTCCCGTGTTCACTCCTGTTGGGCTACAGGTGTTCCAACCCTGGGGTTGAAACAAGAGGGGAGGGTGTGTAGCAGAGCGTCCCAGAGAGAGCCTGGGAAAGTCCAGATCGGGGTTTATACCTCTCCCAGGCTCCTCTCTTACACATTCAGGGATCTCTGATCCCTGATCCAGGTCAGGTGTTGGCCCTCTCCCCAAGGCCAATTTAAGCTCACCTGAGCTAACAGCCATTGCTCTGTCCTGGGAAACAGATAGTGTGGATCTGTAGGAGCAAGGAGGTTGTTAAAAGACTGGTGAGCAGTTTGTGTTTTGAGCTAACAAGCGGTAGGCTTGTTTAGCTTAGTAGTTAGGGCCTACATATCGTGTAGTTAGAGCCGAGACACGGCTAGGTGTTTGTTTAAACTATTTTTGTTTGTTTTGTTTTCTGCACACTGTACAGCACCTGTAAATAGACTTTGTATAGCACCAATAAATATCCCACTGTTGTTCACTTATCCTATGGACTTTGGTATCTGTGCCTGCTCATCCCAGGGAGCTTTTGTACCCGCTACCTATCCCCAGCTTACAATATATAAAGCTCATTATTGCCCTGAGTGGAGCTTGGGGGCCACAGAAGAGATAAAGGCCAGATTTCTCAGGGAATAAGAAGAAGAGAAATATATATATTTTTTATAACCTAAGCTCATCCTTACCCTGAGCGGAGCTCTGGGATTTGTTGGGGGCCAAAGAGGAGACATATATATTCACCACACACAGCCACAAAGGTAGGAGAATTATTTTTGGGCAGTGTATTAGTGCTCTGACGAACACACTTACACTGAATTTTAATCGTTCACGTTCACTTCATCAAATCTGACACTCTCTCAAAAAAGTTTGGACAACCCTGCCCTCAGTAGTGTATTTAGGTTTTGTGCTGCCCTAGGCCTGACTAAACTCGTGCACCCCCGTATTTAAATTTGACCCACCCCTTCCTGTCAAGGCCACACCCCTGTTTAAGACCCACCCTGAAATTTTCGAGTGGGGACACTAGTTCTGAGGGGCTGTGGGGGGGGGCAATGTATTCCCTTAATTTGCATAGATTTCCTCTCATCTCCTGTTTGGCTATGGGGCAGAAAGAGAAGAGAAATCTCTGCAATGGGACAGGGAGGTAAAAAATAAACTGACAGGGACTATAACCCTCCCTTATTCTATCCAAAATGAAAAAAAAAATGTTGCCTATAGTTCTACTTTATGCACAAAATTCTGATAATTTTATGGAGAGGACTAAGAAGATATAACCATGCCAATGGTACAGCAGACAACATACAGCACAGTGAGGAAGGCTTGTGGTCCAGGATGGTAGGACAGTCAAAATTAGAAGCAACGCCCCCCACAGTTGTGGAATGCCGGCCGCCCTCATACCGGAAGCTGTGCGGCTGCTTTAGGGGGGCGCTAGACTAATTTACCTCTCAGCCCAGTCTGCCCCATAAGACCGGTGCTACACTAACAGTGAAGCGCAAGCCGGCGTGGACTCTTTCTATGCTGCCGCCCTGCAAAGTGCTGCCCTAGACCTGGGCTTTGTTGGCCTAGGCCAGGATACAGCGTTGCCTGCCCTAGACAAAACAAGCAACCCTTGTAGTGCAGGTGCAGACCCATGGCAAGGGATCATTATAGGCTGGGTTCACACTAATGCGGTGCGGGAATCACACCGATTCACAATGATTGTTCTCTATGGAGCCACGGATGTCAGTGGACAGGTGTCTGCTGACACCTGTCGGCATCCAATCTGATCCTATCAACCAAAAACAGACGTATGGGGCAGGGGTCAAGTCCTGGGGAAAAAAGTGTGGGAACTCCCACCCAAGATCCACTCCCCCACCAAAAAAAAAAAAAATGATATGCTCATATGCATAATTACTAAACCGCAAGTTCTTTCAAAATCCCACGATAACTCGCGGCAGACCTCCGCAATGTCTCCTGGAAACAATGACAAAAGCTCCCAGGAGACATTGCGGCATCGAGGAAGTGACGGAATACCCGCACACTACCTGATTAATTGATATACAGGAAGCGGCCAGTAACATAAAGGATTACTAAGGTTCACCTGCCCCTGACAGTGACTCGAGCTGGGCATCGCTGCTTAGTGAAGGATTGGCTCGTGCGGCTCGGCTGCTCTAGTCCTGCAAAGGGAACTGAGTTCCAGCTGTGAAAAAAGTGCAGGAACTCCGTTCCCACGCGTTCCTGCAGGACTTGAGCCCTGGTATGGGGGATCCATTCCCCATCTGTCTGGCTGTTCAGATCGGATGACATTCGGGTGGAAACAGACAGGTGGTCCGTTTTGAATCCAACTACCCAATAGAGCAGAGCGGGCTCTGTCCGTGTCTGCTCTGCATAGCGGAGCGGACACAGACCTGTCATCTGCCTGCTCAGTGGGGATCAGCGAAGAGATCCCCTGCTGTGTATGCTGATGCGTTTTATGGAGTCTGCCCCATGTGAAAGGGCCCTTAGGCTTTGAGTGGTGGATGTGTATGAATTGTTTTTGAAGAATAAGGATATCATTTAAGATTTTTCATTTAAAGGTTCATTGACACATCTAGATTCTTCCTTTTAATGTTTTCAGTGGACTCCGTGGGGGTCCATTACAATAATTACTCATACGCCTCCTGTCTATATAAACAATGGGCGACAAATACAGTACTGTGACCTAACTAGAGCACTCTTGCGGTATATGCAATTTGTGAACATGTCATGGTAATCCTTTCTTATGCACCTGCACAAAAATGTCTTTTGATTCACACGGTTTGAGATGGTTTTGGAAGCAGGGCGGCTTTATCTACATCCCCAGCTTAGCGTAATCACACATTCAGTCAGGGTGAACCCGTCTTTTAGTTTACCTGACCTCAAATATTGCCCAGAGTCTCACGTTTTGCTTAGATTAGATCTGAATGACAGTGGCTTCATAGCAGGAGAGCGCAATCTGTACAAAAATACAAGTCTGCCATCTACTGGAGAAAATGACAAGGGACGGAAATCTTATGGGGGGAAAAGGAATCTATCAGGAATTCAATACAGTATAGGACCAGCCTGGGCCAACTTGTTTTCTAAAGGTGAAATCAGCAGGACTGCAAGCTTGAGACCTGGAACTAACATGTGCATACGAGGTGACTGGCTGTAGGTTGGGACATTTGGATTCACTGGCTGCATGATTAGGAGACGTTTAGCACTGCTGCCATTCTCCCTACCTCCCTAGGATTGGGCATCTTACCAAAAAAAAAAAAGAAAAAGCTGTGCAAGCATGTGGTGTAAAAGACACTTGAAGACTAGGCTTTTTCTGGCTGTTTTTGTTAACAAGTTTAAATATGTATTGTTTTGCTAGAAAATGACTTATAATCCCCCAAACATTATGTTTTTTAGCAGAGACCCTAGGGAATAAAATGGCAATTGTTGAAATTTTTAACCACCTCCCGCCCATGCTATAGCCGAATGACGGCTACAGCACCAGCCTTAATTGTCGGAAGGCCTTCATATGACGTCCTCCCGTGCATGAGCTGCCTGTGATCACAGAGTCTATGAGACCCGGCCCCTTAAACAGATCGGTAATCTTTTTTTTTTTCAAGTGTAAGGGGAAAAAAAGCCAATCGCTTACTTCTGTCAGAGGGACATTTGTGCCAACCAGTGCCACCTACCAGTGCCCACAGTTACCACAGTGCTGCCTACCTTTGCCCAACAGTGCCACCTATCAATGCCAACCAGTACCACCCATCAGTGACCATCAATGCCACCTATCAATGCTGCCCATTAGTGCCAACGATTCACGGGAGTGACGTCATCGCAGCTCCAGCCAATCACAGCCAATACCCAGAAGTAACCCCCGGGAGATGTCAGCGGCGGAGGGGGGATGTGGACCGCTGCGGGTGTTTCACTCTAGGGCAGTGATGGCGAACCTTGGCACCCCAGATGTTTTGGAACTACATTTCCCATGATGCTCATGAACTCTGCAGTATAGTTGAGCATCATGGGAAATGTAGTTCCAAAACATCTGGGGTGCCAAGGTTCGCTATCAGTGCTCTAGGGTAAGTAATTCATAATGAGCTAGTATGCTATGGCAAGACAAAGACATACTAGCTCAGTATGCCTTTGTCTTGCAGGGTTTAATGACCAGGCCATTTTTTGTGATACGGCACTACGTCACTTTAACTGACAATTTTGCGGTCGTGTGACGCTGTACCCAAAAGTGTATAGCCTTTTTTTTTTCCACAAATAGAGCTTTCAAACTCCAAACGAGTCTCTCTCTCAGGGATAGTGCAGGGTCCTCCCACTGTGCGGCTTCGGCCTCACAGACAGACAGGCAGGCAGGAGTTCCACCTCCCTGTCATCCATCCACCCTCCACTGGCCACTCGGACGAGCCTCTCTCCCCCCTCCTGGACTTCCACGGCTTCCACGGCTTCCCCCGGCTTTCCCCGGCTTCCCCCGGTGCACCGGACCTGGTAAGCCTTCTCTTGGGAGCGGCAGGCGGCCGTCCTTTTCAGGACAAGCCGCAGCAGCCTCCCCCAATCCCCACGGTTTCTTCCCCGCTCCTTACCTCCACCCCCCGCGGGCGTCCTTGCCGGCAGCTAGCCCTACAAACCACCGCTGCCCTCGGGAGCGGTGTTTTCTTTCATCCGCGCCGATCGGTGGAGGTTCGCGGCAGCCGCTACTCAGGAAAGGCCGCGGCTTCATCCGCGGCCTAGCGGCGCGCCGCTCTCCACCCCCCAACAGTCGGCTCTACCTCATTAACTGAGCCACATAGCCCCCTACCCCAGTAGAGCCCCCTTGCTCTCCGATCATCTCTGTTCGCCCCCCAGGCGCCACTCTACCTGGTACCCCCCAGCCTGGATTCTGCTGCCAGGTCGGCGGCCATCTTGCTCCACCCTGCCCCATCCCTCTTAAAGTCATTACAACTTGATCCAGGACTCAACCCGATCGCCTCTTTAGGGGTCAGGAAGGAATTTTTTTTCCCTACCACAGCATATTGGCACAGCGTGGTCAGGGTTTTTTTCGCCTTCCTCTGGACCAAACCAGGATCAGAGGATTCAGTTATCCTTGTGAATCCACCCCCCCCCCCCCCGCCCCTGGTTCCACAGCGGTCATGGTTAATCGGCAATACTCGGCAGAGAACATTTGGGATCTCGGTCAATTTGCCGCAATTCTGCCGGCCGCCACCAAAAAAGCCCTAAGAAATCCGCGGCTTTTGAGGATCGATCGACGATCGACTGCCAGAAATCGCCATTTACCCCGGCCCAAGCACATATCATGTGCTTTGATCAACACGAGATCGGCAGTAAAACACCGATTAGAAATCCATGATTTCTTACTACAACATGACTTAGACTGCCTCTTTATTACAGAGAGCTGGCTCACAGCCGACTGTAACACCATTCTAGGAGAATTGGTGCCAGAAAACTATCGTATTATAACGGAAAACAGAATAGGGCAAAGAGGAGAAGGACTGGCGGTGATCCATAAGACTCATCTTGCGATCACAAAACCAAGCCTCCAAAACCCTCTTCCATTCATGGAAACCCTTACTCTTCAAATGCAAGTAAACGGCCAGGAGTCCGTCCGGATTCTACTCTGCTATAGGCCACCTGGCCCCAAATCGCAGCTGCTCCCATCTTTGACGGACTTTGTCTCCACTTATACCCTGAACAGCAAACACCTTTTGCTGCTCGGGGACTTCAACCTCTGGGCCAACTCCCCGCAAGACCCCATTGCCGACACCTGCATCAACCATCTGGAAGGATTAGGGCTTCAGCAACTAGTATGTGGGCCCACACATGCTTCAGGTCACACGCTTGATCTTATTTTCAGACAAGATCTGGAAATAAAAATCTTGGAAAATGAACCATTGCCATGGACAGATCACCATGCAATTAAATTCATTATTTCCGAATTCCCCCCCTTAACTAAAACATCAAATTCAGCGACAACACACTGGACCAGATGTCAGAAGAAGCTCCACTCGGAACTCTTCAAAGTCACGTTAGGGGGAAAAATAAACACAATTCAGCCGCACCAAACAGCGGAAGAAACACTGGAGGCCATAAACACAGCACTATTGCAGTCAGCTGACTTGATAGCGCCGAAACGAAAGACCCAGATCAGGAAAAATAACTCCAGCTGGTTCAACAACCAGCTGGCGTTACTGAAGCAAGAGCGCAGAAGGGCAGAAGCAGCCTGGAAAAGAAGCTCTTCAGACGAGAACCTCTCGATCTACAAGGCAATAACCAGAAAATACTACAAGCAAATCTTCGAAGCCAAGAAAAACTATTTTTCTGAGGCTATCAATGGTGCCCTAAATCGTCCCCGCGAACTCTTCAAGCTGGTCACTCAGACCATGAATCCAAGATGTCTTGAGGCCCCCAACTTGGATACACAAGAATTTTGCGATGAGTTATCGGATTGCTTCATTAACAAAATCGAGGCAATCCGGCAAAGCATTCGGCAAAACAATTTCTCGCCCAGCCCCCCCCGTAGCCATTTACACAGCACCGACAGCTATTCACCACAGGTAGGTGAGTTCACGCTGGAACCCATCTCCATTCAGACCACTAAAAATATCATCGGCACTCTGCGCAACAGCACTGCGCCAAATGATATTATCCCCACCAAACTGCTGAAGGAATGCGCCGACATCCTGGCACCTCCTGTCACGCAGCTTATCAACCAATCCTTCAGGGAGGGCCTAATGCCCTCCCAGCTGAAGGAGGGCTTCATTCAACCTATCTTGAAGAAAGCCACTTTGGATCCTAAGGATCCACTCAACTGGCGCCCCATAACAGGCCTAACTGTTCTCTCCAAGGTAATGGAGAAAGCAGTGGTACAGCAGCTGCAACAGCATCTAGATACCCATAACTTACTCGACCCATTTCAATCAGGATTCCGTCCCGGACACGGGACGGAAACAGCATTGCTCAAGATATGGGATGACGTTCTCGAGGCCGCAGACGAAGGAGAATCTTCTCTTCTGGTTCTGCTGGACCTAAGCGCAGCCTTTGATACAGTTGATCACAAGCTGTTATTGTCTCGACTGGCTAAAATAGCCAAAGTCGCAGAAAGCGATCTATCCTGGTTCTCCTCTTTTTTGGAAAACAGATCGCAAATAGTGAAGCTAGGACCCTTCTCTTCTGAACAACGCACATTATCGTGCGGGGTCCCTCAAGGATCTCCCCTGTCGCCAATGTTATTCAACATTTATGTGTGTCCTCTTTTCGAAATCATCAGCAGCCAAAAACTGCTATATCACTCTTATGCAGACGACACGCAACTGTACTTCCGCATTTGCAATAAAAAGGATCACCACCTCAACCTAGAGACATGCCTCTCTTTGATAGAGGACTGGATGACAAAGACTACGCAGACTACGCAGACTCACGCCATTTATTCCCAAGAAAGACATAGCGGTCGTGGTGGGAGCAATTGTAAACTCCAGACTGGATTATGCAAATGCCCTTTACCTCGGACTCCCCAAGTACCAAATCGCTCGTCTTCAAGTCGTTCAAAATACGGCCGCCAGACTTGTGACTGGGAAAAAACCCTGGGAATCCATCTCACCTTCACTGAGATCTCTTTACTGGCTACCAGTTAAAGACAGAATCACCTTTAAAGCTCTCTGTCTAACGCATAGATGTATCCATGGGAATGCTCCCCATTATCTATGCGAAAAATTAAAAGTTCACAAGCCCAATCGTATTCTACGATCCACCAATCAAAATCGGCTTCAGATACCGAAAGCCAGATACAAGTCCAAAGGTGATAGGAGATTCGCTGTCCAAGGTCCCAAACTATGGAATGCCTTACCAGCGAGTATTCGGCTGGAGGAGAACTACTTGGTCTTCAGGAGAAAGATTAAGACTCATCTCTTTTGATCTCAAAGGAGACAGGAACAACAAGCGCCCAGAGGCGATTTACTTCGCATGTGCTGCGCTATATAAGTTTTTCATTCATTCCTTCATTCATTCTTTTGGTGGTATTCGATCACCTCTGTGGTTTTAATTTTTTTTGCTAAAAACAAAAAAAGAGCGACAATTTTGCTATAATAAATATCCCCAATTTTTTGTTTGAAACTAATTTCTTCCCCAGTTTGGGCTGATATGTTTTCTTCTACATTTTTTTGGTAAAAAAAAAAAATCGCAATAAGTATATATTGATTAGTTTGCGCAAAAGTTATAACGTCTACAAAATAAGGTATAGATTTATGGCATTTTTATGGCATTTTTTTTTACTAGTAATGGCGGTGATCAGCATTTTTTTGCGGCACTTCGGAATTGTGGCGCACAGATCGGACACTTTTGACACTTTTTTGGGACCATTGACATTTGTACAGCGATCAGAGCTAAAAATAGCCACTGATTACTGTATAAATGTCATTGGCAGGGAAGAGGTTAAAACTAGAGGGTAATCAAGGGGTAAATGTGTGTCCTAGGGAGTGTTTCTAACTCTAGCAGGAAGGGACTGACTGGAGGAGGAGACCGATCGCTGTTCATAATCAGTATGAACAGCAGACCCGTCTCCTCTCTCCTAACATAATTTCTGTTTTAAATGATAGATCTCTGTTCTGTCTCTCTCAGAAGCAATTGCTGGTGTCCGGAGGACATCGCAGCCGCCGGGCACATGCATTGTCACACTGCGGGCGTGCGTGCCCCCTACTGCTCTTAAATCGGCCTATGTACAGATACGGCAATTCGCCCAGGGGAGCCAACCTGCCTCAGTATAACTGTGGTGGCCGGTCCTTAAAGGAGTTGTAAAGAAAAAAAATCAATCATATAATGTACCTGCAGTTTCAGTTTCATTTTGCATGCTGTTTCCTGCCTCTCTGCCTTACAGAGCCACAGAGCCAATACAGGGCAGTGATGGTTTGAAAAACTAAAGTGATTGGTGCTGAGGGGTTTTAGACACACACTAATCACACCTCCTTGATTAGTAACCACAGAGAGAAAGCTCCCAGTACTGTGGTTATAAGGAAACAGAAAACCAGGAAGTGTGGAAATCAGAGAAGAATTACAGCGACTTGAGAGCAAAAACGAACAATGAGGACATGAAAACAGCACTGCATTAAGGTAAAGGAAGCTATTAAGATAAACAAAAAAAAAATCCTTTACAAACCCTTTAACTGGTTAATCAGCTAAATACATTACATGTCTTGCAAAGTATTACAGTTGGCTTCCTATAAAAAGCAGCCACATCCTTAGTAGTGGAAACAGTGGTCTCTCTTCAGAGGTCCAATGTTCTATTTGCTGAGTAAAAGCAAGAGAGTTCTCCAATTAGTAGGGAGGGTGAGATTTGTTGATTGTGGAGCAATACCTCTGCAGAGAGGTGACTGGGATCATGTGTTTTTCTGATTGCAGAATTATCATCTGGAATGAATTTAATTAAAGCACAACTGAAGGGTTTTTATTACAAACACTCCTGAATTTCAAGCTAACACTTGTGCATGCATATTTGCATATCTAAGTTACCTTTCACATTATTTGTATCTCATGTTATCCATATGTCATCTTGCTTAGTCTCTTCATTATTGAATAGAATAGGAAAGGATTAACCACTTGCTTACTCTGCACTTAAACCCCCTTCCTGCCCAGAGCAATTTTCAGCTTTTAGCGCTCTCACACTTTAAATGACAGTTGTGTGGTCGTGCAACACTGTGCCCAAATTACATTTTTATCATTTATTTCCACACAAATAGAGCTTTCTTTTGGTGGTATTTAATCACTGCTGTTTTTTTTTTTTTTTTCGTTTTTGTAAAAAAAAAAAAGAGACCTAAAATTTGGAAAAAAATAAATAGTTTCATAGTTTGTTATAAAATGTTGATGTGCGCTAATGGGCATTGATAGGCTGCACAGATAGGCACTGATAAGGCGACACTGATGGTCACTGATAGGTGGCACTGGTGGGCACTGATGAGGTGGCACTGATGGGCACTGATGAGGTGGCACTGAATAGCACTGATGGGTGGCACTGATAGACGGCACTGATGATGAGGCACTGATGGGCACTGGTTGGCAGCACTGATGGGCACTGATAGGTGGCACTGGTGGGCACTGGTAGGCTGCACTGATATGCACCTGTAGGTGGCACAGGACTCTGTCAGAATCCGGTAAACGGCTCCACGTGATCCTCTGTCAGCCAATGACAGCTAATCGTGTGTTTACATCATGTGATCAGCTATCATTGGCTGACAGCTGATCACGTGGTAAGGGGCTGAAATCGGTCCCTTACTTCGATCTGTGATCAGCCGAGTCTCATTGACTCTGTGATCACAGAGTGCGCCGTGTGAGCCCAGCAATTAAGGCCCATGCTGTAGCCATCATTTGGCTATTGCGTGTTTTGTTTCTTTTGCCATCTGTGTCCCATTTGAGACATTTTCCTTCACTTGCTGTTGTGTTCTCTATAAGTAAAAATCTAATCTTAGACAGTTGTCACCAGAACAAGTGTATCCATTGAAATAATTACATTATCATCTACCAGTGTTGCCAACCTACCAGATTGAAATTTACTGGCACGACACCCAAAATGTACTGGCGCAGCCACGTTTTTACTGGCATTTTACAAAAGTTACTAAATTAAATTTTTAGGTGCAAATTTCAGTATTTAGGCTACAAACAGGTACGCTGGGCAAATAGCAATGTGATTTAAGGTAGATGTTAAGGTAAAAAAACATATTTTTGTTATTTTCGATATAATAAGGGCAAATTATTATTAGTCATATCACCCCCTGCCTCCATCCCCCTCTGCCACCAACACCCCCTGCCTTCACTTCCCTCTCTGGTGCCACAACCTCCCCCTGCCTCCAATCTCCCTCTGCCTCCAATCTCCCTAGGCCCCCTGCCTCCATCGTCCCCTGCCTCCATCCCCCTCTGCGGTGCCACCAACACCCCTGTATCCAATCACCCTCTGCCTCCAACCCCCTCTGTGGTGCCACCGCAGCCACCATCACCCCCTGCTGCCAATCACCCCCTGCCTCCAATCTCCTTGCACAGCTCCTTGCACATTCCCGCAACCACGGACATTTACGAATGAAGGAAAAAAGTGCTTGTTTTTACGAACTGTCTGTAAAAATACGGACGGTTGGCAACACTGTCATCTACAGAGCAAAACTGTCTTGGTGTCCCAAGATTGCAGGTGCAGGCATCACAAATCTACCAAAAACTTCACATAAGGGTCTAGTATTAAAAAATACTTGTAAACCCTTACATACTCCTTTATGACCACCACAGGCCACAAAGTAAAGAAAATGGTCGGTCTCCTTCTCCTAGGATTTTCCCGTCCTAATGCCGCGTACACACGAACACTTGTTGTGATGTAAAAAAAACAATGTTTTATGTGACGAAACAAAACAACGTTTTTCAAACTTCATTTTCCAAAACGACGTTGCATACACACCATCGTTTTTCCAAAATGCTCTAGCAAAGCGCGGTGACGTACACCACGTTCGACGGCACTCTGTTCCATTGAAGCTCCGTCTCATAACTTGTCTCTGAGCATGCGCGGGTTTAAAAACGTTGTTTTCAACGTCGTTTTGCCCACACACCATCACTTTTTATGACACAAAAAATGACATTTTGAAAAACGACAGAAAAAATTCAAGCATGTTCGAATTTTTTTTTTGGTCGTTTTTTTGAAGACATAAAACGATGTTTTGCCCACACACGATCATTTTAACCACTTAAGACCCGGACCAATATGCTGCCAAATGACCAAAGGGGTTTTTGCGATTCGGCACTGCGTCGCTTTAACAGACAATTGCGCGGTCGTGCGACGTGGCTCCCAAACAAAATTTGCGTCCTTTTCTTCCCACAAATAGATCTTTCTTTTGGTGGTATTTGCGCTATATACAAAAATAGAGCGACATTTTTGAAAAAAAATCTATATTTTTTACTTTTTGTTATAAGAAAAATGAATAAACTAAATTTTAGTCAAACATTTAGGCCAAAATTTATTTAGCCACATGTCTTTAGTAAAAAAAAAATCGCAATAAAAAAAAAAATTAGCTACCTAGCGGGAACAGCGACAATAATACAGCGATCAGAAAAATGATCGCTTAGTGACGCTGGCAATAGGGAGTGAAAGGGTTAACTAGGGCAGTGATCAGGGGGTAAAAACGTTATATGGGGGGGTACGGGGGCTACCCTGAACCTAACACTAACTGACTTTTACACTGCCTGTCACACTGACACTAAATACAGTAATCAAACATGTATGATTACTGCATTCAGTGACACTGTGACAGGGGGAGGGGGGAGCGATCGGGGGGTTTAAATGTGTCTGTGTGTCAGTGTAGTGTTGGTGCAGGACTTACTGTGTGGTGATCTCTCCTCAGCGGTGGTTGAAAAAAACGCAGAGGGAGAGATCACGTCACTTCCTCCTTCCTGTGTTTACACAGGAGGAGGAAGTGACAGGGCGGGCAGGCGCGCGCATTGGCTGAGAGCGATCCGGAGGGGGCGGAGAAAAACGAATAGCCACCCCGTCTTGTTGGATCGCTTCTGCAGCCGCGTGGACCGCCGCATGTACAGGGGGGTCCGATCGGACCCCCGATCCCCCCCAAGGCACCAACGTATATATACGTTGATGTGCCTGTCGGTGCCATTCTGCCGACGTAAATGTACATGCGGCGGTCCTTAAGTGGTTAAATGACGTTTTTAAAACCATTGTTTTTTTTCATTACAAAAAGTGATCGTGTGTACGCGGCATATGATTTAGATAAACGTATTTAGCAGCTTTGATGTTATCATCATGTTTTCACAGTGTAAATGTCTTCTCATGTGAATCCACTTGAGTCCATTTCTGCCTATTCTCCATGTCCTAATAACTGCGCTTTGGAGGCGGCTGACAATTAAACACCTGTAAATGATAAGCATTTAGAACAAATTGTTTTTATGTATAACCCACTTGATGAGAGCGCAAATCGATGGCTCGCCCTCTGTATCACCCTCCAGTTGTACTTATAATTACTCACATGGCTCACACTGCCTGGGCTGCTCTGCTTGCCTCTCCATCTTGCTTTAATCACAATGGCCAATTTGTTTTTGAGTCATTATTCAGGCTGACGTGATTTGTTTGGGCCTTCAGGAAGATGCCGCTGCTGCTGATTTTTTAGGATATTGAATACAAATAAGTTTCAATTACACCGCTTTTAATTTTTGTTTTCTTTTGGCACGGACATGCGGTTTTACCCTTCAGATTTTGTCCTATTGAAAGGAAATTTAATTTGCAGAGATACATCTGTGGTTTTTTTAACGTGAACCTGTGTCATGGACAAGCAGGCAAAGTTAAAGGGGTTGTAAAGATACATGTTTTTTCACCTATGCATTAAGGTGAAAAAACTTCCGATGATTAGCAGCCCCCAGCCCCCCCTTTTACTTACCTGAGCCCTCGAAAGTCCCGCGTCGTGAACGCGCTTGCTTCTGGGTCGGGCTTCTGGGCTCATTTATTGGATGATTGATAGCAACGCAGCCATTGGCTCCCGCTACTGTCAATCAAATCAATGACACAGCGTGCCGGGGGCCGAGCCGAATGTTACAGTCGGTGGCTATGGCCACCAACTGTATCAAGGGAGCGAGCCCGCAAGCTAACCCCCTTGGGAGAGCGCTTCCCAAAAGGGGGTTAGCTCATGCGGGGAGGAGCCGAGACAGGCGCAAAGGGACCCCAGAAGACGAGGATCAGGGCCACTCTGTGCAAAACGAGCTGCACAGTGGAGGTAAGTATGATATGTTTGTTATTTTTTTTTTAAAAGGGAACCTTTACAACCCCTTTAAGTGGGGTACACGCTATAAGAAAATCGCCCAAGCATTCGTCTGATTTTCCTCGTTGTTTTACAGCAAGTAGGAACTGAGGAAGGAAATAATGTCTGAAAATTCTCATACGACAAAGTCTTTTTTTGTTGTTGTTGTTGTTTATTGTTTCTAAACTTGAGCAGTCCTAAGTTTCTGATTTTTCTCATATGAAAATCGTAAATTTTCGAAGGTCGGTATCAGCTGTCTAAAGTTGTGTACACACTATCAGAAAATTGTACAAAGTAAGTATGATATGTTTGTTATAGAAAAAAAAATAGGTACCTTTACAACCCCTTTAAGTGGGGTATAAGAAAATCGCCCAAACATTTGCCTGATTTTCCTCATTGTTTTAAAGTAAGTAGGAACTGAGGAAGGAAATAATGTCTGAAAATTCTCATGGACAAAGGCTTTTTTTTTTTGTTGTTGTTGTTTATTTTTTCTTATCTTGCGTAGTCTTTCTTTTCTAATTTTTTTGTACAAAAATTGTACGAAAACGGTACACATTAAATAAAATGGGCCAGATTCAGGAAAGGTTACGCTGGCGGATCGAGTGATCCGCCAGCCTAACTGTGGCTTTGAGCCGGCGTTTCTGTTTTCTGTAACCAGAAAACAAGAAACGCCGGGTTGAAGTTCCGATGCGAGCAGCGTAACTGAGTTTCGCCATTGCATCGTTACTTCAACTTAAAAATGGCGCCGGGGGCGTTCCCGCCGATTTACGCTCAAAAAATATGTTAATGAGCGGAAATCGGCAATTCACGATCGAAATCCGGCGCGACGCAATGACGATACGACGTTTCCGGACGGGATACGCGGCGCATAGATATACCTACATGGGGTTGGAGTATCCTATGTTAGGTATAGGCGTCGTCATCGCGTCGAAAAAAAAAAAAAAAACGTTGCTTGCGTAAACCGGTCATGAATGGGAATGTGACGTCATTGACGTTCATTCACAGATTTTGGAGCATGCGCACGGGGATGTTTTGACACTCGACGCATGCGCAGTACGTTGGCGGCGGGATCGCGCGTAGTTAGCATACTACACGCCCCGTACCCGCTACATTTGAATTCCGCCGGCTCATTTGTGATGCGCTGCCGCAACTTTAGGAGCAAGTGCTTCGTGAATGACAGCACTTGCTCCTAAAATTACGGCAGCGCAACGCAAATGAGATGCGTTACTCCAGAGCAAAGATGCTCTGGAATACGTGAATCTGGCCCAATATGTTTGGTTCCCATACGAGAACATTTTTGGAGTTTTTCCCTTCGGAAATTTTCGAAGGTCAGAATCGGCTGTCTAAAGTTGTGTACACACTACCAGAAAATGGTACTATTGTTCCTTAAATGAAAATGTTTTCCCGATTTTCCTGTTAGTGAGTACGGGACTTACAATTGGATATCTCTAGGTTCCAACATCAGTCTTGTCCTTTGATTTTGCATGAGGGGCTCTGGCAAGTTAGTTTACTGGTGAATCAGAGGCCATTGGATATGCTTCTGCAGTTTATGGCCATAAATCTAGTTTATATCCATGAACATTTTCATTAAAAGAAAGTTTTATAGAATTTAATGACTGGCTGATATCCCTTGTACTGGGGACACCTATTTTTTGGGCTATCTGGAACCCATTTTCGACCTCACAGTCCTTGTTCTCCTTGGGGATCCTTAACATCATATAACCTGCTCCATTTGTCAGACTTCATTAGCTATATTTTTACCGATCTGTTGTGCAATGGCAATCCCCTGAGGAAGACTATCAAGGTCGAAACGCATTGGGGGCCTTTTGGAATTTTACAATCAGAACTAATGCTATATGGCGTATTCCCTTTTTATCTATTGTATGTTTCCATTGCTCATCTTGTTTACAACTATTTCCTGACACTGTGATGTCTACAGGGGATACTTTCAATATTTTCAAGTAAAAATATATTTTTATCTTATGTGTTATGTTTCTTTGGCATCACAAAGCCCCAGTGTCCTTCTTTGCCCATTTCCTTTGTGAATCTTTTTTATGAACATGTTGTGGGGCTGACATCGACCATTGGTATATCTTTTAGCAAAATTTAGGAACATATGTTAAATAATTTTATGTAATAAGACTTATCTGTAGCTACAGTAAATATCTCCTAAATGTGAACAGTTTAGGACATAGGTGCTCAACCTGTGGCCCTACAGCTGTTGCAGAACTACAAGTGCCATCATGCCTTTGCCTTTGGGAATTAATGCTTGCTTAACTGTCAGCATTGAAATGCTTAATGGAACTTGTAGTTCCTCAACAGCTGGGGGTCACAGGTTGAGCACACCTGGTTTAGGAGATATTTATATTACATGCAGCCGGTGACATCACTGGTGCATGCGCTCTGAAGAGACAGCATACCTGTGATGTCCCTTCAGACCTTTGTGAGTGTTATGTATGAAACGACATGGTAGTCGGAGCCCAGCTTGCAGGAGGAGGCCTCTCTTACAGCGCTGGCTCAGGAGCCGCTGAAGTGGGGACAGCGAGCTCGGGAGCACAGTGAAGTAGGAGTGCCTGGGTGATGACAGCAGTCAGGCACAGGACGGTGATCCTTCAGGGATGGCTGGCACAGGAGACAGCTGTTGCAGAAGTGGAAGTTCAGCGACTCTGGAGCTGGCAGGTACTGGAACAGCGGCAGCAGGAGCTGGGTGAGGCAAGCCGAGTTAGATACAGAGCCATCAGACAGTAGCGGGGTCAGACAGGCCGGGTCAAGCAGGTAATTAGACAGGGGATCTTGAAGGCTATAAGCGCGGTCAAGGTTCAGGCAAGGGGTCTGGCAATGGTTAGGCAGAAGAGCAGAGCAGGGTCAGAACAAGCCAAGGGTCAGATTGGAGAGGTTCGACTGGTCAGGCGGAGCCAGGTCGGCACTGGTAGCAGGTTCAACAGGGGTACAGAATACTGGTACAACGCTGCAGATCAGACAGCAAAGTGCCACTGCAGCTTCTGACTTTAAGGCCCCGTACACACGAGGAGATATATCCGATGAAAACGGTCCAGCGGACCGTTTTCATCGGACATGTCTCCTGGGAGATTTTGGTATGATCAGTGTACACACGATCAAACCGAAATTCCCGCGGACAGACAGAGCGGTGATGTGGCGGTGACGTTGGCGCCGCCACGTCACCAAACCAGGAAGTAAAATACTTCCAGGCATGCGTCGAATCCATTCGAAACCTGTCTGCTAGCCCGTACACATGATTAAATCTGTCTGCTGAAACTGGTCTGCGGACCAGTTTCAGCAGATATATTCGATCGTGTGTACGCGGCCTAAAAGGCAAAATGGCGTCAATCCTTGGCAAAGACGTATGCCATTGAGAAGGTGATTATCGACACCTGATTGAGCTTACAAGTCATTTTTTTTTCTTTTTTTTTTAAGTGTATTTTGTGCGTGAACTCGAGAGAGAGGAGCCAGACTGCAGGAGTTGGGAGTAGGCAGACCCTCCCCCCGGAGGCATTCGCCATCCTTCTCCATGCCCCCGTTGGCAATGGCGGGTGTGAGGGGGGGGCCTCCCACTCACCCCGCCCTACCTGCTCCACTTGGGAGCCCAACTGGGGCCCAACGGGACCCCAACAGGGCAGAGGGACTCCCCCTATGAGGGAGTCTAGCCCACCCAGCCAGCCCCGTAGGTCCTTTGCCTCTCTTTTTTTAGGAGACCGCATGGCCAAAGTGCATGCATGTTAAACCAATTTTGTGTGCGTGCAAGTGTGGTGGTTTTTGTGTGCGGGGGGGGTGGGCGTACTAAGCACAGTTGTACCTTGCATAGCACACCCACCGGGAGCCGGGCTGAGACCACCAAACTCAATTTACATGTAGCCAAGACCGGGATCCGAACCCTTGGCTGCAGAGGTGAACGGCTTGTCAGCGCAGTGCCAATCACGTTGAGCCACCACAGCTCTATTACAAGTCATTTTTAGGATGGGGGGGGGTCCTTTTTCCAACTCAGTGATTACGTTTTTGTTTTTGTTTTTTTACATGTTGGTGTTATATCCTTTACACAGCTTTATACAGCTGGATAAAACAAAAACTGCGGCTGTCTTCATTTCAGGCTGCAAAGCAACGTAATTATTTTAAAGGGGGTGCAGGTAGAGGCAGTGAGCTTGAGAGGGAGCTGCCTGGACAACCAAGATCAAAGTTCTACTGTAACTTAACAAATCACCTTAACATTTCTGTTCAAAGCTAATAACAGTCATCACGCCAGTGCAAATATCACCAAATATGTACAGGGATCAGATTATCCATCTCTAGTGCATTCACTGAGTTTACTCTAGCATGTAAATGCCAGGTCATCCTAACATAAGTTGTAATCGATACAATAAACATGTTCTGTTACAGACGCTGAGCAGTACAGGTTCCAGGTGATTGTACCGCTTTATTGTTCTAAGCTGTAGAGACGTGCCCACTAATCTTTTCAAGCTGAGTAAATTGCATTGTCCAGACAGGTTCCAGGTTAATGGCCTGGTGTCTAAATATGAGTTATTGATTGGTGTTAAGGTCAAGCAACCAGATGGATAACATCATTAGGCTAGGAAGGGCTCTATTTCCAATGCATGGAGCAAGAAGCTCGGAGACCAATCACAATGCACAGCAGTTTATTGTGCGTTCCACTCTGCTGAACCGTCACCTGCTTAAGAACACCGGGGTGATGGAAAGGTAGGATGTTGTTTGAAAAAGATGACTTATTAAAATCAATAAATATTACAAGAATAAAACACCTTTACCCAAGGAGAGTTGTTAAAGGAAATCAGTAATGACAGAAATATGGCGGCTGCCATGTACAAAAGTGTTAGTTCCCTGTCTGTCTCCAACCTCATTACTTCAAAGTCTCTGAGCATTACTAGCATGCAGCAAGTGACACCAGAGCACAATCAGAATGTCTGTTTTACATATTTGTTCCAAGTGACTTCAAAAGTACAGAAGTCTGACAGGCCAGCAACTAAGAGTTTCACTAGAACAGATTAATAAAATGTCAGCCTACATATATTCACCCCAAAGGTTTTCTTTAACCACTTCAGCCCCGGACCATTTTGCTGGTCAATGACAGGCCACTTTTTGCGATTCGGCACTGTGTCGTTTTAACTGACAATTGAGCAGTCGTGTGACGTGGCTTCAAAACAAAATTGGCGTCCTTTTTTTCCCAAAAATAGAGCTTTTTGGTGGTATTTGATCACCTCTGCGGTTTTTATTTTTTGTGCTATAAACAAAAATAGAGCGATCATTTTTTTTAAAAAATAATATTTTTTACTTTTTGCTATAATAAATATCCCCCAAAAATATATAAAAAAAAAAAATTTCCACAGTTTAGACCGATACGTATTCTACATTTTTATGATAAAAAAATATTGCAATAAGCGTATATTGATTGGTTTGTGCAAAAGTTATGGGCCCAGATTCACAGAGCGATTACGCCTGCGCAACAGGAGATGGGCGTGCGTAAGTCTAAATGTGCGCGTGCGTTTCGTTGCGCGGCATCCCCAGAACGAGATACGCAGAAAATCGACTTTTTTTTGTCCCGCGTAATTTCGTTAGACTGGCGCATCCGTCCGCGCAAAAGTGCGATAGACACACCATTGATTTGCTAGTCAAATATACTAATGAGGGACTTACGGGGATCCACAAAACAACGTTGGGGCAGCGCAGGCGACGCAGTGTGCGCAACAGCAAAATGTCCTGTCTAAAATTAGACCATATAAAAGCTGGTCTAAAAAAAGAAAAAAAGTCTACTTGTTAGATAAAGCAACACTGTTAGTGAGCAGCTCAGCAGTCACACGTGTTGCTCAACAATCTGTATGCCAACATGCCAGGGGCATCGTCGCGCATAGCTATACTACTGACTTTAGATGAACAAAGAAGGAGGAGGGCACGGAGGATGGCACGGAGGGTGGCACGGGAGAGGATATACCGCACCTGCATAGACCTGTTTGGCATGAGTGATTCTGAGGTGTTTTGCATCTTCAGATTCACCCCTCATGTCATCCTGGAATTAACCACAACCCTGCAGGATGACATCACCAGCCCAACACACCGCTCACATGCAGTGCAGCCACTGGTCAAGGTCATGGCAACACTCCATTTCCTTGCCAGTGGCTCTTTTCAGCGTACAAGTGAAGTGGTGGCTGGGATGTCACAGTCCTCCATGAGCAGATGTGTGCACCAGGTTGTCCCTGCAATACTCAGACGCATGGCCAACCAAATCATCAAACCCACCACTGAGGACCTGCGGCTGAAGGCAATGACAGATTTCTACAGAATTGCCAGATTCCCACGCACTGTGGGGGCCATTGATTGCACACATGTGGCACTCCAGCCCCCCCAGGAGACAGAGCACATGTACCGCAATCGGAAGCATTGGCATTCCATCAATGTACAGGTGATAGTCGATGCCCAAGGCCTCATATGGCACGTCCGTGCCAAACACCCAGGGTCCAGCCATGACAGCTACATATACAATCAATGCCACATCCGATTGGAATTCGATCAGAACGTGTATGGGGACACCTGGCTGGTTGGTGAGTGACATGGGTGGCAGGCATGACTATCCCCTCCCATGATGCACATCACAAGGGGCACATGCATGACTAACATCCTCCTGTCTTTTCCCTTACAGGTGACTCTGCATATCCACTGGGACCCCATCTCATGACTCCTATCCGGAACCCCCAAACCCCAGGAGAGGAAAGATACAATCAAGCACATGCTCAAACACGAGCAGTGGTGGAGCGCACCTTTGGCCTCCTAAAGTCACGTTTCCGATGCCTGGATAAGTCTGGGGGTACCCTCTTGTACTCCCAAACTTTGTGTGCCAGATCATCGGTGCATGTTGCATGCTGCACAACTTTGCAGAAAGAAAGGGTCTGCAGATTGACCTACGTGATGACCTGACCCCTGAACCAGACAATCCCCCCCTAACCGAGGTTAACCTGTCTTCTGAGGGAAGAGCAGCCAGGAGACAGCTCACATTGGGCATCTTTGCACGTTAAACATACACATTAATCATGGCACAATGAGAATGCATGCATGCACAACACTGTGGTCCCTAGCACACACACCCCACATCCACATCAAATTGGATTGGCACCAGTCCACCATGCAGGACTTGTGAGCAGCAACGCCAAGCCAAGGCTCGAATTATGTCACTGTACATTCATACACCATTCACACGGACCTGGGGATCACTTCTCCCTGGTCCTGGGGAACCCTTCTCCACCAAAATAGAGGGTGACACCCCTTTTCCGGCAGGAATGTCACCCCCACATTCACACAGCATTCACAACCCCAAAAAAAAAAATGACCTGCAAAATCAAAAAATTTCCAGCAAAAAAAAAGACAAAAAAAAAATTGAAAAAAAAAATAATTCCCAGTCAACAAAATTCACGCACACAAACAAGCACAACCAATCAAAAAAAAAACACACACAGAGATAAAACTACTGAGCAAGAAACAGTCCCCAAAAAACAAAACAAAAATACAGCAGAAAAAGAAACAAAAAGAAATATATCAATCAAACAAACAGTCTCTCAAACACTTATCAAAAACCACTTTCAAAAATCTACTAACAACCACTTGATCACACAGAACACTAATCTGACAACTACAAAACACACCGCAACGAACAACAAGAACAAAAGCACTTTGTTAAATGGGAAGGGTCAAAGGGATGTACTTTTGCAAAGGAAGTGCGTTTGTGTGTGTCTATTTATGCTGTTTGCGTAGTTCACAACGTTGCCCTAGTCCATTTCCAATTTCACTGATTGCGCCGCTCCCGAGTTGTGAGCATGCGCACATCGGAGCTGACATGGTCTCGTTCAAGCGCGCATTTGCATGGGGTCACGGCTCATTTCAATGTAACACGCCCACGTCCTTCCCAATTTGTATTACTCCTCCTTACGCCTCTGGAAAAACGTTACGTATGCGCAATTTCCTGCGCAAAAGCTACGAGAATAGGGTGATTACGCGGCAAAATTGTGCAAGTCTAACGTAAAGGCGGAGCGCTACGCCGGTCCAATAATGCGCAGATGTACGTGAATCTGGGCCATGGTGTCTAGAAAATAGGGGATAGTTTTATGGCATTTTTATTAATATATTTTTTTTTTACTAATAATGGCGGCGATCTGCGATTTTTATCGGTACTACGACCTTATGGTGGACACATCGGACACTTTTGACACATTTTTGGGACCATTGCCATTTTTATAGCGATCAGTGCTATAAAAATGCATTGATTACTGTAAAAATGTCACTGGCAGGGAAGGGGTTACCACTAGGGGCGATCAAAAGGTTAAGTATGTTCCCTAAAGTGTGTTCTAAATGAAGAGGGGATAGGACTGACTAGGGGAAATGACAGATCGCTGTTCATATATTGTATGAACATACGATCAGTCATTTCTTCCCCTGAAAGAACCAGGAGCTGTGTTTTTACAGCTTCCCGGTTCTTGCTCTGTGACGAGCGATCGCGGGTGCCCGGCGGTGATTGCGCCCACCGCGCCTAGTGGCCACATAGCAACATCACGTTATATTACGTGATTTTGCGCAGCCAAGCCCACCTGTCGCAGTAAAACTGCGGTGGGCGGTCGGAAAGCGGTTAAAGCTGAAACCCGCGTTTTACCCCCTTCATGACCAAGGCATTTTTATCTATTTTGCACTGCCATACTTTAACTGGTAATCGTGCGGTCATAAAACACTGCACCCAAACAAAAAAAATACACACAAATAGAGCTTTTTTTTTGGTGTATTTGATTACTGATGTTTTTTATATTATATAAAACAAAAAAAGACCAAAAAATAAATAAAAATCGATAACTATATGTTTGGACTTTCTGCTATAAAACATATCCAATAAATAATAGGGGGGAAAAAATAATTTCTTCGTATATTTAGGCTTATAAAGGTTATAATACATACTGTATACAGACACATACAGACTCTCAGTTAAACCCAACGTTTCCGGCTTGATGCCCTTCTTCAGGGGTTTTGTAAACATAGAAAGCCATGTGTCTATTGAAAAAACATATGTCATTATAATAGTAATGCATACAACAAATTATAATGAATAAAGAAAATGTATAAATACAAACAAGGGCAAAGTACATTACGTACCAAGGAGTATCAGAAATCCACATATATAATATTGGTTCTAACAGGGTCCCATATGACAAAGAGAAAATGAACAGATGATAGTTGGTCACAGTGGTATCCTCAAAGCAAACACAGATATCTCAGCGAAGGTCCAAAAAAGTCCCCAGCCAGGAAAATGCAGATCAAAATGATCTGGAATGAAAAGCAAAGTGTGGTAGTACAATAGATATAGGAATTGAACAGGATTTTTAAGGTGCGGACAAAATACAAAGATTTATATATATAAAAAAAAAATATTATACAAAAATAGAAAAGATATAAAAATCCATCATATATTCAATAGAATTTCATAAATGCAAGCAGACAATTTTATCAACATGTTTCGCCGTATAAATTTGGCTTCTTCAGGAGATTGTGTCACACTACTGAAATATAAATTAAAGAAATAATATGAACACATATATTCATATTATGTTATTCCTTTAATTTATATTTCAGTAGTGTGAGACAATCTCCTGAAGAAGCCAAATTATAAGATTTTTTTAATTTTTTTTATATAAATCTTTGTATTTTGTCTGCACCTTAAAAATCCCGTTCAATTCCTATATCTACTCTTCAAATAAGGGATGTGGTGCCTATTTATAGTTGACAGGTAATTTAACTATTCTCCTTGTGGTAGTACAATGCTGTATGCAACAGTATTACACAGAATACTGGGTCTTTAATCAAAGATAGAAACGCCAGCACACATATCTAGTTTGGAAGCATGGAGAGAAATCACCACAGGCAGACAACTACCGTATTTATCGGCGTATACCGCACATTTTTTTCCCCTTAAAATAAGGGGGAAATCGTGGGTGCGCGATATATACGCCGATACCTGCATCCCGCGCTTAGTTTGAATGCCGCCGCCGACATATACCGAGCGCAGTACACTCGGGTACATTCGACCAGGCTCGGCTTCACTCGCGGTTACGCTCCTAGCCTTTATGCATAAGAAGCCGAGCGTGGCCAAGCATCCCCGAGTTTACTGCGCTCGGTATATGTCGGCGGCGGCGACATATAAGCGCGGGAAGCGGGGATTCGAATAAGCGCGGGAAGCGGGGATTCGACTCGGAAACAGCGCGGGAGAAGAAGGGGGACACCACCGCGGCCACAGACGGACGCTGGACCGGACAAGGCCGCCGATGGACGCCGGGCAAGACACCGATGTGGGGCATCTAAACTGTAAGTATTTTCTCTTTTTTTCAGGATTTTCTCTTCTACGTTGGGGGTGCGCGCTATACGCGGGTGCGCACAATACCCCGATAAATACGGTATCTAATTTGAAGCAAGTCTCATGAAGACTGGAGAGCTTCTATGGTTCCCAAGTCCAGGAAAATATACCTATGAGAGTGCAGCCAAATGGTAGTGTCAGGGGAGAGTGTCAAAATCAAAGCGTCTAGAAAGGTACTGAAAAGTATTTATTTCTAAAAATGTTGCCACTTGCCTTCACTGGAGTGTGTACTGAGCGTGCCTGGGATCAAAGCCGTCACAGTTGTATTTACAAGCCGCGAACATGCACCCCTGTACTAAAGGAAAAGTAACGTTTAGAAAAAATAAAAACAATTTGCAGCTAAAAGAAATTTCTCTGCCACTTAATTTCCTTAGTAAACAAAGCATCTAGTGGATTCCCTTCAACATCAATATCAGACCCCAGCCTTGATGAGTGCGTAGTGTGAATTTTAGGGGAGAACCCAGTGTAGGGTTGCCACCTCATCCCTTTAAACCCGAACACATATAAATTACACAAGTTCTGAGGGTAATTTAATGCAGTTAAGGCACCAGGTGAGTTTAATTATCACCTTAAAGTGGAGTTCCACCCATTTTTTATGTTTGCCTGTGCTGCATGCCCTAATCTCATAGTGTTCAGAATGGACAGTTTTTATTTATTTTGTTGCTTGTAAATACCTTTATTTTGTAGTCCTTCATTACTTCCTCCTCCTTATTAGCCTAGGCTATTAAATCACAAGGCTATTTGCAAGGGTTTCTGGGATAGGCATCATGTTTCCCAGTAGTCCTTGCAAACCTGACTGAAACCTATTACATTGCTTGTGCAGCACTGAGCATGTGCGAGATATGCAAAGCTGAAATCCAGGAAGTCATACAGTCTGGCTTCATGATGCCCACACTTAAGATGGCCACAGTCTATTTCTAGATTATAAACTAAATGCTGTAACAACCTAACAAAACGGACGTTAGTTTACAGACTAACTTTACTAGAATACATTAAGCTTGTGTATTACAGGGGTATTTATATTTAAAAAGTGAAATTGTGGGTGGAACTCCCCTTTAATCAGCCACAGAGCCTGTGTAATTACTATGTGTTTGGGGTTAAAGGGGTGAGTTGGCAACCCTAAGCCCTAGGCAAGCAAGCACAAAAAAATGCTGCATCCAGATCGTTAGCTTTGATTGAAGTCTAATATGGATTTTAAGAGGAACCCCATGCAAAAAAAATCCATACCAGACCCTTATTTTAGCATGCAGTCTGGCTGACCAGCAAATGGGTGCAGTGAGCGTGATGTCAATGATGTCACCCAAGATAACCTCTGGCTTGTTTACTTTGTGAAAGAAGCCAGTGTACTGGCTGGGAAGTCATTCCTCTAGTGGCGGTAGTGGTACAGCCCAATGTTAAGCATGGGGGTACAGGCCAAATTTGGCCATTTACTTCACCCCATCAGTGAACCTCAAACAGCTAGAAGTTGAGGTTCAGGTTGAACCCCATGTTGATCTAAACTCAAAGATCACCCCTAATGCTATCCTTTACATATCAATGATCCCACATAACATTATTTTATATTTCTCCCTGTAAGATATATAATTAAAGATTAGAGGTAATAAAACATGAAAAAATAAAAGTTAAGATAATGTGGAGAAGAGGCCAACATCAAACTTTTGACGAGATGGTACCTAGTCCCAACTAGATTGGCTTGCATGTTCCCATCCTCGTTGCCTCCGTGCTTCAGAGGCTGTCAGGGCCTAGGTACCATGCTCCACATATGGTGGGAATGCCCCAGAATCAGGGGGTTCTGGAATAAAGTCTTCCATCTTATCTGTAAGGTCACTGGTTGCTCTATCTCCCAGACTCCTGCAATAGCCTTGCTTAATGGGCTAGCATTGTGCATCCCTAAACTCACTCATAAACTGATCTTGTTTATTCTGACAGGGGCTAATATGACCATTGCCAAGGCATGGAAACTATCCACGGTCTCTCTATTGTCCATGAAAAGAAAGGTTTCTTGGATAATGGCACAGGAGAAGTTGGTTTGTTCCCTATTGGGCACGACTGAGCGATTTAATGCGATTTGGGAACCCTGGGCTCAGTATTTTGGATTACGGTTGGAATCTGAGCTTGGGGGCCTACATCGGGTAGATGGGCACCTTTCCTCACTCTTCTCTTCTTTCTTTTCTTCCTTCTCCTTTTCTCCTCTTAATTTTTCCTGACCCCTCCCTTTTTTTTTCTTTTGGTTTTCTAATTGTCTAATGCCCTGTACACATGATCGGTTTGTCTGATGAAAACGGACTGATGGATTTTTTCATCACATATCCATTGAAGCTGGCTTTCATCAGTCTTGCCTACACATCATTGGGTAAAAATCCAATCGTGTCCAACACGGTGACGTAAAACACTACGACGTGCTGAGAAAAATGAAGTTCAATGCTTCCGAGCATGCGTCGCCTTGATTCTGAGCATGCGTGGATTTTTGACCGATGGACTTCCCCACAGACGACCGTTCTTTTCTATAATTTTTTTAACCATAAGAAGATTTTAAAACAGGTTCTATTTTTTTCACCGATGGGAAAAAAAATGATGGGGTCCACACACGATCGGTTCCTCCGATGAAAACGGTCCATCGGTCCGTTTTCATCAGACGAACCAATCGTGTGTACAGGGCATTACAGAAAAATCTTTACGATATGAATCTGGTTTATTTACTTATGTTTAAGACTCTGAGTTCCTTTATGAACTAATGCCGCGTACACACATAAAATGACGTTTTATGTGACGAAACAAAACAACGTTTTTCAAACTTCATTTTCCAAAACGACGTTGCGTACACACCATCGTTTTTCCAAAATGCCCTAGCAAAGCGTGGTGACGTACACCACGTTCGACGGCTTACTGTTCCATTGAAGCTCCGTCTCATAACTTGCATCTGAGCATGCGCGGGTTTAAAAACGTCGTTTTAAACATCGTTTTGCCCACACACAATCACTTTTTATGACACAAAAAATTACATTTTGAAAAACGACACAAAAAATTCAAGCATGTTCGAATTTTTTTTTTGGTCGTTTTTTTGAAGACATAAAACAACGTTTTGCCCACACACGGTCATTTTAACCACTTCCCTACGGCCGTACGAGTATATACGGCCGCAGGGTGGTTCTAAATCTCCGGGCTGCCGTGTTT
Organism: Rana kukunoris; assembly: GCA_029574335.1. Classification (NCBI taxonomy): domain Eukaryota; kingdom Metazoa; phylum Chordata; class Amphibia; order Anura; family Ranidae; genus Rana; species Rana kukunoris. The sequence goes on from CM056057.1 coordinate 52,967,928, forward strand.
TCACGGCAGCCCCTTTCCTCGTTCCCAGCGCGCGCTCCAGAGCGCGCAGCGGGGAACTTGTGTACTGCCCGTGTCCCTTGGACACAGCCAATCACAGATCGCCGCGAACGGCCAATCAGAGTGGCCGTTTGCGATGCGATCTGATGGGCCAATGAGAGATGATCTCATATGTAAACATATGAGATCATCTCTCATTGCCGGCTCTCACAATGACAGCGTCCTGTCATAGAGAGAGCATGCCGATCTGTGTTCCTAGTACATAGGGACACAGATCGGTCACCCCCCCCCTCCCCCCACAGTTAGAACACAATGCAGGAAACACATTAACCCCTTCCTCACCCCCTAGTGTTAACCCCTTCCCTGCCAGTCAAATTTATACAGTAATTAGTGCATATTTATAGCACTGATTGCAGTATAAATGTGAATGGTGCCAAAAATGTGTCAAAAGTGTCCGATGTGTCCGCCATAACGTCGCAGTCGCAATAAAAATTGCAGATCGCCGCCATTACTAGTAAAAAAATAAAAAAATAAAAAATAACAATTCTGTCCCTTATTTTGTAGGCGCTATAACTTTTGCGCAAACCAGTCGCTTATTACGATTTTTTTTTTTTTTTTTAACTAAAAATATGTAGAAAAATACGTATCGCCCTAAACTGAATTTTTTTTTTAAATTGGGCTATTTTTTATAGCAACAAGTAAAAAATATTGTATTTTTTTTCAAAATTGTCGTCCTTTTTTGTTTATAGCGCAAAAAATAAAAATCGCAGAGGTGACCAAATACCACCAAAAGAAAGCTCTACTTGTGGGGAAAAAAGGACGCCAATTTTGTTTGGGAGCCATATCGCACGACCGCGCAATTGTCAGTTAAAGCGACGCAGTGCCGCAAGCTGAAATTTCACCTGGTCAGGAAGGGGGTTTACATGCCCAGTAAGGAAGTGGTTAAATGACGTTTTTGAAAACGTTGTTTTTTTTCATCACAAAAAGTGATCGTGTGTACGTAGAGTGATTCTGCTTCCAGCCTACATTTTTTGTTTCTCTGGAATATCTCCTGAACATGATATCCTATGAAGTCGAGGATTCATTCCCTTGTTTTTGAGAGCCTTCCTTAGGAGGGTATAGGTTGCAGGGGGTTGGAGCTTGGCTTCTTACCGGTCACAGCATGTTCCCTTTAGGGGTGTTTGGTGTGTGGCAGAGTCCCGTATGATCCCCGGCACAAAGGTTTTCCTAACGTGATAAAGTTCTGTTGCATTATAACTTCACAGGAGCTTATTTGACTTGATATTTATGTAATGTATGATTTGTTTGACATTCCACTTTTTATAGTCTCATTATACATCTCCATTGTTATTATGGATGTTATGTTAAATTATATTTTCTCTGTGAAATAATAAAAATTTTATTGACAAAAAAAGATAATGTGGAGAAAGAAATAAACCAAAACCATTTGGTCTAAAGAATATTTTTCCTTTACTGACCAAAACTATCTGTAGGGACACAAAGGGCTGCACAGTAAATGTCAAGGAGCCATATGTGGCCCCAGGGCCACAGCTTAAGCAGCACCGACTTTCAGACAGTTCAGAATAAAACAGAAATGAAAATAGACTTTCACTTTCGTTTTCTAGCCAGTTAGCAAGGTGACATCAGGTGAATGGTAGATTCCTTGCATGGCCCACAGCCAACTCCTCCCTTCTGCTACATAGTTTATCTCTCTATACCATATCTAATCCTTTGTCACACAGCATACTATTTCCTGTAGATCAGCACTGCAAACTAAAGATATGTGTAAAGTTATGACCTAAAGCTCACAATACATGTGTAGCCCCCCTTACTTTCAGAAAGGGCGCTACACTAAAGTTAGTAGAGTGAGAGACTTACTTGCTCTCACTCAGGTTGATTTGTTCAAATTCGGCAGCTGTCAGCCCTGAATTGTCCTGTGGGTCATTCTGCGCTCCAGAGATGTGGTCCCATCTCTGGGCGGAAGGGGGCGCCAGAGGGGTTTAGGCAGAGCCACTTTTCCCCAGCAGCCAATTGGAGGAGCGTTTCCCTCACGGGACATGCTGGGGTGGGGAATATCTGTTGCAGACGCCATTTTCCGGGGGCCTTCGCGGGTTCCTGGTTCCAGGTGCGGCACCCACCTTTAGGGTGTGCGCACATCACGGGCCCCACCACTATGGCCTACCTGGATGGGGGCCCGTGCCACGCAGAGTTCCCGACTCTGGGCCCTCATGGCTCAGAGACACTGAAGTGACTGAGGAACCTCAGTGGCTTACTGGGGTTCCGCATCTCAAGACGACGGGATTGAGAGGATATGCTCTATTGCTCTTAAGTACTGGACCTGTGGCAGAGGCCTCTACTAATCTTCTAGAGCCAAGTCGGTGGCAGTGACTTGTTCCTTCTCAACTTTCTTGGTGGTGCTCTGGCTGCCGGGTTTGTGTGGGAGGCCTGTCCAGGGGCACTGCACCCACTCCGGCTGGAGTAGCGACGTGATTGACTTAATTAAAGAAGGCAGGACTGCTTTCTTTATCCAAGCCTGACTCTGCAAAGTTACTCTACTTTCATCAACCTTTTCCTATCTACCTCAAGTTGATGTGTTGGTTGTGTTGGACCAGGAAAAGAAAGCATTCAGAAAACTTCAGCTACAGGTTGGACATTCGTTATTGCTTTGCTCACTACATCTACCTCTAGACATCACACAGAGGTAACTTAATCCACCAATCCCAATCTAATCAGCGGCTCCTGAATGAGGTAGTGCTACACATGTTACACTCTGATCATACAATTTCTGTACAACCAAGATCTATCAAAAATATGCAATATGAGAACATTCCTAAACTATCCAATTCATTTGTATCCTGTCAGATAAACCCTTACTTGTTGGTAGCTCTAATGTAGATTGTACAATCAGATTGTATGTATGTGTGGTGAGCTTTACTGTATTGCCAAACACCAAGTACAGCAAATTGCACATTTTTGGATTTTCTTGAATATATATGTGCATTAACTAAATTGTGATTTCCTGCTTTTTTTATACATACATTTTCCAAACAGCCTAAAGATCTGAATGCAAATATTGCAGAGAATCAAAAATTAGCAAAATGATCATTTTCATTACTTCTGTCATGCGGTGTCACTTTTTTATTACAGGTCTCTGTAGATTATATCCACCACTTTTGTCACATAGGAATGCTTTCACATTGTTACAGGTCACATCACTGCTAGGCCAGGTTTACACAGGCAGCACTCTCTACCGCTCTGAGGCTGGGTTCACACTGGTACGCAAACGCTCCGACATTGGGAGCTCATGTTGAAAGACGTGTGAAAATCAATGTTTCCCTATGGGAGCCATCTTAACTAGTCTGAAAATTCTCCCTATACCACTTTGGTCCGACTTTGATCCTACTTCAGCCCATTGAATATCATTAGGCTGGGTTCACACTGATACGACACGACAGTCATACAATTTTCATTCTACTTTGCTCAGCGACATTAGTCCTACATCGGTCCTACATTGGTTCTACATTGGTCCTACATTCATCCCACTTGAATTTACAGGATACTACTTTGATCTGACTTTGTGATAGTCTGACTTGTTCTTTGACCAATCAAAACAATCCCAGTGTGAGATAAATTCCTTTTACTGCTGCTGTAATAACACAGATGTCAAAAGTCGGATGGTTAGGACAAGGATCCTAATTTGAGCCAACTTCAATGATATTCAATGGGCTGAGGTAGGATCAAAGTCGGACCAAAGTAGTACAGGGAGCATCTTCAAAGTCGGACCGACTTGTGTCGGACCAATTAAGACGGCTTTCATAGGGAATCATTGATTTTCACACATCATGCGACATGAGCTCCCAATGTCGGAGCGTTTGTCGGACCAGTAGGATCCTTGTCCTTACCATCCAACATTTGACATCTGACATGTGACTACAGCAGAAGTAAAAGTAATTTATCTCACACTGGGATTGTTTTAAATTGACTTTCACAGAGTTGGATCAAAGTAGTATCCTGTTCATTCAAGTCGGATGGATGTCGGATCAATGTAGGACTGATGTCGCAGAGCAAAGTAGGATGAAAGTCGGATGACTGTCCTGTGTGAACCCAGCCTCACTGTTGTAGCAGTATACATTTTAGGCCAAATTTATGAAGAAAGGTAACTTTTGTGCAAAATTTTATAATAGAAATGAAGAAAAATTCATTTTTTTTACAACATTTTCGTTCTTTTTTCATTTATATCGAAAAAAATAAAAACCGCAGAGGTGATCAAATACCACCATAAAAAAGCTCTATTTGTGGAAAAAAAGGATAAACATGTCATTTGGTTACAGTGTTGTATGACTGAGTATTTTTGATTCAAAATGTGAGAGAACCAAAAGCTGAAAATTGGTCTGGTTATTAAGGGTGTTTAAGTGCCCAGTGATCAAGTGGTTAAAGAACAGTGGGTCCTTAAAAAACAGAGGGCCCTTGAAGAACAGCGGGCCCTAGAAGAACAGTGGGCACTTGAAAAACAGAGGGCCCTTGAAGAACAGCGGGCCCTAGAAGAACAGCAGACCCTAGAAAAACATCGGGCCCTAGAAAAACAGTGGGCCCTAGAAGAACAGCGGGCCCTTAAAGAACAGCAGGCCCTTGAAGAACAGAGGGCCCTAGAAGAACAGGGGGCCCTAGAAGAACAGCAGATCCTAGAAGAACAGCGGGTCCTAGAAAACAGCGGGCCCTTGAAGAACAGTGGGGCCTAGAAGAACAGCGGGCCCTAGAACAGCAGGCCCTTGAAAACAGCAGGCACTAGAAGAACAGCAGGCCCTTAGAGAACATCGGACCCTTGAAGAACAGCGAGCCTTAGAACAGCGGGCCCTAGAAAAACAGTGGGCCCTTGCAGAACAGTGGGCCCTAGAAGAACAACGGGCTTTTGAAGAACAGCGGGCCCTTGAAATAGATAGGGCCCTTGAAATACAGCGGGCCCTTGAAGAACAGTGGGCCCTAGAAAAACAGCGGGCCCTAGAAAAACAGCGGGTCCTTGAAGAACAGCGGGCCCTTAAAGAACAGCGGGCCCTAGAAAAACAGCGGGCCCTAGAAGAACAGCAGGCCCTTGAAAACAGCGGGCCCTAGAAAAACAGTGGGCCTGTGAAGAACAGCAGGCCCTTGAAGAACAGCGGGCCCTAATGGAACAGCAGGCCATGAAAGAACAGCGGACTCTTGAAGAACAGTGGGCCCTTTGAAAAACAGCGGGCTCTTGAAGAACAGCGGGCCCCAGAAAAACAGTGGGCCCTTGAAGAACAGTGGGCCCTAGAAAAACAGTGGGCCCTAGAAGAACAGCAGGCCCTTGAAAACAGTGGGCCCTAGAAAAACAGTGGGCCCTTGAAGAACAGCGGGCCCTAATAGAACAGCAGGCCCTAAAAGAACAGCGGGCTCTTGAAGAACAGCGGGCCCTTGAAAAACAGTGTGCCCTTGGTGGTTCCTTAATTTTGGGAGGACCTCTGGGGCGCGCACACGGGAATGTCCGTGACCCGGCAGATCACAGATCGCGGTAAATTGCTGCTGATATCTGCCGTTTACCACGTGATCTCTCTCTCTCCAATGACAAAGCAATCACATGTAAACAAACCAGTGTCATTTGATGACGTCGGTTCCTCCCTCCCCTCTCTGTACCGATCGGTAAAGTGTGAGAGGGGGAGAGCGGGTGTCAGCAGCGCTGTGGCTGGATCTGTGACTATTGCAGTTACAGATCCAGCCATCCCTACTCAGCCATCCCTGCAACCCCCGCCCCAATACTCTGCAATACCCCTACCCCTGTGCAATACTCTGCATTACCCCCTGCAATACTCTGCAATACCCCTACCCCTGTGCAATACTCTGAATTACCACCTGCAATACTCTGCAATACCCCTACCCCTGTGCAATACTCTGCATTACCCCCTGCAATACTCTGCAATACCCCTACCCCTGTGCAATACTCTTAATTACCCCCTGCAATACTCTGCAATACCCCTACCCCTGTGCAATACTCTGCATTACCCCCTGCAGTACTCTGCAATACCCCTACCCCTGTGCAATACTCTGAATTACCCCCTGCAATACTCTGCAATACCCCTACCCCTGTGCAATACTCTGCATTACCCCCTGAAATACTCTGCAATCCCCCCTGCAATACTCTGCAATACCCCTGCGCCATACTCTGCAATACCCCCTGCGCAGTACTCTGCAATACCTCCTGCGCAGTACTCTGCGATACCTCCTGCGCAGTACTCTGCAAAAACCCCACGCAATACTCTGCAATACCCCCACACAATACTCTGCAATACCCCCGCACAATACTCTGCAATATCCCTGCACAATACTCTGCAATACCCCCGCACAATACTGTGCAATGCCCCCGCACAATACTCTGCAAAACCCCCTGCGCAATACTCTGCAATACCCCCGCACAATACTCTGCAGTACCCCCGCACAATACTCTGCAATACCCCCGCACAATACTCTGCAATTCCCAGCACAATACTGTGCAATACCCCCGCACAATACTCTGCAATAACCCCTGCGCAATACTCTGCAATACCCCCTGCACAATACTCTTCAATACCCCTGCACAATACTCTGCAATACCCCGCACAATACTCTGCAATACCCCCACACAATACTCTGCAATACCCCCTGCGCCAATACTCTGCAATTCTCCCACACAATACTCTGCAATGCCCCCCGCACAATTCTCTGCAATACCCCCGCACAATACTCTGCAATACTCCGCACAATACTCTGCAATACCCCCGCACAATACTCTGCAATACCTGGAAAATACTCTGGGGAAAAAATGCGTTTTAACCACTTCCCGCCCGCCATCATATGACGTCCTTGACTTTGTGCAGGGATATCTGAATGATGCCTGCAGATACAGGCATCATTCAGATATCATCTTTTTCAGCCCGCGATTCCCTACACCATTGGGATGATCATGGTGGCTGTTCCGCCTCTTGATCGTTCTTACAGGAGGCGAAAGAGGACGTCCCCCCTCCCTTTGCCCTCCGGTGCTTCTTCTGACTCACCGCTACGATCGAAGCCAGGATAGTTTATTTTTATTTTTAAGATATCTCATTCTAGAGGAGAGATGTGGGGTCTTATTGACCCCATATCTCACTGTAAAGAGGACCTGTCATGCTATATTCCTATTACAAGGGATGTTTACATTCCTTGTAATAGGAATAAAAGTAATCAAAACATTTATTTTTGGGGGAAAACGCGTCAAACTGAAATAAATAAAGTAAAATGAACGATAAAAAAAAAAATCTAAAGTGCCCCTGTTCCCATGTGCTCGTATACAGAAGCGACCGCACACGTAAGTCCCGCCCACATATGAAAATGGTGTTCAAACCACACATGTGAGGTATCGCTGCGAACGTTAGAGCAAGAGCAATAATTTTGGCCCTGGACCTCTTCTCAAACTAAAAAGATGTAACTAGTAAAAATATTTAAAGCGTCGCCTATGGGGATTTTTTTTTGTCTTAGTTTTTCTTTATTGTTTTCCAATGTTTAACAAGACATATTTACTTGCAGGTGGTACAAATTGTAAAATACAGAGTGTATAAAAATATAACCGCATACATAAATTATGTGCATTTAGTGAAACAACATGTCCAATCTCTCCCTCCCACCCATACTCCCTACCTCCCCCCATGCAGTTATTCTGCCTGTTGTTGTCTTGCCCCAAGTAGGAGCCAATAGCTTGAGCTAAGCTATTCTTGATGCATTCGGTATAAAGAGAAAAGAACAAAAAAAATGAAAGAAGAGAAGAGAGTGAAGAAGAGCCCAATTAAGCCTTGAAGAATTCCGGTCCTCGATATTGTTGGCGACTAGCTGTAGAGGGGATTACCAAGTTCTAAGGTATTGAGATTTCCAAGCCTCACAAAAAAGAACAATCTCTACAAAGGGAATCCCATTTCTCTCAACCAGGGCGCCCACACTCTTTTGAATCTTTTATAGTTCCCTTGCTTGATAAAAAAAACACTCTCTCACTCCAGACCAAGATATTGAGAGTTTCAGCTCAGTTTTCAACAGATGGGGGAGCATGTGCTTGCCATTTCTGTGCTTTCAGCTTACGTGCCTGAAATAGGCACCTCAGCACACCTTCCAGGGCTCCTGGTGAAACTCTATGGTCCTCCATACACCCTAGGAGGCAAGTTTTAGCCTCTGGCTCTAGAGAGGTCTTAAAGGATTTGTTGATCCTATTTATAACTTCTATCCAGTATTTGAAAAGCTTGGGGCATCTCCAGAACATATGGATAAGATCCCCTGTTGCCTTACATCTGGGGCATTCGTCCTTCTGGTTCCAGCCCAATTTGAAAAAAAAATTTGAGTGTAATAAACGCAATGTAATAGAAATAGGTGTGACAGTCTCTGTGCTGGGGCAATAGACACCAGAGCCCCTCTGTGTAGAATCTCGCTCCACTGCCCTGAGGTTAATGCCCCAAGATCTCTTTCTCATCTTTCTCAGCTCTTGGAGGTGCCAGTTTGATTTATGGCTCTAGCTCCCAGTTTATCATATAGCTCTGAGATTAAGACTTTCCCAATATTGGTTTGGATTATTTTTAGAAGAACGGTAATCTGAGTCCTAACTATCAGTTGAGTCTTAAACTGAGTTTGGATGGCGTGACTGATCTGTAAATATTTATAAAACTTTTATTTGGTATGTTAAATTAATTTCTCAAATCCGAAAATGTTTTTATGAGGTTGCCCTCATACAGTTGGAGTAGCCGTGTAATTCCCTGTCTTTCCCAAACCTCAGATGTTTCTATATCCTTAACTTCTGTTAAGTTCTTGTTGTTCCAGAGGGGGGCAAACTCAGTTACCCCAATATAACCCAGCAAGGCCTTCGTTGTCTGCCACACTTTGCTAAATAGCTTTATAGTCGGGCATTTGTGAGTAAATGAGTTTGCCTCGAGGGCTTCCACAAGTATTTTATGTGGGGCCCCTGATAACATTAGTCTGAAGCTACCGTTTCCTGAGCTTCGATTGCCACAGCCCACTATGTGTTGAAACTGGGACGCCAGAAAATATATCCTCGGGTGTGGGACCGCCATCCCCCCACCTTTACTGGGAGCTGCATTGTGTGCAAACTAATTCTGGCCTGGTCTCCTTTCCACATTAGCTCCCTGAATAACGTTTTCATTCTTTTAAACCATATTTGGTTAACCCAAATCGGGGAGTTGTGGAGTACGTATAATATTTGGGGGCGCCAGATCATTTTTATCAGGTTACATCTCCCAGCTACAGAGAGAGGGAGGCGGTTCCAGGTATCTTTTTTTTGTTTCAGTTTTATTAGTAGTGGGGCTATATTTTTACTAGTGTACCACCAGATGGGTCTATTGGAAGCAAAGCCGACTTGTCCCAATTGATAATTAATCCTGAGAACCATCCAAACTCCCTAACCATTTCGACCACTGGACCCAGTGAGCTATCCACGTCACCTATGAAGTACAGGACATCGTCCGCGAATAGCGATATCCTGTCTTCCTCCAAACCCCTTTTAAACCCTTTTAAACCCCTGTAAATCTTCCTTAAGTCTAGATTTGATAGCTAGGGGTTCCATAGCAAGTGCAAACAGGAGTGGAGAGAGGGGACAACCCTGTCTCGTTCCCCTTTCCAACGTAAATAGATCTGAGACTTCACCGTTTATTCAGATTTTTGCTTGTGGCTCCTTATACAGAAGTTTGACCCACCTGATAAAGGATGGGCCGAATCCAAAGCTCTCTAGTGCCTTTCATAGGTATGGCCACTCAAGGCTGTCAAATGCCCTAGCGGCATCCAGGGCCAGTAATGCTCTAGAGCTCTCATTGTCAGTGGTGATCTGTAAATTTAAGAAGACACTTCTGATGTTAAGGCTTGTTGACGTGTTTGGGATGAACCCGGACTGGTCAGGGTGGATAAGACTCTTAATACACCTGTTTAAGCGAGTTGCCAAGACTTTAGCGAGGATTTTAACGTCCGTACAGAGCAATGAAATTGGTCGATAGGAAGAAGGTTCTAATTGATCTTTTCCCTCTTTATGGATTACAATAACCGTTGCCTCCATCATAGAGGAGGGGAGAGACCCCTCTGAGAAAGCACTTTTCAATGTCTGCAGCAGTTCTGGTAGCAATATTTCACCATATCGCTTGTAAATCTCTATAGGGAGCACGTCAGGGCCAGGTGATTTATGGCTAGACATCCCCGCCACTGCGAGCTGTATTTCTTCCACTGTAACCGGGGAGTCCAAGTTTTTTTTTATTGTTTTCTGACAGAGTTGGAATCGGAATTCCCTGAAAAAAAGGTTCCATACCTACATTCCCTCCCCTTGATTTATACAGGGATTTATAAAAGTCATAGAAGGTATGTCTTATCTCCCTTCCATCTGTTAAAATTTCCCCTGATGGGCCCCTGATTGCCACAATATTGGAAGAAGGGGAGTTAGCCCGAACCAGCAAAGATAGCGCTCGTACCACTTTCTCCCTTTTGCCAAATTGGGTTTGTCTCTGGAAAATTTGGCAATTCTCTGCCTTTTTCATAATAGCCATTCTAAAGATCTTCTGTTTATCAAGCCATTCTCTTTGCCTGTATAAAGACAGGTCCTCAATGTATCGTTGTTTGGCTACCATCACTTCACATGTAAGATCTTCTTCCCACCCCCTGGATTCCCTTTGTAATCTTGCCACCCTCTGAATCAGCAGGCCCCTTAAGTAAGCCTTCAGCGAGTCCCAGACCACTCCTGCCCCCGCCGAGCCTGTATTGATCTGGACATATTCTGTCAAGCTGTTCAACATTTCCTGTGGTTCGCCAATCAGTTCAAGCCAATATGGGCTAATTTTCCACTCTCTTGGAGGGGGTCTCTCACCCTTCATGATCACTAGTTCTAGCGGTGAGTGGTCTGAAACCCCTCTTGGGCTATACTCAATCTCCTTCACCCCGCCCAGTGCCTGTTCATTGCCCAGAGCCATATCGATTCTGGACAAAGTGGCATAGAAGCTAGAAAAACAGGAGTACTGCCGAGTCTGGGGTTGGCGGATGCGCCAGATGTCCCTTAGTCCTGTCTCCTCCATAAACTGGGCCAAACTACCTGCCCCCCATTCTATACCTGATCCAGATACCTAGGGGAATCTATCGTAGGTTCTATTGAGGACTTCATTGTAGTCACCCACTGCTATCAGGGGAATACCCGTTTTATCCAGCATGAATTCAACTAGCTTCCGTAAGACAGTGAAGTTAAAGGGGGGATGTAGATATTGGCTAGTACATAAGGCCTGTTCTCGATGGAGCAGGACAAAAATATATACCGTCCTTGTTCATCAATCCAACTCCCATCACAGGAAAAAGAAACCCCTTTCCCCACCATTATGAGATGGTCTTGCCCAATGCTGTGACTCGTAGGCGGGCTGGATACAATAGAGCAGGGCTCAAAATTTCAAGTCCTGAGCTACTAGCCAGGCCTCAAGAGATACTCGCCCCCAGTTGCCCCAACTAATTCTTTCACTGCCCTGTGCCTAATTGCACCCGTAAACACGCCCTTGTAGATTATCTCATGGAATGACACTGTTAAACGTTTTATGCAGGATCAAGTTACAAAATTAAATATTACCAACAACAACTTTAACAAAATGGGACAGGGCACTGGGGTCAGACCAGAGGGACGGGGCACTGGGGTCAGACCAGAGGGACGGGGCACTGGGGTCAGACCAGAGGGACAGGGCACTGGGGGTAGACCAGAGGGATGGGGCACTAGAACTGGGTCTCTTCCCCATTGTCTTGCTGTCTCCTCTGCAAATCCCATCCATCCTCTCTCTCTCTCTCTCCCATTCATCTCATCATCAGGAGCCTGTGTGTGTGGCTCCAAGCTTGCATGTCCCCACTTCCCCCTTTTATTCAGGCTGGCAGTGAGGAGAGGAGCTGCAGCACAGCGGGAGGGAGTACAATCCAGTGCTGAGATCCACACAACTGCACAGCCATTGACACCATAGCACAACACACACCGACACAGCACACATTGAGACCAGCCTGTTCGCAGTGCTCAGGCTGAACTGTTGAACACTTACATAGAGCACAAGTAGAAGAAAACTGCACAAACTGGAAGGCTGCCGCTCTCATGTCAGGGCAACTTTCAGTGAGCGCTGCACCGGAGTGGTAATTTTCGCAATCCTCCACCTCACTCATTACTTTCTGCTCTCCAGCTACATTGGTCGGGGCCCGGGGGGAGGGGGGCAGGCTCAGAGAGGTCATACTGTTAGGTCCTATGGCTTAATAAGAATTGTAAGGAGAGCACCTGTATACTGCTCTGCCTGTGTGTGGCTCACCAGACTACTTTTCCCAAACATGTACCTTTCCTCTTCAGCCGCCAATCTCATCGGGACTCTAAGTGTAGGCACAGATTGGAGGGAGATTGGTCATGTAGCCCTGTCATCACTCGCCCCCAGCTTAAATCCACTCGCCAAATGCTAGTAGGCAAGTGGAAAATTTGAGGGCTGCAATAGAGCATATACTACTTTGCGCTGATGCAAAATGTGCTTAATTGGCGTGAATACAGCTCTACGCTTTTGAAGGTCTGGGGAAAAATCTGGGTAAAAGGAAATTCTGACCCGTTATACATTATATCCCCCATCTCTCTAGCTTTTAGAAGCAGGGAAACCTTATCGCCATAGTTAAAGAGTTTCAAAAGTAGTGGTCTAGGTCGCCCGCCTACCGGCGGAGGTTTAAAGGGGACCCTGTGGACTCTCTCAATTGAAAAAAAGGAGAAAAAGTAGCAGAACCAAAGATTTCCTTGAGCCACCCCTCCATAAATGTTATTGTGTTAGGGCCTTCACTCCGCTCTGGGTGCCCAATCACTCTCATTATTCCTGCAAAGTCTATTCTCGATCTCGTCTAATTTAGCTGCTTGGTTACTCATTTTCTCCTGTAGCTCATCCTTTAAGCTCTTTAATTGATTATCAAAGCCAACCATAAATTCTTTGCAGGCATTAACAGCACAGAAAACATATTTTAATGTAGGCTCTTCCACTAGTTCTAGATCGACTACAGTGGCAGGTTCAAGTGGCGCTGATGGAGCTGGTAATGATACAGTTCCAGGTAATACCCCTCCAGTCCCCTTGTTACTCCCAATTTTGATGACACTTTAGGTGGTTGGGTTAGTTGGCTTAAGAACTGTCGACCCCTGGCTTTTTCTGGTGGCCGACACCCCTGATGTGCCTTTGGACTGTGTTACTGGTGGTGACAGACCCCCCTTATTAGGTGAGTGGAGTGTACTATGGCTAGAATAGGCGAACCTCTCCAACTTGACTGCTGCCGCCAAATTTTCGTCTTTCCTTCTCCTTTTCCTTACGGACCTTGTAATAGGGGCGCTTTCTGATAGTGCCTGGTCATCCATCCTATGCCTTTTGGTCATGGTAAACATAGTAATACCAGTAATACCAGTGGAAATGGACCTCCCAAAAAAAAAAGGAAAAAAAAAGGGGGCGGGACGTCGTAGCAAGTCACAGCAGGCCACAACCTCCCACACTAATGTTTTATGCAGAGAGAAAAAAAAATGGAGGGGAGCAATGCGTTGTGGCAAGTCACAGCAGGTAACGACCCCTCACACTAATGTTTTATAACAGTCAATTATATACAGGACACCTCTGTAGCACTAAAATGGTATTCTTTGAAGTTCAAGTGTAAAGATATGGACTTTTAAGTAGCGAAGTTTGGCGCCATTCCACGAGTGTGTGCAATTTTGAAGGGTGACATGTTGGGTATCTATTTACTCGGCGTAACTTCATCTTTCATATTATGCAAAAACATTGGGCTTACTTTAATGTTTTTTTAAAAAAAGCACAAAACTGTTTTATTTCCAAAAATCGCATTCGAAAAATTGCTGTGCAAATACCATGCGCGATAAAAAGTTGCAACAACCGCCATTGTATTCTCTAGGGTCTTTGCTAAAAAGGCATATATCATGTTTTGGGGTTCTATGTAATTTTCTAGCAAATAAATGACGATTTTTAAATGTAGGAGAGAAATGTCAGAATTGGCCTGGGTGTTCCAGAATGCCTAATGGTGCTCCCTGCAAAATGACAACGTCAAAAAACTCACAATGCCTCTTTCTAAATACCTTGAAATGTCTTCTTTCTAAAAAGGGGTCATTTGGGGGGTATTTGTACTTTTCTGGCATGTTAGGGTCTCATGAAATGAGAAAGGCTGTCAGTACATCAGGTATGATCAAATTTATCAATTTTCAGTAATTGGTACCATAGCTTGTAGACCCTATAACTTTGACCCAGACTAAATAATAACCAATTTTTTTTACCAAAGATATGTAGCAGTATACATTTTAGGCAAAATTTATGAAGAAAAGTAACTTTTTTGCAAAATTGTATAATAGAAATGAAGAAAAATTCATTTTTTTACAAAATTTCCGTTCTTTTTTCATTTATAGCAAAAAAAATAAAAACCGCAGAGGTGATCAAATACCACCAAAAGAAAGCTCTATTTGTGGGGAAAAAAAGGATAAAAATGTAATTTGGTTACAGTGTTGTATGATTGAGTAATTGTCATTCAAAATGTGAGAGAACCGAAAGCTGAAAATTGGTCTGGTTATTAAGGGTGTTTAAGTGCCCAGTGGTCAAGTGGTTAAAGAACAGCGGGCCCTTGAAGAACAGTGGGCCCTTGAAAAACAGAGGGCCCTTGAAGAACAGCGGGCCCTAGAAGAACAGTGGGCACTTGAAAAACAGAGGGCCCTTGAAGTACAGCGGGCCCTAGAAGAACAGCAGGCCCTAGAAAAACAGCGGGCCCTAGAAGAACAGGAGGCCCTAAATAAATAAAAACCGCAGAGGTGATAAAATACCACCATATCATTTGGTTAAAGTGTTGTATGACTGAGTAATTGTCATTCAAAATGTGAGAGAACCGAAAGCTGGAAATTGGTCTGGTTATTAAGGGTGTTTAAGTGACCAGTGGTCAAGTGGTTAAAGAACAGCGGGCCCTAAAAGAACAGCAGGCCCTAGAAAAACAACGGGCCCTAGAAGAACAGCAGGCCCTTAAAGAACAGCAGACCCTTGAAGAACAGCAGGCCCTAAAATAACAGGGGCCGTAGAAGAACAGCGGGTCCTTGAAGAGCAGCGGGTCCTAGAAAACAGCAGGCCCTTGAAGAACAATGGGCCCTAGAACAGCGGGCCCTTGAAAACAGCGGGCCCTAAAAGAACAGCTAGTCCTTTAAAGAACAGTGGACCCTTGAAGAACAGCGGGCCCTAGAAAAACAGCGGGCCCTTGCAGAACAGCGGGCACTTGCAGAACAGCGGGCCCTTGCAGAACAATGGGCCTTTGAAGAACAGTGGGCCCTTGAAATATAGCGGGCCCATGAAATACATAGGGCCCTTGAAATACAGCGGGCCCTTGGAATACAGTGGGCCCTTGAAATACAGCGGGCCCTTGAAGAACAGAGAACAGTTCTTTTGAAGAATAGTGGGCCTTTGAAAAAAATGGGCTCTTGAAACACAGCGGGCTCTTGAAACACAATGTGCGCTTGAAAAACAGTGGACCCTTGAAGATCAGCTGGCTCTCGAACAGCGGTCCCTTGAAAAACAGCGGCCCCTTAACCACTTACAAGAGGACGTCTATTGATGGGGCGCGCACATGGGAATGTCCGTGACTGGCGGGTCCAGAGGACCCGACGCATCACGGTTCGCGGTAAATTTCACAAGTAATACGACATGAGCTCCCAATGTCGGAGCGTTTGTCGTACCAGTGTGAACCGACGGACTTGTGTACACATACTATCCCACATTTGTTGGCGGAAAATCCGGCAACAATTGTCTGATGGAGTGTACAAACGGTCGGATTATCCGACAACTGCATGCCATCACACAATTCATGTTGGAAAATCCGATCCTGTGTACAAGGCTTAAGGGTATGATACATGATCTCAAATTTCTGAAGACTGACACACCGCACCCCCGATCGCTGCGATGCGTGCCCCCACAGGCACACGGCGGCTGTTATCTTGCTGGACGTCATATGACGCCCAGTCAGGATAACTTAACCACTACCCGGCCGTCATTCTACTATAGGCCGGGCAGGAAGAGGTTAATCATGTTCAATATTTATATCATTTACCTTATTGCAAAATGCCATTTCTATGACATGTGTACATGTATGTATTCATACCCTTTCATCAATAATTATTCGTTATTTTTCATGCCAAGCTAACATATACTGTATGTATGGATGTATCCATTATGTTCATGCAATATGTGTATTTATATATATGAAATTACTTTCATGCTTGTCACAAATAAATAATGTTTACCAACCACTCTACCTCCACAAGTCAATCGCCTCATTCAAAGTTCCACATTCCTTTCTTGCTACATTTTAGGTAAGTATGCATGACGTTTTTTACTTCTTGCACTTCTTAAGCGATGTCAGTTTTCTCACCTGTCTAGGAAGAAAAGTGAAATTTTTGTAGAAGCTCTCTCTCAGCAGTGGCTGTCACCTCTTATGTATTATGAATGAAGGAAATAAGAAATGTGTACACCATTAAAATGAATTTTCTTCTCCCAGAGAGGAACAAATAGGGAGAAGCTTCAGATCAACCTGATACCAGAATCCGAGACACACAGGAATAACAAGCAGATAAAAGATCTTTCATTATCTGTCTGTGTGCTGTATGATATTCTGCAGACTGATATGACTTTACATTTTGAATAAGGAACCATTTGTATTGACAGAACTCATCCTGAAAGAATTGTAATAGGAAAATCTAAAGGACAATTCCACCTAAAACTCTACCTGTGACCCAAACATAACTTTTACAAAATTTCTGTACACTTTTACGTCTTTAGTCCGATCAAGTGCTGTCATGGCTCATCCCTTTCTTCCTCTGGCAGTAGAAGGATCCTAAATGCAGAAGACAAAAGCAGCATACAATGCCATGGAACCAGTGGTGTATTTGGGTTTTGTGCTGCCCTAGGCCTGTCTAAACTTGTGCACCCCCTAATTTAAATATGACCCACTCATTTCTGTGAAAGCCACACCCCTTACTGTTTAAAACCCGCCCCAATTTTTTCCAGTGGGGGGGGGGGGCAATGGATTTCCTTAATTTGCAAAGATTTCCTCTCACTTCCTGTTTGGTTCTCCCAGCATTGGGTCTCCATACACAGTAGAGAGCCCCCCCCCCTTCACTCTACTGGCCCACGCCCATCAGCTGACTTTCTCTTGCAGACATTTTCAGCCTCCCGACATGGCATCTGTCTCAGAGGTCCACTGTGATGATAGGACAGTCAAAACTAGAAGTGACGCCCCCCCCCCAGAGTTGGGGAATGCCGGCCACCTGAACAACAACTCATTGGTTAGAGTATGCCAATCCGGGCCCCCTACATATGTATGGACTGCCCCCCCTTCCATGGTGGCCCTGCCGGTATTATTATACTGGAAACAGTGCAGCCACTTTTTACGGGAATCAGACCATTTTGCCTCCCGGCCCAGTTTGCCCTATAATACTGGCGCTACATTAACCACTTGCTTACTGGGCACATATACCCCCCTCCTGCCCAGGTGAAATTTCAGCTTCCGGCACTGCGTCACTTTAACTGACAATTGCGCGGTCGTGCGACGTGGCTCCCAAACAAAATTGACGTCATTTTTTCCCCACAAGTAGAGTATTCTTTTGGTGGTATTTGATCGCCTGTGCGGTTTTTATTTTTTGTGTTATAAACAAAAAAGTGCGACAATTTTGAAAATATTTTTTACTTGTTGCTATAATAAATATCCCAAAAAAAAAAAAAACACATTTTTTTTCTCAGTTTAGGACGATACGTATTCTTCTACATATTTTTGGTATAAAAAAAAAAATCGCAATAAGCGACTGGTTTGCACAAAAGTTATAGCGCCTACAAAATAGGGGACAGAATTATTATTTTTTATTATTTATTTTTTTACTAGAAATGGCGGCGATCTGTGATTTTTATTGGGACTGCGACGTTACGGCGGACACATCGGACACTTTTGACACATTTTTGGCGCCATTCACATTTATACTGCGATCAGTGCTATAAATATGCTCTAATTACTGTATAAATGTGACTGGCATTGAAGGGGTTAACACTAGGGGGTAAGGAAGGGGTTAAATGTATTCCCTGCATAGTGTTCTAACTGTGGGTGGAGGGGGTGACTGGGGGAGGTGACCGATCTGTGTCCCTATGTACAAGGGACACAGATCGGTCTCCTCTCCAGAGACAGGACGCTGAGAGATGATCTCAAATGTTTACATATGAGATCATCTCTCATTGGCCGCACAGATCGCATCGCAAACGGCCACTCTGATTGGCCATTCGCGGCGATCTGTAAACACAGAATTTCCCTGCTGCGCGCTCTGGAGCACGCATGGGGAACGCCCAAAGGGGAGGACGTCAATTGACGTCCTGTTGGATTTTCAGGTCCGCGCTGTAGCCGTCATTCGGCTATAGCGCGGGTCTGAAGTAGTTAAAAGTGTAGTGCAAGCCGGCAGGGACTCTTTTCGTGCCACCCCCCTTGTCGGCCTAGGCCAAGATACAGCATTGCATGGCACTACTGCATTCTACTGTGAGCCGGGGCATATTTCTGCCAAGAACATAACCACTTGAGTACCAGCCTGTATTACCCCTTCATTACCAAGCCATTTTTTAGTACTGCAAAAGTTTAACGGACAACTACTCACTCATGCAACACTCTATTCAAATTATTTATATAATTTATTAAGACAGTGCTTTCTTTTGGTGGTATTTTAAAACCCCTCGGTATTTTTATTGTAAAAAGGAAAACCTGAAAAATGCTGTTTCCCTTACTTTCTATTAACAAAAAAAAAAAAGCCAAGACATTGTGGACACCCACAATTTACCCTAGTTCGGAAACTAAGCACCACAAGGTTTAATTTTTGCAAATTTCTTTAGGAAATAAAGAAACATGCTGGTGGTGTACTAGGTACAATAAAGCGATACTAAAAACTTTAATCAAGTATGTATTCTTAACTCGTAAGACCCTTTTCCCACTGGGGAGGTGCAGGAGTTAGCTATAAAGTGCCCCTAGTTTTAGCAGTGATTTACCGCTTTTATAGCGGTGCTTTTCAGCCGCTAGCGAGGTGCTTCTAACCCCCGATAGCCGCCAATGAATAGGGTAAATAGTGCCTGTGTTGCGGCGTTGCCGAATTGCTTTGCTGGGGCTTCGGCAGTGCTGCCTATTCATTTTAATGGACAGGCCGGTGGAGGAGCGGTGTATACGTCGCTTCCCCACCACCAAAAAAGATGCTGTTTGCAGGATTTTCTTTCCTGCCCTAAAAGCGCACCGCCCAGGTGTTTTTCAGCCGCTTTACTGGAGCTATTTGTAGTGCTAAAATGCCTGAAATGCGCCCAGTGTGAAAGGGGCCCCTTCTAATGTTCTCAGGCTCCTTCGAACAGCGAACAACGAACAAAAAGCAGCGGAACAACCTATAAAAGTCTATGGGAGAAATCTGAAGTGCTAATTATAATAAGCAAGTTATTGTCATAAAAAGTGTTTGGGGACCCGGGTCCTGTCCCAGGGGACATGTATCAATGCAAAAAAAGTTTTAAAAACTGCTGTTTTTTCTGGAGCAGTGATTTTAATAATGCTTAAATTGAAAAAATTAAAGTGAAATATTCCTTTAAATTTTACTTAGACCTGTCCCTGCACAAAGTGTCATTTCTGAAGGAAAAAAGTCATTTAAAATCACTCGCAGCTATAATGAATTGTCGGCTCCCGGCAATACAGACATAAGTCATTCATAAAAAAAAATGCGTGGGGGTCTCCCCAAATTCAATTACCAGGCCCTTCAGGTCTGGTATAGATATTAAGAGAAACCCGCGTAAAATTTAAAAAAAAACGGACGTGGGGTTCCCCCCAAATATCCATTCCAGACCCTTCAAGTCTGGTATGTATTTTATGGGGAACACCACCCCAAATAAAAAAAAATGCAGTGGAGTTCCCCCAAAAATCCACACAGACCCTTTATCCAAGCACGTAACCTGGCAGGGGCGCAGGAAAAGAGGGGGGACGAGAGAGCGCCCCCCCCCTCCTGAACCGTACCCGGCCACATGCCCTCAATATTGGGAGGATGCTTTGGGGGTCTGTGACCCCTCAAAGCACCATGTCCCCATGTTAATAGGGACAAGGGCCTCATCCCCACAACCCTTGCCCGGTGGTTGTGGGGATCTGCGGGCGGGGGGCTTATCAGAATCTGGAAGACCCCTTTAACAAAGGGGACCCCCAGATCCTGGCGCTCCTATGTGAATTGGTAATGGGGTACATTGTACCTCTACCATTTCACAAAGAAGGTGTAACAATTCTAAAAAAAAAAAAACACAGACGCCGTTGGGAAAGTCCTTAATTAAAACTAAAAAAAATGTTTTAAAATCCAGCGGTGGTAATCCACTCTCATTTTTTTAGGAATGACTTTTGTCTGTATTGCCGGGAGCCGACAATTCATTACAGCCACGAGTGATCTTAAATGACCTTTTTTCCTTCCGAAATTACATTTTGTGCAGAGACAGTTCTAAGCACGGGTAGCAAGCAAACAAGGCTTACCTGTAGGTGTAACTTCTCCCTGAGGGTTTACAACCACTTTAAAGAGGAACTGCAGTCTGCTCACATAATATCTGAAGCTTCCCTCCCTCCAACCATTTTGCATATTACTTTAAATATACTGTGATTCTGTATTTGTCAAATATGCTGCAGAAATCTCCCTCCACTGAGTCTGGCTGCAACTATTTAGCTGAAGCTGCTGCCTGTTCTCTTCCTAGATTTACACAGAGGCACACCTCGAGCTATGCAGCATTCATTGGCCCTCTTTTGACTCATTCCCCTCCCTTCCTGTCAAACTCTCATGAGAGTGAGAGAGAGAGCCGTGCATGGTGTCATAAGCCTAGGCTTTTTACCAGACAATAAACAGGAAGTGGGCTGTATAAGGTATTTACTGTCAGAAAACAATTTTTTTGCTAATCAAAGTTAAAGGGTCACTAAAGGAATTTTTTTTTCAGCTAAATATCTTCCTTTACCTTACTGCAGTCCTGTTTTCATGTCCTCATTGTTCGTTTTTGCTATGATGTTGCTGTAATCCTTCTCTGTTCTGGACACTTCCTGGTTGTCTGTTTCCTGATGAAAAAAGTCATTGGGGCTTTCTCTCTGTGGTCACTCATCAAGGAGGTGTGATTACTGTGTGTCTAAAACCCCTCAGAACCAATCACTTTCGTTTTACAAACTATCACTGCCCTCTATTGGCTCTGTGTCTCTGTACATCACAGAAGCATGAAAAAGCATGCAAAAATGAAACTGAAACTGCAGGTACATCATATGATTGATTTTTATCTATTTTTAATCATTTTTAAAGGGAATCAGTTAACCATTATGTCTCTATACCCTGTAAACAGTCATTTCAGAAAAAAATAATAATTTCCTTTACAACTCCTTTAAAACAAAAACTTTTAGCGCAAGGCTTTACAGCAGTTTCACCTGATTCTCACCTATGCATCTCGGAGATATACAGGGAAGTAAGGTACTCAAGAATGCACTGATGTTACAGAAGATCTTACAGAAAAATGCTGAAACACAGGCCATCTGCATGTGACCTCAAGGTAAGATGAGTAATTATCTACTGATTTAGCTGACTTAGCAAAACTTGTGCAGAAAGAAATGTCTGCTTTAACCAGTTCAGCTCTAGAGCAAATTTTTCATTTTTTTACACACTTCATTTTTGGAAAGAAAATGACTTAACCTCCCAGAACATTATACATTTTCTGTAAGCAGAAACCCTGTAGAAGAAAAAGACGATAGTTACAAATTTTTATGTTACATGATATTTAGAGCCGGTTCACACAGGGGCGACTCGTCAGACGGCTCAGCTGCCTGACGAGTCGCGTCCCATTCTATGCAATGGAACCGTTCTCTGAAGTCATCTTCAGGATGACTTGCAGAGTCGTCCCCAAAGTCGTGCTGCCGCAGTGTGAACCGGTTCTAACTCAACTATTTATTAAAAGCAATTTTTCAGGAAAAAATCAAATACATTTTAGTGTAAGCACACACAATATAATACCCCTTTTTTGTTCAAATATAAAAGATTAGGTTGCATTGAGTAAATAAATACCAAACATGCCAAGTCTTAAAGTGATATTAAAATATTAAAATATTATTTATTTATCTGTGCCCATCAGTGCAGCTTATCAGTGCCCATTAGTGCAGCCTATATGTGCCTATCAGTGCAGCCTCATCAGTGCCCATATGTGCAGACTCATCAGTGCCCATTAGTGCAGCTTATCAGTGCCCATCAGTGCGGCTTATCTGTACCCATCAGTGCAGTCATATCTGTGCAGCCTATCTGTGCCCATCAGTGCAGCTTATCAGTGCCCAGCAGTGCCACCTTCAGGGTGTGCGCGCCCATGGACCCCGCTGGCGCGGCCCGCCTGGCCAGTTTCCTGGGCCTTCCTGAGTCTCAGCCGGAGACGAGAATCAAGGGACCTCAGTGACCTAATGAGTTCCTGAAGCTTGAGAGAATCCCAGACGGGGATTTGGTGACCGGGATGCTGGCAGGTACGCTTCGCTGCCACCCGGTGAGAAATTACTGAGAGGATTCGCTCTGTTCGCGCATTTAGTCTATCCAAATTAATTGGCCTGTGGCAGAGACCTAGAGCCGGGCCTGTGAGAGAGACCCGTTTCTCCCAGCTAAGATTCGAGGTGGTGCCTCGGCTGCCAGGTCTGTGTGAGAGACACCTGTCCGGGGGCACCTTACCCACTCAGTCTCATAGGAGTGGCGACGTGTGAAAATTTGTGCTACTAAGGGCTGATCTGCCTGGTGTATATCCAGGCCTGACATCGAAAGTTTCTCTTCTCTCATCAACCTACTCTTCCTTCACCAAAGTTGATGTTGGCTAATGTTGGACTGGAATTAAAGCATTGAGAAAATCTTTATTGACTGTGTGGACCTCCGTTTACTAGTTAGTTTTTCTGGTGCATCCCTAGACCAAGCTGGGGTGACTTAATTTGCCGATCCCAAATAAAACCAGCGGCTCCTTCGGGGGTAGCGCTACAAATAAATAGTAAGGCTGTAGGTAAGGCTGGCGTTTACATTTTAACCACTTAAGGACTCTTCTGCACATATACGTCGGCAGAATGGCACGGCTGGGCACAGACACATACAGGTACGTCCTCTTTAAGTGCCCAGCCGTGGGTCGCGACCCGGTCCGAAGCTCCGTGAACGCTGTCGTGGGACCCGCGGACCCGATCGCCGTTGGAGTCCCACGATCAGTTCCCAGGGCTAAATAACGGGGAGAGCTGTGTGTAAACACGGCTTCCCTGTTCTTCACTGTGGTGCCGTCATTGATCGTGTGTTCCCTAATATAGGGAAACGCAATCAATGACGTCATACCTACAGCCACACCCCCCTACAGTTAGAAACACAAGTTAGATCACACTTCACCCCTTCAACGCCCCCTTGTGGTTAACTCCCAAACTGCGATTGTCATTTTCACAGTAATCAATGCATTTTTTTTGCTGTAAAAATGACAATGGTCCCAAAAATGTGTCAAAATTGTCCGATGTGTCCGCCATAATGTCGCAGTCACAAAAAAAATCGCTGATCGCCGCCATTAGTAGAAAAATTTTTTTTTTATAAAAATGCAATAAAACTATCCCCTATTTTGTAAACGCTATAAATTTTGCGCAAACCAATCGATAAACGCTTATTGCGATTTTTTTACCGAAGATAGGTAGAAGAATACGTATCGGCCTAAATTGACGGAAAAACTTTTTTTTATAGTTTTTTGGGGGATATTTATTATAGCAAAAAGTAAAAAATATTGAATTTTTTTCAAAATTGCCGCTCTATTTTTGTTTATAGCGCAAAAAATAAAAACCGCAGAGGTGATCAAATACAACCAAAAGAAAGCTCTATTTGTGGGAAAAAAGGACGCAAATTTTGTTTGGGAGCCACGTCGCACGACCGCGCAATTGTCAGTTAAAGCGACGCAGTGCCGAATCGCAAAAACTGGCCAGGTCCTTTAGCTGCCTAAAGGTCCGGGTCTTACGTGGTTAAAGGATTTGAGGGCTGAAGAGACCCTGTCACTACACTACACTTTTAAACTCCATTATGTAGAAATCTCCATGTGTAGAAAAAAACAATAGTCCAAAGCCTTGATCTCCTGGGCCTCTCCTATCATTCCAGGACACAATGTTGATGCAACAGCTAGAAGAACCAGCAAGGGCGATCGAAGATATTGACACTCCCAGACATACCAGTTACGCCACAAATTTCTACTAAAAGGGGCGTATTGGTGGCACAGACAGTGGGAAAGGTGAGTGTTTACATTCTGCCTTCACAGGTATGCATTTTCTGGCAAAGTGTTGAATAGCGACAGGATCACTTCACACGTTAAGTTTTAATAAAATCTACCTTGTGAGAGGATCCAAAATTCAGGATTTTTGGAGGAAACGGCTCACATTTTTTCAAAGTCATGAAAATGTGGGAATTAGGTTAATGACTACAAAGGAATAGAAAAGATTAAAACATTATGAGGCCAGTTTAATGAAATGCAATATATTAGTACAAAGCTGCAAAAGAATAGGGTCGGTTCCCTCGAACATTGTCATCCTGACCTATGTTGATTGAGGACTTAAGAGTTTGTTAATTGTCTATTGGTTTTCTGTGCATTTTAAACAGTTTAGGACAAATGGGAAGGCCGGCCGTAGGCGGGCCTGAGTTTGTAGGAGGAGTCGGGGGGGTTCTTAACCTGCCCTCCTTCTCCTGTCTCCTACAGGTGGACCTTCTGGTTTTCCGGCGTGACGTCATCATCAGGCGACTCCGCGGCTCCACGGCAGCTCCACGGCGGTTTTTCACGGCTCCACGGCGACTTCACGGCTCCACGGCAGCTTCACGGCTCCTCGGTGGCTTCACGGCTCCTCAGTGGCTTCACGGCTCCTCGGTGGCTTCACGGCTCCTCGATCGTTTGGTTTCCTCGGGTTGGTTCCGCCTCCTCGCTCGGCCACCTCGTACAGGTATCGGGAGGGGGGTTTGTTGCATGGCTGGCTCCCGGGATGTCAGATGGCACCTTTTGTGCACTGCAGGTTTGTGGTCTACGTCCCATCTCTCATGTCTGCGGCACTCGTCAGTTTGTCGGCCAGCAGTGGTTGTAAACACCGGGATTACCAGGTTAGGATGGTCAAGTGGTCCATAGTGCATGGCTGGGAAAAGGGGTTTCACATGGCTTCCGTAGGATCGGTGTTGTGTCCTGCTGACCCCATTACTTTCAGCGCAGTCCCGCACCAAAGGGGGGGGGTTCAGGTGCTCTCTGACAGCCATGATTGGTCGAGGAGGACTTGGGGGGGAGGGGGGGGCGCTACTCTCGGTTGCAGCCTGCAACTATGCAACCAGGTAACTTCATGTTTTGATTTGTGTTCTTTTCCACCACCATGTGTATGCGTATCTGTTAATCCCCTCCATCCCTCCAGATGGCAGCTTGATCAAGGTTGTGACTCCTGGGACAAGCCTGCAGGTTTCAGTTAAAGGTCCTGGCCACTCTTAGTGTGAAAGGGACATTTCCAGGTGAGCCAGCCAATCACGGGCGGGTACCTTTGACACGCTAAACGTGGCGCAATCTCCATTCCAGTTGTTTTTTGTTTGTTTTTTTGTTTTCATTCTCAGCAGATGTTGTCATTTTCATTTTCATTTGATGTGTGTTGTCTTTCGTTTTCCTTCTCCGTTTCAGGACTTCTATTGTGCAGTCACGTTACGTAAATAGCAGGGTTTCTTTTCAAAACTGTTTCAGTGAGTGTCATGCAGTTGTTATTTCGTTTTTAAATTGATGTCACACGCAGGGTGCCGTTTCCACTCCGCTTTAGCTTTCACGCAGGTGCCGCTTGGAAGAGGGGGGGGGTTCCTCTGGGTTGGGGGGGTGAGGTGAGTTGCACTGACTTTCCTGTCAGGGGGGCGGGCAGTCTTTCCACTGGGGGAGGTCACCCACCACGCTTGTGGGTGCTTACGGTTTGAGATGCTTCGTTTTTAATTGGCTTGATCAGTGGCAAGTTCTCCTCAACCGTCTGGTATGGGACACCCTTTTCCGTTTTCATGCTTCACGTGGCACATTCGTAGTACTCTCATTGTTCTTGGTTCGTTCAGGAGGGGGTCTGACTCGTTCCGGTCCCTTGTATCCATTTTTCAGGCGCCAGACGCAATGTTTTCGTGTTAGTTGAAGGACTTTCGGAAAGGTAAGCCGGGGTCCCGGGTACCTACCCGATCTGTTCCAGTTATTTAGGGTCTGCCTACCACTGGGGGTCGCCTAATTCGTTTAGGTCACAACGGGTTGAGTTGTTTCGTTTTTAATTGGCTTGAGCAGTGGCAAGTCTCCTCACCCGTTCGAATCCCGTTCGAAACCCGTTTAGTTTCTCAACAGTCACTCAGCAGCTTCTAAAGCTTGGACCTGTCACGTTTCAGGGTCCGGGGGAGGGGGGGGCCTGAGTGTTTCGTTTTTAATTTGTCTGCGTCGGCAGATGGCTCAGCCCTCCTAGTTGGGAGGGTTTGGGGTTCGTTCTCATCCAGGTTAAGGGGGTTGGTTCAAGAGGGCGGTGTAGGGCATGGGACGGTGGTTTCTCTTTTGTTAGTGTGGTATAGGTTTCTGTCATGGTGTTTGTTTCTCCATTGTTTCAGGGCATGTCTCAAGCAGCGGACATCGAAGATTTCGCCTCTGTTTCCCCTTCTCCAGCTAGGAGGTCAGCAAGGGGGTCAGATCGAGGCTCCACGCCTACCCTAAGATCCTGGACTGTTCCGAGATTGGTTGCGGAGTTGCAGCGCAGGGGCATTTCTCACCCGGCTTCAGCGCGCAAAGCCGAGCTGTTTAGACTTTTGTTCCCCTCCCCTGCCAGTTCAGACGCGGAACAGGTCACTCTTCGGGCCATGGCCACATCCCTGACCCAGATCCATTCCACCCTCAGCTCCCTAGCAGGCTAATTTCAGGATCTGAGGGCCAGAGTGGAGGTGCTGGAGGCCAGCCCAGTTCCTGCTCTGGTGGTCCCGGCTGTTCCGGAGGTTTTGATTGTCCCCGGTGTTCCCACAGTTCCTGGGCCTCCGCTGTCAGGTACCAGTCCCGGTGTCCCTTCTGTCACCCCAGCCCATTTCATACCGGCAGGCATCAGGAAGGACATTCTAGATGGGAAGGACGTCAACCTGGCGTCCTTGCTGATAGCCGCGCATGACGTGGCTGACAACAAGTCTTACGCCTGTGGCGGGGACTTGGGGGCGGTGGACACTTTACTCCAGGCTGAACTGGACAAAGGTTTTGTCATTGGTCCTTTTGCTGTGTCTCCTTTTCAGTCCTGGAGGGTCAACCCGTTGGGTCTGGTAAAGGGGAAATTCTCCAATAAATTGAGATTAATTTATGACTTGTCCGCCCCTCATTGCTCCGCTGTGCCTAGCCTCAATTCATTAATTCCATCTGAAGAATTTTCCCTCAAATATGCGTCTATAGATCAGGCCATCCAGCAAGTCATCAAGGTAGGGCAGGGGGCTTGGCTGTCCAAGGCAGACATAGCGGACGCCTTCAAACTTCTCCCGTTCATGCCGTCACTCTGGCAGTGGCACGGGATTAAGTGGAGGGAGTTGTACTACTTTGCCACCAGACTCACCTTCGGGTCCAAAAGCAGTCCGTGGCTTTTTGATATTTTTGCTCAGGCACTGGAGTGGATTCTCATCCATGAGGAGCGATGTCATGCGGTCATTCATTATCTGGATGACTTCCTCCTCATCGAGAGTCCCCAGCAACCCCCTTTGGATTTGCAGAAGCTGCTGGCTGTTTTTTCAGCGCTCAACGTGCCACTGGCAACCAAGAAGCTTGAGGGCCCGGCTTCGACTCTCACCTTTTTGGGGGTCATTTTGGACACTGAAGCCATGCAGGCCAGGGTCCCGGCCGACAAACTCGCCAGGATCAGAGAGTGCATTCATTGCTTCACGATCTCTCGGGTTTGTACCAGGGTGGAGTTATTGTCTCTCCTGGGCATGTTAAAATTTGCCATGCGCATCATCCCGCAGGGTAGATCTTTCATTTCCAGGTTGTTGGCCTTGTTACCATCAGCACCAGATTCTGACTCACGAGTCCAACTGGACGCGGCTGCGTTGGCAGACCTCCGCATGTGGGACGAGTTCCTCCGGTGTTGGAATGGGGTCGCCATGTTCATTCCTGGGGAGTCTCGTTCCTCTCCCCAGGTTGGAACTGACGCGGCGGCTACGGTGGGTTACGCTGCCATCTTTGGCACCCATTGGTTGGCAGGGCCCTGGCTGGAGGACGCTTTGGCCATCCCTGGGTTCACCGAGTCCTCTGCCTTGTTCGAAATCTACCCCATAGTGGCCACAGCTTGGGTTTGGGGCAGTTCATGGGCAGGGCAGACAGTGATTTTCTCCACGGAAAACCAGGCGGCCGTGGAGATCATCACCAAGGGGAGGTCTCGGTCCTTGGTCATAATGTCTTTCGTACGTAGGTTAATCTGGTTATCCCTGCAACATCATTTCCATTTCCAATGCAGATTCCTCAGTGGGGTGGAGAATGGTGCGGCTCAATTTTTCATCTTTTTTCCTGCAGGTCCCGCATGCCGATCCTCGGGCCACTCCATCCCCACGGGCTTCCCTGCTCATGCTGGACTGAACACCCTCTTACTCGATGCGGCTGCTTTAGTTGGGGCGTCTCTTGCGAGCAACACCAAGAAGGCTTACGCCACAGCCTGGAAGTCCTTCCAGGTCTTTCAGTCCTTGTACCCCTGTGACGACGGCCCGACGTCCGCTATTTGCTGGCGTTCATCACTCACTGCCACACCCAGCTGAGGTTGTCACATGGCACCATCAGGACTTACCTCGCCGGGGTACAGCACCACCTATCCCTACAGGATCCCAATCGTCCTTCCCTTTTCTCGGCCCACATCATCAAGGCTGCATTGAGGAGTGTCCAGAGGAGGTGTCCTCCAGCAACCACTTGCCGTCTCCCGGTCACAGGGCACATCTTCCGCAGCATGTCTGGTTTGCTGGATGGGCTGCCTCTCGGGAGGCTCCTCAGTGTGGTGCTGAAAGCAGCCATTTACCATTTTTTTCGGGTTCCTCAGGCCGGGCGAATTTTGCCATTCCAGCCCTGGTTCCCGGATCCTCTCGGTCGGCCAGTTGGTCAGACACCCGAATCATTACAATCTTCACTTGATAGCTTGCAAGACCCAGCAGATTGGGGCTGGCACAGATGTGGTGTTTTTCAAGACCGGCGGGTCATGGTGCCCCATGATGGTTTTAGATCAGCTCATGGCTTTGATCCGCGACAAGCCTAGGGACAGCCCCTTGCTCCCTTTTCCGGTGGCTCCCCTCACGGTGGCCCAGTTTACCAGTCACTGCCGCACGTTGTGGTCCATTCTGGGGTTGAACCTGGCAAGCCGGTCGGGTCACTCGTTTAGGATTGGGGCAGCCTCAGCAGCATCCCGTCAAGGGATCCCGGCCCATGTCATCAAGAAGTTGGGGAGGTGGAGTTCAGCTTGCTTTGCCAGATACATTCCTGATCCGCAGGTCGAGATGGCTCGTGCTTTCATGCACCTGACTGATTAAATTGTCTTTCCTTGCAATAAATGCATTTTCCATTTACCCCTGTGTCATCTTCTTTTTGGCCCCTTTTAGGCGTACCGACCACGTGACCTTTGGCACACTCCAGGTCCTGTCCAGGTTTCTTTCCACGTTCACATCTACGTCTCACGCAGAGACTCCAAGTACAAATGGGAAGGCCGGCCGTAGGCGGGCCTGAGTTTGTAGGAGGAGTCGGGGGGGGTTGTTAACCTGCCCTCCTTCTCCTGTCTCCTACAGGTGGACCTTCTGTTTTTCCCCACCCTCCCGACCCCTTTTTATTTATTTTTATTTTTATCATTTCATGTTGGGTATGCCCCCTTTTAGGCTTACCGACCACGTGACCTTTGGCACACTCCAGGTCCTGTCCAGGTTTCTTTCCACGTTCACATCTACGTCTCACGCAGAGACTCCAAGTACAGACTAAAACATGACCAGAGGTAATAAATGACAGCATACTTTTTCCCACCAGGAAGCCTACAGGTGCTGCATATAGTCATCTATAGTAGTCAGTGGTTGTATGTGGCTTTACTGAGTCCAGAATTGTACACAAACACAGTATAAAGTAAGATAGACAACTGGATGATCACCTCAAACTCAATGGAGCAAAAACAGAACTCCTTTAACTCCATGCAAACCGAAGGAAACTGGCCAGGACTACCTGGACACCACCACCCATTCTGGGACAAACCATCACCCCAAGCACCAAAGTCAAAAGTTTCGGAGTCAGACATTACAATGGATGCACAAATAGGATCAGTAGTTAGCGGATCCCACCATCTTCTATGTCTCCTACGAAGAGTGGTTCCCTTCACCCAGAAAGAAGACACAGCAGTAGTGGTAGGGACAACCATTAACTCTAGGTTAGATTATGCAAATTCCCTCTACCTCGAACTCCCAAAATACCAGCTTGCCCGTCTCCAAGTCGTCCAGAACACAGCGGCACGACTGGTAACAGGGAAAAAACCCTGGCGTCCCTGAGATCCCTCCATTGGCTGCCCAAAAAGGACAGAGTCACATTCAAGGCCCTATGCCTGACGCACAAATGTGTACATGGAAGCGTGCCCCTATATTTATGTGACAAAAATAAAATACCAAAACCCCAATCGAGTTCTTCGATCAACTAACCAAAAAATACTACAAATCCCCAAAGCCCGCTACAAGACCAAAGGAGAATGACGTTTTGCAGTCCAAGGACCTTGACTCTGGAATGCATTACCAACTAATATCCGAACGGAAATTGATCACCTGGCCTTCATAAAAAAAACTCAAGACCCACCTATTCTGAGAGTTAAACAGAAGGAAAATGGATGCCAAGCACCTTGAAGCGATTCATTTTGCATTTGTAGCGCTATATAAGTTATTCACTCACTCACATACAGCCATTGACTTTTTTAGACGGCTGTACGCAAGAGCCGTGGGCTCCTTGGTGGGAAAATCTGTCACAATTTATGCTATATGGCTGTTCTGTTTCAAATGCTGGTTTATGCATTGACATACTTACAGAGGCCCAGTCTATGTGGACAGTATGGACACCTGCTGACTTGGCACCATCTCTAGGCAGCTTAACTCTTCAATACGACACAAAGGTTGAATTTAAAGCCATTTTACTTCTACTTCTTCTACAATTATTACTATATGCAGTACAGGGAATGTTTTTCCAATCTTTTAAAATGTAAGAAGACAGTAACTTTCCCAAGCCCTTTCTCTGCAAAGTACTCACACAGACTGAGGTTACGGTTGCTGACTGCATGTAAATTGCACAAGTTCCCACACTTGCAGAAACCCACAGTAAAAATGTGCTGCTCTTATACAGACATGCAAGGGTGCTATTAATTGTTAATGGCACCTTCACGCATCGCAACAGCACCATGCAGTTCCTGGCTACGTTAAAAAAAAAAAAGGGTCAGGGACTTTTTCCCTGCGGAAAATGCAGATACAGCAACCAATTCAAATGAATAGGCTGCTGTTCCCAGGCAAAATTAATCACACCACCTGCACAGATATGAACCTAGAAGGAACGTAGAAGAAGCAAGCAGAGTCTAGCCAAGACTGGACTAATTAGCACTAAAGAGGAGGAAAAGACAGAAAGCGATACCAATTTACATAGTAACCAAGTTGGGGTGGCCAAAAGCCTCCACTGGATATCAGCATAATCAAGTACAGCAGTAACCCAATGCAATACAGAAAAAAATACATACAAGTCGGGCAGAACAATGCGTTAATCTTCTATTTAAAAAAAAAAAAACATTGATGCATTCTTTTACATTTACAGGTATAATTTGTTCCAACTCATTCATAAGGGCGATAGTGCCTTTATAGTGTAAACAGGCCTTTTTTTCCAGCCAGGTGCTCTGTGCAGGTAGCCTAGTAAAGTCTATTAGAATGTAGTGCCTGCACGGACACACCCGCTGGTCCTAATGTGACAGTGAGCAGTGCAGCCGTTAAGGTCATCTGAGCCCATATGAGACAGGAAAAGCGTACTGTGCATGTGTGGCCCTCAGGAAAAGGGCAGTACTCCCTTCTGTAGTGTATTTTGTTTTTTTGCTGCCCTAGGTAAGACTAAATTTGTTATATCCCAGCCATGCAGTGAACAGCTTCCTCATCAGACCCTGAGACGATTCCTACATGTAACACATATGTAGTCAATGAGGCAAAGGATAGCGTCAGTGGGCCATAGGACAGGGTCAGCAGGACAGAGGATAAGGCGGAAAGGAGAGCATTAATCAGAGAAGCAGCCAAGAGGCCCATGGTAACTCTGGAGGAGCTGCAGAGATCCACAGCTTAGGTGTGAGAATCTGTATACAGGACAACTACTGTATTAGTTGTGCACGCCACATATCTGGCTTTTATTGAAGAGTGGCAAGAAGAAAGCCATTGTTGAGCGAAAGCCAAAAGAAGTCCCGTATGCAGTTCGCAAAAAAAACATGTGGGGAACACAGCAACGTGGAAGAAGGTGCTTTGGTCAGATCTAAAAATTTAACTTTTTGGCCTAAAAGCAAAACGCTATGTGTGGTGGAAAACACTGCAAATCAACCTAAACACACCATCCTGACTGTGAAACATGGTGGGGGCATCATGTTGTGGGGATGCTTTTCTTCAGCAGGGATGGGAAAGCTGGTCAGAGTTGATGGGAAGATGGATTAAGCCAAATACAGGGCAATCTTAGAAGAAAACCTGTTAGGTTGGGTTCACACTTATGCAAAAAAGAATGAGCAAAAATGTCACTCTCCAGATGGGCAAAGCCGGTAGAGACATCCCCAGAAAGACTTGCAGCTGTAATTGCAGTGAAAGGGGGTTCTACAAAGTATTGATTTAGATGGGCTGAATACAAATGCACGCCACACTTTTCACATATTTACTTGTAAAAAAATGTTGAAATCCATTTATCATTTCCTTCTACTTCACAACTATGTGCCACTTTGTGTTGGTCTATCACATAAAATCCCAATAAAATAAATTTACATTTTTGGTTGTAACATGACAAAGTGCGAAAAATGTCAAGGGGTATGAATACTTTAAAGCACGGTACAGAGATGTAACCGGGGACAGTAGAGAGGTTTTGCTGTTTGACAGTTTTATTGTGCATTATAAACTGAGATATGATATCTGGCAGTAGGAAGGAGCTGAAGATTCTCCCAGTCATCTGACGTCACCTTCTCACCTGTCTAGAAAGTGAAAGTGCTATCAAAGTTCCCAGTGGATTGTTCCCGCTGTGCTGTCTCGCTGTATTCGGAACGATAGACAAGTCACCTGAACATCATGAAAACGAAGAACTTCTCTACAACTGTGCCATATAAAAGAATAAACATGGAGAGACTTCTAAACATACTGAGACCAGCTCAAGAGACAAAAGGAGAAAAAGGAACAGGTGAGTGATCCTCTATAGCTCTATAGTTCCCAACCTTAGACCCAGAGGCATATCTAGTGAAAATGGCGCCTATGGCAAGCACTGAAACTGCGCCCCCTGTCAAAACATTTAAAACACATCTTTCAGATAACCTTCAGCTAACAAAACTACAAGTCAAGCTCTTTAACCACTTAAGACCTGGACTATTATGGACCTTGCCCCTTTTTGCGATTCGGCACTGCGTCGCTTTAACTGACAATTGCGCAGACGTGCAAAGTGGCTCCCAAACAAAATTGGCGTCCTTTTTTTCCCACAAATAGAGCTTTTTCCTCAGTTTAGGCCGATACGTATTCTTCTACTTATTTTGTGCAATAAGCGTTTATCGATTGGTTTGCGCAAAATTTATAGCGTTTACAAAATATGGGATAGTTTTATGGCATTTGTATTAATATTTTTTGTACTACTAATGGCGGCGATCAGCGTTTTTTTCGTGACTGCAACATTATGGCGGACACATCGGAGAATTTTTACACATTTTTGTAAAGTGTTATAAAAATGTACTGATTACTGTGAAAATGACAATTGCATTTTATGAGTTAACCACTAGGGGGCGCTGAAGGGGTTACGTGCGACCTCATATGTGTTTCTAACTGAAGGGGGGCGGGGCTGGACGAGTGACGTCAGTGATCGTCTTTCCCTATATCAGGAAACAGACGATCACTGACATTGCCACAATGCAGAACGGGGAAGGTGTGTTTACACACACCTTTCCCCGTTCTTCAGCTCCGGTGACCGATCGCGGGACACCGGCGGCAATCGGGCCCGCAGGTGCCGCAGGCGCAGCCTTAAAGAGACACGTACAGGTATGTGCTTGTGCCCAGCCGTGCCATTCTGCCGACGTATATCGGCGTGAAGGGGTCCTTAAGTGGTTAATTACACCTTACTCCAGAGTCAATAGAATTACATCTTATAACACAGTTCCCCCCATAGAATTCCCAGAGAGTCCCCCTAACATTGGAATCCACAGAGTTCCCCTTCACACTGGGAAATCTGATCCAAAGAATGCTGTGAACTCTGGTGCCATCTTTATATACACTGTAAGGGGGGGGGGGGGACTATGACACAAAGGGTATCTCTGCAGACTGGGAGGTAGGGGGCCTCTGATGTGAGGGGGTCTCTGGTAACCGCAGAATCCAGAGATCCCACTTACATTAGTGTCCCCCTTTACCCCAGAGTCTGCAGAGTTCCCCTTCAAAGCAGTGTGCCAGACAATAAGTGTTTCTAGACAGGGGTCAGGTCAGCCATGGCAGCCCTGTAACAGCACAGAGCCTTTTACTTTATATAACCAACCCCCCCCCCCCTCTCCAGTATGTGTGAGCATTTCCCCGCCTCCATGGGACTACAAATTCCAGCATAGTAGGCTGTGCTCTTTTTTCTCTGCTGCTCCCCAGTGCCCCCACACACAGTGTGACTGTGAATTAATGCTTGCTGCAGTGCTGCACATACACAGCCACTGCGAAAGTCTGTGCCCCCACTCCCCCCTTACCAGAGACCAGGGCCCCTGTTAGATATCATGGGGCCCCCCACAGCCTAACTGATGGGGCCCATGATGGCACCCCTGGGCCTATTCCTGACCCTGCCTCAACCTTAAAAAAGAATTCAGCTATTTTCAAGTGATATTTATCATCCCTTGTGATACCTTGGGTAGTGACATATCCTCTTTATGGAGAAATCTGGGGTTTATTAGACCCCTGATACCTCCTCTGCCCTCCAAGGCATATTGGCTGCTTTCTTAGCTGGTACCAGCCAGGTAAATGCATCGAT
Source organism: Rana kukunoris (assembly GCA_029574335.1). Lineage (NCBI taxonomy): Eukaryota > Metazoa > Chordata > Amphibia > Anura > Ranidae > Rana > Rana kukunoris. The sequence continues at coordinate 53,003,207 of CM056057.1, forward strand.
CCTGGAAATGATAAAATCTTATGGCTTCAGTTATCACAGAGAAGAGGTAGAAACTGATGGTCCTCCTTCTTTGTGTGCTGTCAATCCGACCATATGGAATGCTAGAGCCTGGGAGAACAGGGGAGGGCTGTGGCTGAATGCAGCATTGATAATTATTGCTATGCAAAACGCTTAATGGCCACAGCATATATTTTCCACCTTCAGCTGATTTGCAAAAAAAGGGGAAGTGGTTGGGGACAGTAAAAAGACATACATGATGTTTTTACTACCCTCCCAAACACAAGTGTGAGGGCACATTCACACAAGGTACAGGCATCCATGTCTCATGCAGAGACTTTTACTGGTACAATGTTGTGTGCATCCTGCACTCACAAGAAATTAGAAATAGTCCCACTTGCAGCGCTGCCATTGTCCATTAGCAAAGGTGCTGAAAAGGAGATCCAGCCTATGCTCGGGAGCCTGGAGGGAAGAAGAGACCATCAGACCATGGTAAGTGCCTTGCTGCCCAGCCACTCACCAGTGCCTACTTCATATGGCGCCCATGGCACTTTCCATGGCCGCCATACCCTAGATACGCCAATGCTCAGACCTCAGATACCTCCAACAGTTTCTGTTTTCTGGATTTCGTTCTCATCTTGCACAGGTGCTTTAAAAGCTAATGTCACCTTTTAGACCATAATACCCTTTTAATTATGATGTAAAAGATAAATCAGTGCAAATCCCCTGCCCCCCTTTTTATTTTTTGACAGCGTACTCTTTTTTTAAATCTTCTCACATATGTGTAAAATCAGCATTCTTTTGCTAGAAAATTACTGAGAACCCCCCAATCATTATATATTTTTTTTAAGTAGAGGCTCTAGAAAATATTATAGTGGTTATTGCAATTTTTATGTCACATGGTATTTTCACAGCAGTTTTTCAAACACAATGTTATGGGAAAAAATAAAAATGTAATGAATTTTTGTGTACACAAACACAATATAATAGCCGTTATTTGATAAAATATAAAAGATGACTGTTACACCGAGTAAATAGATACCAAACATGTTATGCTTTAAAATTGCGCACGCTCGTGGAATGGTGACAATCTATGGTACATTAAATTATCCATAGGCGACACTTTTAAAGCCTTTACACATTACCACTTTAGATTTACACAGGAGGTCTTGTGCTAAAACTGCATGAGACTGACGTATGTGTTCACCTTTGCTCACGAACACGGGGGGGAGCACTTTACATTTTATTTAATTATTAGTTATTTTATTTATATGTTAACTATAATTAATTGATATATTTAATTTTATATGTTTACATGTGTGTGTGAGGGACCGACGCATGCATTCACCTTTGCTCATGAGCACGGGGGGGCAGGAGCACTTTAAAAAATATATATTATTTTTTTTTTTTTTTTTACACTGTCTCTTTAATTTTCAACTTTATTGTTATTACAAGAGTTGGACAACATCTCTTGTTTTAGCATGGACAATGGCAGATACTCTTTACTGCTAATGCCCATAGCCCATTTAATAGACCCCAGATCTTTTCTCGCCCTTTAAAGCATTAGATTAAACCAAAACCAGTTTGATCCAATGCTTTTCCAAGCCGGACGTTCCGGTTCTTGGACATCTGTATGGTCAACCGGTGGAACTGGTGGGACAGGAGAGCCTGGGAAGGTGGCGGGAGGAGTGCACCCCCTTTTGCTGCCTGTAAAATCCAGCAGTTGATTGGTTGCTGTGATCACTTTTACAACATAAGCAAAACAGAGGGGATCGGTTCTTCTACATGCCGGTCGCCAGCTGAAAAAAAAAACATATTGGGATGATGCCTGTAGTTGCAGGAATCATCCTAGGATAATCACTTCAACACCGGCTGAAGAAGTTAGAAATGTTTGTAGCTGTACGGGGATCTGTGAATGAATTAACTACAAGTCCTGTCTACCACCTCCTACTATAGACAGATTTGTAGTTCTACACAAACACATTATCACACACTTATAGTCATAGGTGTGCACAGCCTAATACATTAGGGTGTGCACCCCAAAGCTCAAACACACATGCGTATACATATATATATATATATATATATATATAGGGCAGTAGGGCAATGGACAGTGTCAGTAGAATAGTTGATGGTGTCACTGGGCAGGGACTGCTGTAAGTAGTTTATTTTTTTTTCATTTTATGATTACTTTAAAAAAATATATATATTTTATTATTTTTTACAATATTTTTTTACAATAATTTTTTATTCTTTTCTTTTACAATTGGGGGGCTTTGGTGAGATATCAGGGACCTAAACAGACCCCTGATATCTCACTTTTGAGACATAGAAAGGGGCTGAGGACAGATATTAGCTTTTGAATCAATGATAATAGCTTGGTATTTATGACAGCTGTTTTATCTAAAGGAAATTCCCATAGCATGGCCTGTTGGGGGTACTTGAGGACTGGGTTTGGGAACCACTGATCTATAGAAGGATGTGTTATTATATTTTTTTTAAGTATGAGCAGTTGACAATTTTATTAATTGTATCATTTACTGTGAAGATTTTTCTGAGAAAAACGATCTGTATAACAAAAAATACCCAGGTGTATTCCGTAAGGCTGTGCAAAGATTGATGATGATGGGTAGTAACTCCTTATAACAACAGGGAGTCTTCTTTCAATTTTCTGACTCTATTGAATGGATCGGTCGCTATAAGTTATTGCCTTTTGCATTGCACATTGACATTAATCATTTTCAGTCGTTTGTACAAGAATGGTTTAACACAATATCTGTATAATGTAATCATAAATACCAGATGAGGTTGTATGGTTGGATGAGAAAATGATCCATTTGATACAGCTTGATTCAAAGTTTTCTGTAATTTTATTCTTTAGACAGTCCCAAAAGAGGAGAGGGCTATGATGTGAAAAGAGAAAGGGGCTATGATAGAGAAATTACTTGCATGGGGTTGTCAGGTTTTCTAGTAAGTTTAAAGACACATTGCTAGTGAAGAAAAAAAAAATGATGGAAAGGAAAAACAACGCAAGAGAGTATTTAAACTTAAAATTTGATTTTTCTGAGCTTTTACCTGCATTCTAGTGACAGGGTCTCGTTAATTAATAAAACACATGCAAAGAGGTTAATTTACTAAAACTGGTGCACACAGAATCTGGTTGTAAACAATCCGCTTCTAGATTTTATTGTCAAAGGTTAAAGGGGTTGTAAAGGTAAAAAAAAAAATTCACCTTAATGCATTCTACAAAGAGACAGAAATTGCCGCTCCAGGCAGGTCTTGTTGGGTGCAAATCTTCTTCTCAGGAACTGAGGGTGCAGGCAATGCACATGGCAAATAAAAACAAAAGATGATCAGGACCGCCGCACTCTAATCCAACGTGTCTTTAATGTAAAAAACTGGAAACAGGCAATACAAGTCACAGCAACGGAGAGGACAGCTGATGTGTTTCACACTAACTTCAGCGTTTACTCATAGCTGATAATGCATTCTATGCATTAAGGTGAAAAAACATCTGTGGATTAGCGCCCCAGCCCGCCGTTTACTTACCTGACCCCTCAAAAGTCCCATGCCGTGAACACGCAGGCATCTCGGCTGGCTTCTCGGCTCATTCATTGGTTGATTGAAAGGAGCGCAGCCATTGGCTCATGCTGCTGTCAAGCACATCCAATGATGGGGCGCGGCCGAGTGATACAGTGAGCACTGCTATAGCTGCCCGCAATAACTAACCACAATAGGAGCTCGCTCGCATGAAGGTGGTTAGTTCTTGCCAGGGCCGATCCACCCTATAGGCTCACTATGCAAGCAGCTTAGGGCCCTGCAAAGCTGCGGGTGGGCCCCCAAATTACTGGAGGCCCCGCCTGGTGAGAAGTCATTTTCGGCCCCTCACCCCACTTCTCAACTTGCTGGCTGCATGGGAGAAGAGATAAGAAGTCAGCACCCCCCGCTTCTCACTTTAATGTAAGATGTCATTTCTGACAGCAGAACACCACCTCCCCCACTTTTCAACTTTAATATGTGACATGTCACTGTCGGCAGTGCCCCCCGCCCGCTTCTCAACTTTATTGTGACATGTCATTTTGCTTAGGGCCCCAGGGAGGTCAGGTTTGGCACTGGTTCTTGCGGAGAGGAGCCGAGACAGCCGCAGAGGGAACCCAGAAGACCAGGATCGGGGCCACTCTGTGCAAAATGAGCTGCACAGTGGAGGTAAGTATAACATGTTTGTTATTTTTATTTTTTTAACATTTTTATCTTTAGTGTTCCTTTAATTGAACAAGCTAAAGTTAGGAGCTGATTGGTTTTTATGCAGAGCTACACCAAATTTTGCACTCTTTATTTTTAGTCAATTTACCCCAATATCTGATCTGAGTATTAACACTTAGCAATCTCATGCAAGAGCATTTATTTTACATATGATATGTTGTGTGATGGAACGAGGAATCCCCTATATAATATCGTACTGCATCAAGAATGTAGGGTGCTCCTAATGTTAACATTAAGAATGAACATTTGTCACAAAAGCTTGAAAAGAAATTGATCCCGTATATGACCATTAACTCAAATCATACATACAGGTTCTTACAGACAAGCCAAAATCACAGAACTTAGGCCAACACTACCAATATGGACATCAGACTGCTGGCCTTGACCATTTTAATTGCGGTGGCGAGTGGACGTCCCCACGGGAAGCCATGTCCATTGTCCCGTTACTTATCCGTGTCTTCTGCTGATATGACAGTTCTCAGACAGCTACAACATGGCCATGTAAGTATTTAGACCAAAATATAAAGGAGCTCATTTCCAACTATTGTCTCATAATATCAATCAATTCAGGCTAAAGAGTCACATTCACAATCTCACAGTCACATTCAGACTACAGGTAATTTGGTAAAGCAGCGCAGAAAGACCAGCAACCAACATGATATTACCCTACTGCATTCATATCATTGACAGAAGACATATTGGTTCATTTTTTTTAATCAGATACTTTTTTTATTTTTATATGCAAACAAAATTAAGCCAATACAGACAAATTATATAAACATTAAACCAAACACAACCCAAGAAAAGAAAAAAAGGGACCCAAACCACCCCACCTCAACAACCCCCACCTTGTTCTTTGAGGATGTAAGGGGGGCAAAGAGAGAAAGGACAGTCGGCCGGGAATAGGAATGTTCGTAAACGACGCTACTCAAACAACGAATGACGTAATGATTTCGCACAATGCACGGCAGGAAATATATGTACGGAGCATGCGCAGTTCGATCGCCGCGGGGACGCGATTAATTTAAATGCTTCACGCCCCCCAATCGCGTATTTCGATTACGCGGCGAGAAATAGACTACGCCGCCGTAGCGTACGGGCAAAAATCTACCAGGATTCGGTGTAGAGCCTGGTGAAATACGGCAGCGTAGAGTATTTCGATTACGCAGCGCAATATTAAGTGTATCTGAATCTGGCCCATAGTACCTATTGGTTTACATGCTACCTAGATCATGAATTGAACCCATCTTGACCAGGTAGCATCAAACATATTGGTTAATTAATGTAATTACTGGTGGCTGCACTTACATTTGCTAATCTTCAACTTTTATTTCCAGTCATTAGTTTACTCCATTTATTGTGTTGGGATTAGTTATTAATTTGGCAGAAAGCATCTGTTTAAATAAAAAAATTAAATTTTGACAGATTTAAACCCTACTCCACATGCTTCTTCCAGCCACTTATGCATTTGGAGCTAACCAAACCCATTTCCATCAAAATCAAATACATTTCATAAGGGATCATGAGGGATTAAAATTTAAAAAGCTTTTGGTAATCTGTAAATAAAATAGGAACCACAATCAAATGAGTAGGAAGACTGGAAGCATCTATGTTTTCACTTTCTCATTAAAAATGTGGAAAGTCCCACCTCTCTAGGTACCATTTTTGAAAACCTGGCCAGTTGCACAATAGCCTTCAAAAACTTCAACTATTTTTACTAAACAGTTACATAGTTAGTCAGGTTGAAAAAAGACAGTTCATCCAGTTCAACCAATAATAATAAAAAAAATCTTAAATCCCATATACACAATCCTATTTGCCCCAGCAGGGGAAAACAAGACTAGCTGATCCCCTGAGAGGCAATCAGATATTCCCTGTATTAACTTTACCTATAAATGTATAGTTACATAGAACTATACTATGTGGGTCAGATGTATGCTGGGACCCCTCCCACTGTCTTGTAGACCTGGATTCATCAGTAAAACTGTAAATTAATCGATAATGAAGTTTATACTTGACCAGTAGTTGAATGGAGAAAGAGTCCCCAAAATTGGTATTGGACAGTTTTGTTATTACCCCATTGGTCTGCTAGTGTGCTAGCATGTGGGTTAGTGCCCCCTTTCTGACCAAGAGGTAATTTTAACTAACCGGGGCTCCACAAACAGAAGGAAATGCCCACCTTACATTTCCTGCCAGTGACTAATGCCGCGTACACACGACCATTTTTCTGGTTCTAAAAAATGAAGTTTTTTTTAGTGTCATTAAAAACTATCGCGTGTGGGCTTCAGAGCATTTTTCGGGTTCTAAAAAATTGCAAAATTTCTTTTCGAACATGCTCTATTTTTTCAAGACGTTTTTAACGTTGTCGTTTTTAAGGTTGTAAAAAATGGTTGTTTGTGGGCTTTAACGACGTGAAAAATCCGTGTATGCAAGTTATGAGCAAGTTATGAGATGGGAACGCTAGTTTTGGTAAAACTACCGCTTGTAATGGAGTAAGCACATTCATCACGCTGTAACAGACAGAAAAGCGCAAAACGTCTTTTACTAACACAAAATCAGCTAAAGCAGCCCAAAGGGTGGTGTCATCTGCATGGAACTTCCCCTTTATAGTGCCGCCGTACGTGTTGTACGTCACCGCGCTTTGCTAGAGCATTTTTTTTTCATGATCGTGTGTAGGCAAGGCCGTTTTAATGATCGGGTTGAAAAAAACGTTGTTTTTTCTAGACCCTTAAAAACTTCATTTTTTAGAACCCAAAAAACGGTCGTGTGTAGGCGGCATCAGAGATCATTTGGGAGTGACACCATATCTCACATCCGCAATTAACCATGCTCACTTCCACGGTGAATTCTGCCCACAGGGTAGGAACACAACTAAACTCCCCAGACCTTGCTGTACTGTGGTTCGAAGCCAAGTCCCCGGGATCAGCCCACGGCTGAGGAGCATTATAATAGTAGCTCAGCTGCCCAGTGGGGCACAGCCTACCACCCAAATCACCCCACCATTGGGACTGTCTGTCTTCTGACCACCTTTCTTCTCTCATTATCCTCACAAATTACTCTGGTTCCTCTTCCTTCTCTTGGTTGCTCTTCGTTCCGTGTCTCATCTTCCTCACAAATTACTCTGACACCTCCAAGTAGCAGTATGTAGTACTCGCACTCTTCTTCTCAGAACATACAGACCAGGTCACGTGTTGCAATTGAACAGCTTTACTTTCAATTCCAGTGACAGAAAATCAGTCCAGATATTGTTGCATAATATAACATATCAATGTCCTCCAATTTGGTAGCTGTAGTGCACTTTCATGCCCATCATCTCTTTGAAGGGTCCCTTTTGGAGTACATTAACTATCAATCTTTCACCGATTACAACCTCTCATGTCTAGTTCCTGAGACTGGATGACTCCAACCTCCTTTCTCCTGTATTTAAAAACCCCATCCAGACCATACCGGAAGTCACACAGACAGAATGAAATACACCACATCAAAATTATTGACCTGTTTCACTGCCTACAAGCATCTTTAGGTTTTAGCTAAAGTCAATACAGGTGTGTTATGATGACATTACGATGCTCCATTTTTCATATTTACTACATTTGAAATGGTCAGCTTCTAAATGTGGGCAGGGCCTGCCCTTTTATAATGACACTTGCACTGTGAATGTGTTCATATACAGTATGGATCAGCAGAATGCCAATGAAATGTCATGTATTTTATAGGAAAATGCCAGGTCCATTAAGGCAATGAGCTGTTACAGGAGAATGTTGAGACACAAGCCTTCTGCGTGTGACCTCACGGTGAGAACTTATTAACAATGATATATAAAATGTACTTGCTTTATGTTTGTTTGTTTTTAAAGTGCAACCCATAAAATTCTAATTGTAATATGTTCTGCAAAAATGAATAAATACATAACTGAATGCTGTATGCAACACACTGGCAGAAAACAAAGAATAAGTAAGAGAAATAGGAAAGGTAAGGGCAGTGGGGATAAGTGGAAGAAATTGTGCTGACATTTATTTTGCAGCAAAGTTATCAATTACCCCTTTGCTAAAAACTAAAAATATCCAAATTAGCCTCAATTTTCATCATGTACAGTGGCGTCATTATGGTTTGTGTCATCCGGTGCGGTAAAACATGGTGTCACCCCCAACCTCAACCACCTACCAACTATAGACGCCCCTCAGCACAGACCCCCCTCCCTCAGTATAGACCCCCCTCCATCAGTACACCCCCTCAGGAAAAATCACCCCCCCTCCATCAGAACAGTCCCCCCTCAGGAAAAACGATGCCCTCCTACATTAGTGCACGCCCCCCTCAGGAAAAACTCCCCTTCCAACAGTGCAGACCTCCCCCAAGATAACCCCCCCCCAATCAGTGCAGACCCCCTTTAGTATAAACCCCCCTTCTATCAGTGCAGACCCCCCAGGATAAACCACCCCCCCAATATGTGCAGGCCCCCTTCAGGATAACCCCAATAAGTGCAGACCTCCCAACGATAACCCTCCATCAGTACAGACCCCCCCCCCCCCATGTACCTGGCGGGAGGCAAGGGAGGCTTCACCGTGCAGCCACCTGGAGAGTTTCTTTCTCAGACTTTGCCTGTGTACAGTGAAAGGAGCCAGCTGCAGTGACAGTGAAAGTGAGGAGTCTCACTCATGTATAGTGTGGCGACGGCACATTGTAGCTGAAGAGCCCTGCCTCTGGGACCCTCTACCATGCTCGGGACGGTGTCACCCCTCTGCGGGTGTCACCCAGGGGCGGGCCAAACCCCCCGCCCCCACCTAGCGATGCCATTGATCATGTAAACTGCTTAGTGGAAATTGACTTGAAAAAAATATCACATGACTTTGGAGTTGGTCTATCAACAAAATCCATGGCATGGTAATCACATGGCTTTGGTAGAAAACAAAAAGGGTTGATTTACTAAAACTGTAGAGTGCCAAATCTGGTGCAACTTTGTACAGAAACCATCAGCTTGCAGGTTTTATTGTCAACGTTTAATTGAACAAGCAGAAGTTAGAAGCTGATTTTCTACCATGCACAGCTGCTCCAGATTTTGCACTCTCCAGTTTTAGTAAATCAACCCTTTTGTTTTCTACCAAAGCCATGTGATTACCATGGCAGTGCTGATCCCATGTTTTTTGTTGATAGACAGTTGTCGCTATAATTCTTTTTAGGTGCACTTGCTGGACACCCTAAAAAAATTGTCTTTTTAAAAAAAGCATAAAAAATACAAATGCTAAAAGTTTATTTAAAAAAAAAAGAAAACAAACAGGAGTTTCTGTAAGTGCCGGTTCGCACAGGGGCGACTTGTCAGGAGACTTAGCTGCCTGACAAGTCGCGCTCTATTCTGTACTATGGAACCGTTCTAATAGGAGCAACTCAAGTCGCTCTGGCTTAGAGAAAGGTTCCTGTACGACATTGGGACAACTTCAGGGCGACTTGCATTGACTTTAATACAGAAGTCATTTTGCAAGTCGCCTCTGAAGTCATGTGCAGAACGCCTTGCAGAGTCGAGCGGCAAGTCGTGCTGCCCCTGTGTAAACCGGCACTAACTATGAGGATCTGTTTAAAGCTTGTTGAACACATAAAGTGATATTAAAGTCTTGTATTTGTTTGTTTTTTAAAAAACAAAACTGCTCTGTGCAGTTGGTTTTTCACAGAGCAGCTCCAATCCTCCTCTTCTCAGATCCCTTGTAGGCACACCTGACCCCTCCCTCCTGCTGAGTGCCCCCACAGCAAGCAGCTTGCTATGGGAGCACACAAGCCGAGCTACTGCTCTGTGTGTCAATCCAGACACAGAGCCATGACTCAGCCCCATCCCTTATCTCTCCTCATTGGCTCATTGACTTTGATTGACAGCAGCGGGAGCCAATTGTGCCCTCTGCTGTCTCAGCCAATGAGAAGGCAGAGTCCCGAACAGCCGAGGCTCTTGTGCAACATTGCTGGATTGACATCGGGCTCACATATATATCAGGGGGGCTAAGGGGGGCTGCTGCACTGTAGAATGCATTAAAGGGGTTGTAAAGGTTCGTGTTTTTTTTGTTTTGTTTTTAAAAACAAATGTGTCAAACTTACCTCCTCTGTGCAAGGGTTTTGCACAGAGCAGTCCCGATCCTCCTCTTCTGGGGTCCCTCAGTGGCGCTCCTGGCTCCTCTTCGCCTCTAGTTCCCCCATGAAGTGCTGCATTCCATGGGGCCCTTGTGCAGGCGTGCTCTCAAGTCCTGCTGCTGCGTTCATTGATAGCAGCACTCGGCCCCAACCCCTGTTCCCATGTTACAGGATTTGATTGACAGCAGTGGGAGCCAATGGCGGGGACAAGACAGTGGTTGGAGCTTCTGTGCTTGGCCCCGTCGCTGGAACAAATCGGGTTTAGGTAAGTGATAGGGGGCTCTGGGAGGCTGCTGCACTACAGAAGGTTTTTCACCTTAATGCATAAAATGCATTTTCTGCATCCAATTCACAGGACAGGAGAGTGTGACCAGCTCTCAATGGAGCCGTTTCACACAGGTCCGGGGCAGCCGCAGTCCGCAAATAGAGAGGGTGAATCTACAGAGACAGAAATAAATAAAATGTAAGATTTTTTTTGCTGCCTATGTGCCACTGGGTGGAACTCTATTTGTCTTGGTGATCATTGTCACTGGGACAAAAAATTAGGGGAAATACAAAAAATTTCAGGTCAACAGTAATAAAGAGGAAATCTTCTATTGGGGACATCTGTTTTCAGTTATGAATTTCCTTTACTACTCACTTCAGTTTGTTTGGATAGAGCAGAATAGAAGGGATATTTTAGGAATACATAGGTGAATAATATATTTAATTTTTTTTGAGAGATAACCAAATAGGGAGAGAGAGAGGAAGAGAGTAAAAGGTTAGGGAGAAATAAAGAGAAGGCAAGGGAGTGGGAGATAGGGAGAGTACAGAAAATAGAAGGAAAAGAAGAGAGATAGAGAGATGGAGGGAGTAAATGCAACCATATAGACCAGTGATGACGAACCTTGGCACCCCAGATGTTTTGGAACTACATTTCCCATGATGCTCAACTATACTGCAGAGTGCATGCACATCATGGGAAATGTAGTTCCAAAACATCTGGTGTGCCAAGGTTCTCTATCATTGACATAGACGGTGTCCTGCCGAGAATTTGTCCCCCAGTGGATTTTGCCCGCTCTGTCCTGCGCAGCCGCAGCGAACCTCCTGCACAGGCGCAGCAGACCTATGGAAATTGCCGAACCTCAACACACCTCTCAATCGCCTGGACACTCCACATGCACATTGAGCACAATATTCTGCCGATGCTTGCTTCACTCTGCAAGGGGGCGGGTGTATTACAATTATATCGTCTAAGGGGCGGATGTCATAAAGTCGCCCATCAACAGTGCAAAACTCGCCCTCCTTTTCATACACCCGCCCCCCCCCTTGCAGACGATATAATAGTAATACACATGCCACGCCCCCCGTGGCCTGTGTATTACTATTATATCGTATGATAGGGGGGGCGGGTGTATGAAAAGTAGGGCGAGTTTTGCACTGTTTTGCACTGCCTCAATTGTAATATACACGCCCCCCTTGCAGAGTGGAGCGAGCATCGGCAGCATACGTCACTATGCCCTGTTCATTGTGCAGGTGCAGTCTACAGCTCATGCCCAACTCTTAATTTTCAGTAATTTTCAGAGCTAGAGAGCTGCGCATGCGCAGTCCAGGGTGGGCAGAATGCACCAGGGGGACACATTTCAGCAGAACAGGTGTTCAAATCTTGACCGGTTCAGCAGGGACTGACTGAGACTGGAACCATGTATGGGCAGGCTGATTGTACCCAAGTTGTTCAATTGATCAGCAGCAATAATCACTTTGTGTTCTTCCAGCAGGGACAACAACAGCTGCCCCCCCCCCCCTGCTGGGAGAACACAATAGCTTGTGGGGGGGGATTCCCCCATCAACACTGACTGTGTTAATGGGGAAATCGAGGAAAGAAAATCTTGTCATCTATGGCCAGCCTAAGATAAGATAAAAAGGTGAACAATGGAGGAGGTAGAAAAATAGAAAGGGAGGGATACAGAGTAGGAGACGTAGAGAAAGGATTTAGAGACAAGTGAGCACAACAGATTCTGTACCGTGCTGCTTTACACGCACACAGCTGCTACCTGCGGAAAGAACACAATCAATATTCAATTGACTTTCACCCCATTCAGACTAACATAGCAAAGCAACACAAAGAGCAACAATTATGTGCAAACTGCAGTAACGTACCTCAGCCAATTATATTTCACCCTCCATCGTATTAGAACAGTCAGAACAGTTGAAGATTAAGAATAATTGCTAGCTTTGGGTTACTGCGATTTATTACTTTTGAATAAATAAACATATTTATTGATTAAGCCAAAGTTTCATCCGTTTCAATTACCTCGGCCCATTACACATTCGCAAAATAGAAGAGGCATAATCTCTCACACTTTATTCTTTTGTTTTGCTGTCTTTGCAGTCAAGTGATGGTCTGCTGCTGACCCTGGAACAAGTATCATTAGTCATCGATGTATTAAGTGACATGTCCACCTTTGCTGTCACTGACCCTGTAACACAGGCACTTATGATTTTTCTTAAAATGAAGGATGATCTGATGACTTGTGTAAGTTGACCTAATTATATTCCCTTTATGCATTTCTCCATGGATGAGTAGTCAAGAGAATTATCCAAGTGTACTATAACTGTTTTATATCTGTCCCTTACAGAGGAAGTCCATGGAATATAGTGGACCTGCCTCTCCACAGCTGAAGTCCTGGCTTGACCATTTCCAGCATTTTCAGAAAGTAGTAAGTGTCCCATACACGCCACTTTAGGCAAATTTGTAGGGGGTTCTCTAAGTAGTCAGAGTAGTGGGAAGACATTGGACCTTTTTGTGGAACTTCCTGGAAGTTAAGGAAAAGGAAAAGCTTTAATTTCCCCAAAACGTTGCGTTGGTAACATTCAGAAAAATTCACTAATTTGGCAAAATACATTGAAGCCAATAGGGAAGGTGAAATCAACCTGGTCTTAGTATGGTTGTGATTCTCCCAGAGTATATGACGTCCGCTGATAGAGGGCAACAGCCCACTATGGCCTGCTACCTCTATTGAGGAAAAATCTCAGCTGTGTCAGGCCTCGTACACACGGGAAAGACACATCGTTTTCCTCGATGAGTTCCTCGTTAGGCTTGTCGAGAAACTTGACAAGCTATATTTGCATACACACAGTCAAGACCAAATCTCCTCGTTCTCAAACGCGGTGACTTCAATACATACGACAGCAGGGGAAGTTTGATTCCACTGGCACAAACCTTGGGGCTGCTTTTGCTAATCTCATGTTACTGTGTGATAGGTAAAAGTTTGGTAAGAGACAATTTGCACTCATCAGTCTGTTACAGCGTAACAAATGTGCTATCTCCATTACAAATACTACTTTTACCGAAGGTGCGCAGGTTTCTAAGCATACGCACCAACGTGTTTCTCGTTGGAAAACCAGCCCGACGAGGAACACGATGACTCCCGTCAAGGAAAAAGAGAACTTATTCTCTTTTTTCCTCGTCGAGTTCCTCGACAGTTTACTCGATGAAAAGCATACACACGACCGTTTTCCTCGGCAAAAAAGCTCTCCCGCCAAGTTTCTTGATGGATTCTGTCGAGGAAACCGTTCGTGTGTACGCAGCCTAATAGTCAAAACTGGGACCAACCCCTGAACAGAATGAAGCGTTGTATCTTTAATGGTTGGGCACCCTTACTGTTTAAGAAATAACAGAACAGAACTTCCAGAGCATTACTGTATGTGCATGGACATGTTTTATTTGGTTCAGTCCTAGTTATATGTAATGCTGATGAGACAATGAAGGTGAACATGGAATAAAAAAATCCAATGTGTGCACATTTATTTGAAAGTAACATGTGTAAATAGTTATAATAGTGAAATACGCGCTAAATATACAACTAATATTGTGAAAAATCAGTATCAAAATAAAGAAAATTGATTACATAAATTGATCAAAGAACCGCTCAGTGTTTGCTGAGAACTCGTATAGAATCCTCCACTGGTCTCCGCACGTTCGACTCCTCCCCACGCGTTGCGTCACCGTCACGTGACTTAATCATGGGATATCCCACGTGACAGTGACGCAACGCGTGGGGAGGAGTCGAACGTGCGGAGACCAGTGGAGGATTCTATACGAGTTCTCAGCAAACACTGAGCGGTTCTTTGATCGCAACAGGGCTGTGACAATTCGATACGATTTCTCAGCAAACACTGAGTGTTTTTCTGATCAGAAGGGTCATGTGAGTGTATCTATTACCAGCTTACAATTCAATATTGGAATCTCAGTGCTGCACAATGGTATGTTTCTTTCCTTTTTTTATACACCGGAGGAACCCTTGTGAATATACTGACAACTCCTGCTGGGCTGAAAACTCTCCAGGGATGACCCCCTTTTTTGTTTTTTTTCTTCTTTGAGATATTGGATTGTGTTTAGTGCTATTGACTGAGGTCAAATTTTTTCTGGACTGTATTTATATTATCATATCTCTCATATGTATTGGGGATATCGGATGGACTGCCATTTCACCATATACCTATATACCAATAATTAGGTGTGAACACATTAGCACCAATACCACGGTATATTGCACATTGTATATACGTTTTAATGGCCGTTTGGGGCCTCAGAGATCAATTTATGTAATCAATTTTCTTTATTTTGATACTAATTTTTCACAATATTAGTTGTATATTTAGCGCGTATTTCACTATTATCACATAATTTTTTTGGTTGGTGCACCATTTATATATACAGCTGCTTTATACATTTGGTTATTAATTTTTGTGGTGTATTTTGGAGATTTAGTAGCGCTGTATTTTTTCCTATATTAACCACTTAAGGACCCCCGCACGCACATATACGGCCACAGAATGGCACGTACAGGCACAAGGGCGTAAATTTACGTCCCCGCCTGAGTGCGGTTCGGGGGTCCCATCGGGACCCCCTCCGCGGCGTGCGGGGGTCCCCCTACCTCTGGGAGCGATCCGGGATCTGCGGGCGGATGTCCGTGATATCCGCCCCCCCCCCCCGCGATCGCTCCCAGCCAATGGGAGTGCGCTCCCAGCCTGTCACTTCCTCCTCCTGTGTTTACACAGGAAGGAGGAAATGATGTATTCTCTCATCGCAGCGCTGTTTCCCAGCGCTGCTGATGAGAGAAGACATCACAAGTAAGTGTGCACCAACACAACACTGACACACACTCACATAGGCATATTAACCCCTTGTGATCGCCCCCCCCCCACCCCCCTGTCACAGTGTCACTGAATGCAGTGATTTAATCACTGCATTTAGTGTCAGTGTGACAGGCACTGTAAAAAACAGTTAGTGTTAGGTTCAGGATAGCCCCCCCACCCCCCCTAATAAAGTTTTAACCCCCTGATCACCGCCCTAGTTAACCCTTTCACTCCCTATTGCCAGCGTCACTAAGCGATCATTTTTCTGATCGCTGTATTAGTGCCGCTGTTCCCGCTAGGTAGCTATTTTTTTTTATTGCGATTTTTTTTTTTACTAAAGACATGTGGCTAAATAAATTTTGGCCTAAATGTTTGACTAAAATTTAGTTTATTTGATTTTTTTTTTAACAAAAAGTAAAAAATAGTGTTTTTTTTTCAAAAATGTCACTCTATTTTTGTATATAGCGCAAAAAATAAAAATCGCAGAGGTGATCAAATACCACCAAAAGAAAGCTCTATTTGTGGGAAGAAAAGGACGCAAATTTTGTTTGGGAGCCACGTCGCACGACCGCGCAATTGTCTGTTAAAGCGACGCAGTGCCGAATCGCAAAAACACCTTGGGTCATTTACCAGCGTATTGGTCCGGGTCTTAAGTGGTTAATGTGTAAATAGTTAGTTCACCTTTACCAACAAAAACTGCCTATGCAGACAAGGGATAGCTGTAGATAAGTTCAAACTGCAAAGCTTTGACTAAAGTTTAATAATGTTCCTGCAGTAGGCGTAGGCCAAGGGTCTACAAACTTCCTAAACAAAGGGCCGGTTGTCTGTCCTTCAAACTTAAGGGTCACTAAAGGAAAACATTTTTTTTGCTGAAATGACTGTTTACAGGGTATAGAGACATAAAAGTTAACTGATTCCTTTTAAAAATGATTAAAAATAGATAAAAATCAATCATATAATGTGCCTGCAGGTTAGTTTCACTTTTAAACTGGTTTCATGTTTCTGTGAAGTAAAGAGACACACAGAACAAAAACAAACAAATACAGGGCAATGTTTGTTTTTAAAATTAATCTGATTGTTTCTGAGGAGTTTTAGACACATAGGGCCAAATTCAGGTACAATCGGCTTACTCTGCGGCGGCGTAACGTATTACATTTACATTACACCGCCGCAAGTTTTACGGGCAAGTGCTTGATTCACAAAGCACTTGCCTGTAAAGTAGCGGCGGCGTAGCGTAAATCTGCCCGGCGCAAGCCCGCCTAATTCAAATGGGGCGGGGACCATTTAAATTAGGCGCGTTCCCGCCCCGAACGTACTGTGCATGCTCCGTCCCTAAAATTTCCCGACATGCATTGCGCTAAATGATGTCGCAAGGACGTCATTGGTTTCGACGTTAGCGTAAATGGCGTCCAGCGCTATTCACGGACGACTTACGCAAACGACGTGAAATTTCAAATTTCGACGCGGGAACGACGGCCATACTTAACATTGGCTAGACCACCTAGGGGGCATGTTTATCTTTACGACGCGTATCTCTACGGAAACTACGTAAATTTACAGCGACGGGCAAAGCGTACGTTCGTGAATCGGCGTAACTAGTCATTTGCATATTCTACGCCGACCGCAATGGAATCGCCACCTAGCGGCCGGCCTAGAATTGCAGCCTAAGATCCGACGGTGTAAGTCACTTACACCTGTCAGATCTTAGGGAGATCTATGCGTAACCTGATTCTATAAATCAGGCGCATAGATACGACCTTCGTATCTCAGAGATACGACGGCGTATCAGGAGATACACCGTCGTATCTCATTTATGAATCTGGCCCATAATAATCACACCTCTTTGATCATGGACCACAGTGAAAAGCTAGCATGAGTTTTTTCATAAGGAGCCAGACAAGCAGGAAGTGTTGAGATCAGAGAAGTATTACAGCAACTTCAAAGCAAAAATGAACAATGAGGACATGAAACCAGGACTGCAGTAAGGTAAAGGAAGCTATTTAGCTAGAAAAAAAATTCTTTAAGGAGGACCAGAGTAACCAGTGGGAGTCAAAAATGCAACAGCGACAATGGGAGTAAAAATTATAGTGTCCATAGTCAGAAGGGGGAAACGTGCCCTATGATTGCTATTAGTGGAAGGAATAGCGCCCTATCATTGGTATTAGTGTTAGTAATTATGCCCCATTGTTTTTGTCATTGGGAGGAATAGTAACCCCATCATTAGTGTCAGTGGAAGGAAAATTGCCCCATTGTTGGTATCAGTGGAAGGAATGGTGCCTCGGTTTTGGTGTCAGAACTCCCAGGATGTCGTTAGGATGTTGTTAGGTGCGGCCCAGCTAATGCTGTTCACCTTCACCATGACAGGAGCGAGCTCTCAAACATTGAGCTCGGAGCTACAGAAGTGGTTTGAATCGGAGAGAGAGCTCACTCCACTCCTGTGATGGTGAAGGTGAACAGTAACAGCTGGGCCTCACTTAGCAACATCTTATTAAAGTGGTGTTTCGGGGGGAAAAAATTAAAAGCCAGCAGCTACACATACTGCAGCTGCTGGCTTTTAACCACTTAAGACCCGGACCAATACGCTGGTAAATGACCCAAGGTGTTTTTGCGATTCGGCACTGCGTCGCTTTAACAGACAATTGCGCGGTCGTGCGACGTGGCTCCCAAACAAAATTTGCGTCCTTTTCTTCCCACAAATAGAGCTTTCTTTTGGTGGTATTTGATCACCTCTGCGATTTTTATTTTTTGCGCTATATACAAAAATAGAGCGACATTTTTGAAAAAAAAACACTATTTTTTACTTTTTGTTAAAAAAAATCAAATAAACTAAATTTTAGTCAAACATTTAGGCCAAAATTTATTTAGCCACATGTCTTTAGTAAAAAAAAAAATTGCGATAAAAAAAAATAGCTACCTAGCGGGAACAGCGACACTAATACAGCGATCAGAAAAATGATCGCTTAGTGACGCTGGCAATAGGGAGTGAAAGGGTTAACTAGGGCGGTGATCAGGGGGTTAAAACTTTATTAGGGGGGGTGGGGGGGCTATCCTGAACCTAACACTAACTGATTTTACACTGCCTGTCACACTGACACTAAATTCAGTGATTAGATCACTGCATTCAGTGACACTGTGACAGGGGGGGTGGGGGGGCAGATCGCAAGGGGTTAAGTATGCCTATGTGTGTGTGTGTCAGTGTAGTGTTGGTGCAGGACTTACTGTGAGGTGTTTCTCCCATCGCAGCGGTTGGAAATACCGCTGCGATGGGAGATTACATCACTTCCCCCTTCCTGTGTTTACACAGGAGGAGGAAGTGACACAAAGGGGGAGCGCGCGCATTGGCTGGGAGCGATCGCGAGGGGGGCGGGTAAACACTGACATCCGCCCGCTCGTCCCGGATCTCTCCCGGAGCCAGGGGGACCCCCGCACGCCGTGGAGGGGGTCCCGATGGGACCCCCGAACCGCACGAAGGCGGGGACGTAAATTTACGCCCTTGTGCCTGTACGAGCCATGTTGTGGCCGTATATGTGCGTGCGGGGGTCCTTAAGTGGTTAATAAATGGACACTTACCTGTCCTGAAGTGCCTCGATGTTGGCACCGCAGCTGATGTTTCCATCAGCTGCCGGGTGCTGCCATCACCATTGTGCGTAAGGGTACCCGGCAGTGTAGCCTTTCGGCTTCACGCCGGGAACCCTACTGCGCATGCACGAGGCCCCGCTCCTTTCTCCTATTGGCCCAGCGGCCAGTACCGGATGAGGACGGAGCCCCGCAGTGACGTCATGGGCCACTGGCCATGGCCGGACTCCCGGAAGTAATAATAATAATGCAAGTCTTATATAGCGCTGTCTTACCCTAACTTGCCAGGCAAGCTTCTGAAGCCACAGCCGAAGCTGTAGCTCATCGCGTCTCGAGGCGCTTATATAGTAACATAGTCACTATTACCCAAATCAATGGTACTCATTTTACCGACCTCGGAAGGATTGAAGGCTGAGCGGACCCCGCCGGGATCGAACCTGCGACCCTGAGGGCTCAGGTGATCACAGATTGCTGCAACGAAGCATTAGCCCACTGAGCCATCTTACCAGCTTAAAAGTGGGAAAAGATATCTGTCAAAGACAGGTATCCTACCCCCCCTTCCCCTGAAAGGTGCCAATTGTGGCACCGCCGGAGGTGGAGAGGAATCAGATGAGTGAAAGTTCCACTTTAGGGTGGAACTCCGCTTTAACACTCCTGGGAGTTTTCATTTTAGGCCGGGTTCACACCTATGCGAATTGGTTGCGGCTTAAACTGCATCTAATACGCAGAACATTTTTAAATACATTGTTTTCAATGAGGCTGGTTCACATATGTGCGATGCATTCGCACTGCGCATTGCCGGAAATCCGTATGCGTTGTGGAGGCCTTGCGGTGCGGCTCAGGTGCGAATTCAGTCCCATTATCTTCTATGGGTACGCAGCTGATTCGCAGATGTGTTCAGTTCTCTTCAGGAATTTCTCTCATTCAGCTCAATACATTTCTCCCCCACTCTCCTCTCACTCAGAACTTCTCCCAGGTCTCCAAATCCGCAGCTAAAACGCAATGGATCTGCTGAACACTTCTCTTATCTATCTGCAGAGATTACAGAGCTGAAATTCACACGCACAAGTGTGAACCCAGCCTAAGCCCTGGTTCACACTGGTGCGTTTTGACATGCGATTTGGCATGTCAAATCGCATGTCAAAGCGGCGGATTTTGCCGCAAATTGCCGGCAATGGCACTGTCCTAATCGGCGCGACGCTGCATCTGCGGCATTGCACCGATTTCAAAAAGTAGTCTCTGTACTACTTTTTGCGATTTCAGCCTGCGATTTACATTGACATCTGTGCAGAAACCTGCACAGATGTCTCTGAAATCGCGGCTGAAATCGGGACTGCCGGGCGGGAGTGAAATCGTGCGAGTTCGGCTGAACTCGCACTGCTTCACTCCCGCAGCCCAGTGTGAACCAGGGCTAAAGGTTTTAGGAAGGAAGATAATTGTACCCTACACCTATAGCAAAGGCTCTATTCATCTTTAGTCAGGTTGTTTTTATCTATAGATGCCCCTTATCTGCATAGGCAATTTTTTTTTTATATATAAAGGTGAACTAACACGTTAAGCATATTGTAAAGTTTTTGAAATGTATATACTTAAAAATCCAACAGATTTATATTATATAATAATTTTTAGTTCTAATTGGAGAAATGATTTTAATTAGCTGGTGCACAAAGCAATTATTCACACCTAACTATATTTTTCAATACAGGAACCTCTTGATTGTGTTCAGCATGCTGTGTTACTTAACCTCATAACACTGAGAGTGGAAGATGTTACATGCTGGGCCCTCAACCAATAGCCACCATTACTAACTTGAACAGAATCAACATGAAATAATTACTACATTTATATCATACTAAATTATTACTACAACTGATTGTGCTACCAATCCAAATAATCAAATCAAGGATGTGTCCTGCTGTCTCCCGGCATGTCTGCTCACAAGGTGCAAGGAACTTACTCTTATGCCGCGTACACACGATCATTTTTTGTGATGAAAAAAAAATGATTTTTTCTGTGAAGTAAAAAACGACGTTTTTGAAACGTCACTTTTCAAAGACGATGTTGCCTACACACCATCGTTTTTTCACAAAAAGCGAGGTTACGTTCACCACTGTTTTCCATTGAAGCTCGCTTCATAACTAGCTTCTGGGCATGCGCGGGTTGAAAAACGTTGTTTTAAACGACGATTTTGCTACAGTACACACGGTGAATTTTTGTGAAACAAAAAACGACGTTTTGAAAAACGACAAAAAATTCAAGCATGTTGGAATTTTTTTTTGCTCGTTTTTTTGAAGACAAAAAACAACGTTTTGCCCACACACAATCAATTTAAATTACGTTTTAAAAAACAACGTTTTTTTTCATCGCAAAAAACGACCGTGTGTACGCGGCATAACAACTGAAATAGAGGAATGTGCTTATTTCCCTTAAATGGGACTTTTCTATCCACCACTAGAAGATGACTCTAACCATTCACCTTCAAATGAGGATTTTCCACATGCTACCAAAGAAGACAGTCTTTTATCAATTGCCAATGTTAAAAAGTCTTTTCATCCAGCCAAAGAAAATGTTCTTCATTTAATGCTAAGATGAACATTTCAACATCTCTGAAAAAGAAGTGTCTTGTTTTACCAGCCATAGTTTAGCATCTACATTGACAACCATAGACTTTCTCAATAATTTAGGCAGATTTTCTCCTATCTCTAGCCTGTGATGAAAAATCCTCCACATCCAACTGGTGAATATTATTTTTTTATGGTAATCAACAACAAGCATGTCAATAATTCATACGCAGAAGAGGCAGGTCTATTATTCAGGTGTGGTCATATCCACAAAATCCAGCAGTGAACGGGATTTTAAATCCTTATCTGTTGATTGACATGACTACTCATCAAGACAAGGCTTTTCTGTCAGTAAAGAGTACTGAGCATGTCTGCTCGTTTATGTAGCACTGCCCCCATGGGGGTTGCTGAGTATAGTCTTCGCTGGGACTCCCTATGACTATCCTGCAGATAGACATTTGGGTATTTTCACACGACCACCCGCAAACTCTTGCACGCGTTATCTAATGACCAGTCTAGGGTTTTTTTTGTTTTTTTTTTATTTATTGGTAGAACTTGGATAGGAGAAGGGATTAGTAGTATACTATAACTTGAACTATGCACAGATAAGGACAACGCTAACTTGGCCTCATTAAATTGCATTGACTAGCAGACTCCCTGCTGAACCACTCTACAGTTGTAGTCAGAGCCTTCACTTATGAATGCGATACCCTAACTACCATGGCCTGAGGTGTGCCTTAGCCTGGCTGGACAGTATGCCTATAAGTGGGCATACCCTGAAAGTGATTGTGAAGAAATAAATGAAGAAAATGATAATATGAAAAAAGGGGAAACGAGTGGGTGGGCACCCAGAAACTCCACCGGCGCAGGAGATGAGAGGGGAGGAGGGATAAATAGCCCTCAGACTCCTCCTACAAATCTAGGCTAGCCTGCGGCCAGCCTTCACACTTGTATGGATGGATAAGTCCTTTGCTTGTTTTGGCAACAGATTCTATTAATTTTAATTCTTCAGGACACTCACCAGTATCCCCTTTGGCTGACACCTGTCCAATGACTTTACTAGTTTGAAGGGATGGCCCTCACAGAACAGGCCCCTAGATGCAGACCTGTACTCACAGTAGCCAGGAACAGATTCTCCTAGACGCATCTTCCTCCTAGTCAGCTCTACAGGACATCTGGGTTGCAACTTCTGTGGGTCCAGCCCTCAGGTCGTCCACCTAAGGCCACATGACAGCCTGTGTAGAGGAGGGGCAGAAGCCCCCTCTCTCCGGGACCCCGCTTTCCAACTCAAGACCCCGACCACAGGTGCTCTAGGCCAGTGGTCATCAACCCTGTCCTCAGGGCCCACTAACAGGCCAGGTTTTATGTATTACCTTGGGGAGATGCAGACTAGAATACTGCAATCACTGAGCAGCAAATTATATCACCTGTGATGTATTTCAATTATCTTTCAAACCTGGCCTGTTAGTGGGCCCTGAGGACAGGGTCGATGACCACAGGGAGGGAAACCCAAAAACGATACTCTTTCTAGCACCTACCTAAGAGAATGCTACATTTAGATAAGAAGTATGTTTTATTACTAGTTATTAGTCAACCTGTAATGGCCATGCCAACTTATCTGACTGAAGGAGATTTTCTTCTCATTAAATAATTATTGATATATCCTACTTATCCAGTCAAAGAAGAGGATTCTCTACTTCCAATTAGTTTCAGGCCAAGCAAAATGTTTCTCTTTCATCAGCTCATGATGGTCTAACCTATTTGTCCAGCCATTAAGATTATTCTATGTGACTAGTTGATAAGCAACCAACAGCCAATGATGGACCTGCCTATTCAGTCAAAAAATAAATAGTTATACAGTCAAATAACTGTATAAATAAATAGATCTATAGGTGGAGGGACAGGCCTATGGTGTTGCTAATAGACGCCATAGCTATAGATAGACTACTTTGGTCCTCTTACTATACAGAAGGTCCCCGACTTACGAACGACTCCTACTTACGAACAGGCCTCAATGCCGGCTGCTTGTGCTTCACGATTGTCCCGGATACCTCTGAGCAGCTATCTTGCCACATTCCACACATTTCACACTGCAGTACTTCATGTACGGCATGCCCAGAAGAGCCCCAGAAGCGCCCGGAACGTGCCACATTCCTGCAAAGGCGGAAGCCATAACATCTCACATCCCTGCACAGGCGGAAGTTACACTTACAAGCAGTGTTCCGACTTACAAACAGATTTCACTTACGAACAAATCTACAGTCCTTATTGCGTTTGTAAGTCGGGGACCCCCTGTAGAAAGGAGTCCTCTAAATCTAACCACTGATGGCCTTTCTCAAAATTTTAACCTTCATAAACCCAGCCATGATGTGATCCAGCAGTGAACAAAATCTATAATCACTTAATGAACATGCTCCCCCAAATAAGAGGTTTGCTTGTCAGTCCTTATTACCACTATTTAATGTGTACTGTTCCAGCATAAACTACTATTTTTATATAAAGCTGAAGTTGGCAAGCTAAAGGAGAACGCTTAAATATAATCATATATATATATATACATATATATATATATATATATATATATATATATATATATATATATATATGTGAGTTTAGACCAGAGTTCACCTAAGTATTATTATTCATAAAAAAAAAAATATTTATTCAAATATTTATTTGCAATTTTTTTAATACTTTAAAATATTTGAAAGAAATATTATATACCATATGAAATAAATGCATATGAAATATGTGCATAGGATAAATTAATTAACTCCCTGGTGGAGTTAAATCATGTCAATTTATGCAAGAAAGGGATGTATAATTAATTTTTTTACATGTTTCTATATTTCTAATAAAATATTTATAATTTAGACTTGTATGTTTTTATAAATATATAATTCATTGACAATACTGTATATATTTTATTTTGCAAAGCGCTGTCTCCCAGTTGGGTTAATTGCATCTATTTATTTATGTTTATAAACAAAGTATATATTTAATTTAAAAAGTAATAAAATTATTTATAAAAGCCAAACTGTGAATTTTGACTCTGATTACAGTATATAGACAGTACACAATTATTAACAAAAGGAAAGCAAAAGGAGGAGAGAGAAGCGCCAAGCCAATCCTTTAAACAGCTAAAGCCGCGTACACACGATCAGTCCATCCGATGAGAACGGTCTGATGGACCGTTTTCATCGGTTAACCGATGAACCTGACTGATGGTCCGTCGCACCTACACACCATCGGTTAAAAAACAGATTGGGTTAGAACGCGGTGACTTAAAAAACAAAGACGTGCTGAAAAAAATTAAGTTCAATGCTTCCAAGCATGCGTTGACTTGATTCTGAGCATGCAGTGCCACAGGAGCACAGGAGGGCTGCCCGAAAGTCTCTATTGAGGGATTCACAGGCGCTGTGTGTTAGCCGCACCTGGAGCCTCGATAAGCCTCATGGAGACGTTGCTGTGCGTCTCTAGGTGGGAGAGGTGCAGGGCTGCAAACTGGGGAGCCGTCCACACACTGTCTGGCCTCGCCTTCTTCACCAGCTCCCCAGTTTTCAGCCCTAGACCACTCCTACCTTATATACTGAATACATTCCTAAGCTATTTAAAGGATTGGCTTGGCGCTTCTCTCCTCCTTTTGCTTTCCTTTTGTCCACAGTGATCGGGTTCCCCAGCCCGCGCCTGAGGCAGCCTCGCTCCCTTTACTGCCTCCATTTAGAGACTTTTTAGAGGCTACGTTTTAGGGGTTCATCCCCCAGACCTTTCAATCCACTCACCATTCACATGGTTGCACCTTCATGTATCAACATACAGATGCATGCCTTTTCATTTAAAGTTTAAACTTTAATCTTTTTCATAAGATGGTTTAGCGCTGAACATTATACCAATATTGTGTATGTGTTTCCTCCTAGTACATAATTATTACATCTCTCCCAGATGGCTCAAATTAGCCCTCAACATCTCTGCCAATGCCATATCAATAAGATAACAGCACCCAGTCTTTCTACCAGCATGCTTCATTTTTTTTAGCAAGCAGTACTGAGAGCAAGAATATAAACTCAGAGGGGTGGGACCTCTGTCTTTTAATGGATTTCTAGGAAAGGATCAAAAAGCACCAAAAGCAGTCCAATTGAGGGCTGGACAATATGGGCAATACAGGCACGTGAAAACAGAACTAGGAACTGCCTGAAGCTCAAAAAGGGCCTTATGCCTGAATATGGCTTTAGATGGGGACTGAACATCCACCTGGCAGAGCTCTGAGAATGTTTGTACAGAAGATACAGCCTTTCAGATCTGGGAAAAAATTGCTTGATGATGAAAGGCCCTAGAGGCACTAAGACCCCTTTCACACTGGGTAGTTTTGCAGGCACTAAAAATAGCGCCTGCAAACCGACCCTAAACAGCTGCTGCTGTGTCTCAAGTGTGAAAGTCCCGAGGGCTTTCACACTGGAGTGGTGCGCTAGCAGGACAGTAAAAAAAGTCCTGCTAGCCGCATCTTTGGAGCGGTGAAGGAGCGGTGTATATACCACTCCTCCACCGCTCCTGCACATTGAAATCAATGGGACACCGCAGCTATCCTGCCGGCAATGCACCTCTGCAGAGGCATTTTGCTGTGGTTTTTAACCCTTTCTCGGCCGCTAGCGGGGGGTAAAACTGCCCCGTTAGCGGCCGAATAGCAGCAAAACTGGCGGTAAATCGCCGCTAAAAATAGCGGCGGTTTACCGCGGACGCCGTCCCCATCCCAGTGTGAAAGAGGCCTTAAAGATCTGGTTGAGTGCCACTGCCTTGGCAGGAAAGAATGGAAACCTAATCCTTGAAACCATAAGCTGTCTGTTTGAGCCTCCTAAAGATGGCAAAACAAAAAGCTGGAGCACCCTTATAGGGACCAACTGGGAGATGACAAAGCGGAAGTTAGCCTTTCAGTATTTCAGCAGTCAGAACCACATCAAAAGAAATTAAGGAAAATGGCAGAGCCAAAAACATACAGTGGGGACCCACAGCAATGTGTAGGAAATGCTGGTGTGCTAAAAAATATATGGGGACATGTAGGTATTGAAGTCTTCCTCATAAAGGGAGGTGATGACAGACCTGGAGGATCCCAAACAGAAATTATTGTAGTCCCTGAATTCAAAGTCAGCAAATAACTGGGTGATTCGGGCCATAAAGGCATGCATGACTGTAGTAAAAATATTCTGCAAAAGAGCAGGAGATGCTGGTCCCATCTGACAAAGGTAGGGAAGACTTCAAAGTTGGGATAAACTCCAGGAGCAGAGGGCAACAGTATTCCAGGCTGCAGATGTCAGCTATTTCAGTAGGCCTGCTGCAAGTAGCTCCTGAATCATTAGTTGATCGTGAGTTGAGGGAACCCGGAACACCAGGACTTCCCTCTCTGTGTCTAGGATCAGACATGTTTTGACGGCATGATTGTAAGGCAATGTAAAGCTTAGAGTACAAGGAAAAACCTCAGGTTACTATCCGCTGGTAACAGGTAAGGGTCAAATATCCAATGATGACTACAGTCAATGTAGGAGGGAAGAAGGAATAGACTGAAGTTTGGAGATTCCAAAGCTAGCAAAGTCCTTTCTTATATTAAGAGAGGTTAGACTCCAGAGAGAGAGAGATATCATTTTGTCCCTGTTCAAATCATTAGTAAGACCTCATCTGGAATATGCAGTTCAGTTTTGGGCTCCAGTTCACAAAAAGGATATCTGGGAACTGGAGAAAGTGCAGGGAAGGGCAACCCAACTGATAAGAGGCATGGAGGAGCTCAGCTATGAGGAAAGATTAGAAGAACAGAATGTATTCACTCTTGAGAAGAGGAGATTAAGGGGGTAATAGCAACATGTACAAATATATAAGAGGTCCATATAGTGAACTTGGTGATGAGTTATTCACTTTAAGGTCATTACAGAGGACAAGGGGGCACTGTTTACGTCTAGAAGAAAAGAGATTGCATCTCCAAATATGGAAAGCTTTCTTCAGAGTAAGAGAAATGTGGAATAGACTTCCTCCAGAGATGGTTCTGGCCAGCTCAGCTGCTTGCTTTAAAAAAGGCCTGGATACTTTTCTAAATGTACATAATATAACTGGGTACTAACATTTATAGGTAAAGTTGATCCAGGGAAAATCCGATTGCCTCTCGGGGGATTTGCTGTAGCAAATTGGAGAATGCTTTGCTGGGCTTTTTTGCCTTCCTCTGGATCAACTGTGGGTATAGGATTGTGTATATGGGAATACATTATCCCCCCCCTTCCCTTTTATTGGTTGAAGTAGATGAACTCAGTCAGCCTGACTAACTATAACTCTGTAACTACAAATATTGTAGCTGCTGACTTTTATTAAAGAGACACTTACCTGTCCAGGGATCCAGCACTGTTCATGGTGAGACAATAATATGAAGGAAATATATAATTTCCCCATCATTCACCAGAGCCAATTCTTTGTTGGTTTTTGAGTCCCTAGTGCCGCCATGTTTACTGTGGGAAGCTGGCTGTGACTCCTTGTGGCTACACAGCTAGCTCCCCACTGCTGCGCTCTGTGAATGGCTTTACAGCCTACTGGGACCTGTCATTAGGGTGCCCACGTGTCCCGCAATTGACATGTCTGTCATGGGTCCTGGGCACCTTCATTATGGGACAATACAATGTCCTGGAATTAATTAGAGGACACAGCCACCCCCTACTAACTAATAACTACATTTCCGGAACTGGCTGCTAGGCCCAGCGCTGCCTGGCATCTTGCAACCAGTGACAATTTACTCTCAGACAGTGAGACCCTGGGTGAGGCCTGTGCCTAGTGCAGCACTGCTGTCCCCACCCACCTCGGCACTTCCTCCTTCTCTGGCACCCAGCAGCAAGCAGCAGGGGCTGGTGTGATCTTCACTCTCCAGATAGTGACACCACTCCTTCTATGCATGTGGCTCATGCAGATGGAGTGACAGCAGCACTGCATCTGGTGGCAGGCTAAGGGTGGCACTTCATCTGATGGCAAGTGGCATTATCACCTGACAAATAACCCACTGCCAAATTCCCCATCAACCCCCTAGACTACATTTCCCCCTCCCCCCCCCCTCATCTTTTTTTGGGAAAGGTGAGACAGGGTGTGTGTCCCTGAATGGCAGTTTGGAAATGTGGTCACCCTACCTGTAATGTGTCCCAGGAGGTTGCGGGAAGGGAGGGAGGGGGGAACTTCTTCTGTGATCACTTAGGCAATTGCAGTGAAAGAGGGAGCAGGTACCTGCCAGAAATAGGTACCCACTCCTCCCAAAAAATAAATAAGTGCCAAGAGTGGAGGTGATGTGGGGGAGGAGAAGGATCGGTAGAACTTCCTTTTTAAAGCAGAGCTCCACCCAAAAGGGGAAGATCCACTTTAAGCACTCCTCCCCCCTCCCCTGCCACATTTGGTATATCATTTTTGGGGGGGGAGCGGGTACCTGATTTTGACAGGCACCTACTCCCACCTCCACTTGGATCACCTAGGTGTTCTCCCCTTCCTCTCCCAAACCATTCAGCAGGTGCAGCGCGACTCGTGCATGTACCTGGTTGTGAATCCGCAAGCTGTCATAATCGGGTGCCCACAGTTGAGATGCCAGCTTCAGGGAGAGGAGAGGGAGAGAAGCGATGGTTCAGGTGACCACATTGCTGGATTCTGGGACAAGTGAGGGTGTGTTTATTAAAAGTCAAGAAATCCTTTGAGAAAGTGATGAGGTTGTCACGATACCTGTGAGAACAGGAAGAGCCATGGTGACACCACTTCCGGGTTGCGGCCGAACCCGGAAGTAAAAGTTATACAAGACTGTCGTTTTAATGCTGTAACTACTCTACTTAAATGTGAGTTTTTTACCTTGAATAAAATTATTATTTTATGGAATTACTACACTATGGAGTGCCTATTTATCCCTTTATGTGCCTGTCTGAGATTGTGAAACCAGGAAGTCCATAAGAGTGGAGGGATCTTTTAAAGGAACACAACAAAAAGGCTTATTTTTAAGCCTATTAAGGTGAGAGGCTGGGGGAAATGATTGGCACCTGCACTGGAGGATCAGCACTTGCACTTTTTGTATGACACTGCAATTGAAATTCGATTGCCTGTGACTCGCATTGTTTTGGACTTTTATGCCTGTGTGGATCAATTATAGAAATTTTCCAACACAAGGAACTGCATCTGCACATGTTGCTGTTTTTTTTGGATTTTCCTACTTTGCACATAATATTGTTGTTTGATGCACTTTATACTTTATATCACAGAATCTTTATATTAGTTTTTATCAGTTTTTTTTTCTCTTTTTCTTCTCATTGGTTTACACGGATATTTTACACAGGATTTGTTTTTTCACATTTGGATTGCTGCACTTGGTATTTATTTGCACTGTAGTGGAAGTCATATTTATTTATTTATTATTGAACATATGAGATATTTTAATATTTTAATTTAATATTAGTTTTAGAGTGAGCGCCCCTATACCCCCTTCTTATATTCATTTACTAAAAGTCAGCAGCTACATTTTTTTTTATAACTGCTGACTTTTAATAAACACAAAGGTGACTGGAGCTTGTATTTAAGGTAAAGTTGCGCTTTAATTTCCCTTTCTTTTATTTCTCCTTCATTGACTTTAACCACTTCAGGCCCTGAATATCCAACATGCCGTCATTTGACGGCATCTCCTTTAGGCGTTCCCAGCGCGCGCTGTAGAGCGCGCTGCGGGGAAGCCCTGTGTTGTCCGTGTCCCTTGGACACGGCCAATCACAGATCGCGGTGAACGGCCAATCAGAGTGGCCGTTTGCGATGCGATCTGTGGGCGAATGAGAGATGATCTCTCATAAATCATCTCTCATTGCCGTTTTACACAGAGACAGCGTCCTGTCTCTGGAGAGGAGGAGCCCGAAGAATACGTATCGCCCTAAACTGAGAAAAAAAAAAAAACATTTTTAATTGGGATATTTATTATAGCAACAAGTAAAAAATATTGTATTTTTCTTCAAAATTGTCGCTCTTTTTTGTTTATAGCCCAAAAAATAAAAACCGCACAGGCGATCAAATACCACCAAAAGAAAGCTCTACTTGTGGGGAAAAAAGGACGTAAATTTTGTTTGGGAGCCACGTCGCACGACCGCGCAATTGTCAGTTAAAGCGACGGAAGCTGAAATTTTACCTGGGCAGGAGGGGGGTGTATGTGCCCAGTATGCAAGTGGTTAATGTATCTTGCCAAAATAGTAAAAATTTGCCACAATCTTAGATTTTTGCCAAAATTTGGAGAAAATTACCAAACCCAATGTTAACTGTGTCTAGTCAGCAGAAAGTAGTTGTGAAACAGTGCAATGTGCAGGCTCTGTGATCTTTTTGAGGTATAAGGAGTGTAACAGAAGGATTAGTTGTTAACAATAGACATACAGCGTGTTGCAGAATGAAGGAGTAGGCTTTGTGACAGCTGAAGAATGTCCAATGTACGTGACGTCACGTGCTTACCTGTCAAGACAAGGAAACTAAAAGCTGTAAGAAGTTCCCGGAGGTTCCTGCCAGCTATGTTCATATTTCGAACGATAGACAAGTAATCTCAACATCACGAAAATCATAACTTTCTCCAAGTGAGTGAAATATAAAAGAGGGACCATGGAGAGACCTCCAATCACACCTGGACCAAATCAAGAAACAGACAGAGAAAAGGAACAGGTAAGTGGTCCTCTGCAAGAGATGTAGATGATGTATTCATGTTTGTATTTGAGTTTTGCTATATATACCATATGTGTGTGTATATATATATATATATATATATATATATATATATATATATATTTTTTTTTTTTATTATTATTATTATTATTTTATTATTATTCTTAGTCATAGTAGTAGTACTGTTGTTGTGATTAATATTATGATTATTGTTATTAATATTATTATTATTAGTCATAGGAGTAGTATTGTTGTGGTGATTATTATTATTATTATTGTTATTAATATTATTTATTATTATTATTGTTATTAATATTATTATTATTATTAGTCATAGTAGTAGTACTGTTGTTGTGATTATTATTAATATTATTGTTATTATTATGATTATCATTATTATTATTAATATTAGTCATAGTAGTAGTATTGTTGTTGTGATTTGTATTAATATTATTGTAATTAATATTATTATTATTATTATTATTATTATTATTAAATCCTAATTTTATTATTTACTTATTTACTTATAAGCAAGTATTAAAATAGCAGCAACACATTTTTTTTTTTACTTTTTATACATTTTCAGCCTTTTACTCCTATCTTATTTCCTAGTGCCGCTGATCTCCTGCAGCCTCTTTACATACACTTCGGGCCAGATTCAGGTAGAATCGGCTTACTCTGCGGCGGCGTAACGTATTACATTTACATTACACCGGCGCAAGTTTTACGGGCAAGTGCTTGATTCACAAAGCACTTGCCTGTAAAGTTGCGGCGGCGTAGCGTAAATCCGCCCGGCGCAAGCCCGCCTAATTCAAATGGGGCGGGGACCATTTAAATTAGGAGCGTTCCCGCGCTGAACGTACTGCTCCGTCCCTAAAATTTCCCGACGTGCATTGCGCTAAATGACGTCGCAAGGACGTCATTGGTTTCGACGTTAACGTAAATGGCGTCCAGCGCCATTCACGGACGACTTACGCAAACGACGTGAAATTTCAAATTTCGACGCGGGAGCGACGGCCATACTTTTTTTTTTTTGTCAATTTCTTTTTATTAATTTTGACAACATACAAAAATACAAAAAATACAAAAGAAAAACAAAAAAGAACAGCCGACCCAGCACAACACTGGGTCAGTAACCGGCCAACAAGGCCTAAGTACAAAATCCGTACAGTACAAAAAAGAAAACCAGTAAAGAACTTAAAATTAACCCACCCACCCCCCCACCCGTTTGCTCAGCCCCCACTCTCTCTCCCATGAAAACACCAGAAAATCTCTAACAACAGAACGACGGCCATACTTAACATTGGCTAGACCACCTAGGGGGCATGTTTATCTTTACGACGTGTATCTCTACGGAAACTACGTAAATTTACAGTGACAGGCAAAGCGTATGTTCGTGAATCGGCGTAACTAGTCATTTGCATATTTTACACCGACCGCAATGGAATCGCCACCTAGCGGCTGGCCTAGAATTGCAGCCTAAGATCCGACGGTGTAAGTCACTGTCAGATCTTAGGGAGATCTATGCGTAACCTGATTCTAAGAATCAGGCACATAGATACGACCTTCGTATCTCTTTTATGAATCTGGCCCTTCATGTCTTCATGCACTCCAGCAATGGCTGCATGGTATTCATTAGTGTAGGTTTTACAATGGTGACAACAATGGACTAGGCTTGGATACTGTGTGAAAAGGCTACTTTTGGTCTACATCAGAACAGGGTGACAATGCAGAAGCAAAATTAGGACCCAGGGACAGAGTATTGTCACTCTCATCAAAGGAAGTGCCTGAAAAACCTTATTGGCAGGATCAGCTTTTTTTTTTTGCATTTGTTTTACAGCAAAAAAGGATGCAAAAAAAAAAGCTATTTACAGTATATTTGCTGTAGTGACTTTGTTGGTAAAATTGTATCCTGTTGCCTTTTGCCTTGTTTCTATCAATCTTCTCACTTGTCATGCCCAGGGAGACACAGACAGCCAGGTTTCCATCCCCGGCTAGTCTAGGAGGTTAAAATGTCAAACTGACAGAGAGCAAGTTTTACTAGTTCCACTCCTTAAAAGTGTTCCTTAAAGGCAAACAAAACTGCTGTTTATCTATCAGAATGTGGTAAAAATAGAAATATGTTCTTATCTAAATTCTATCTAAAAATATTGTCACAGTTTTCACAATCATCAAACTAGATTTTGCTCAGGTGCACTTAAAGAGTAATAATCTCTCTCAGGGGCGGAGCTAGCCGAGGACGGAGATGCACGCGTGCTAGCAGAGCTCCGGCACCAGCGGCTCTAACACGGCACATATCAGACCTCCGAGGGGGAAAAATCCTTCACTAAAGCGGCGTTCCAGACCCGGTCACCCTGCAGACCCTACCCTGGTCATGACTCGGCGCAAGTCCGCGGGGAACCGGCCCTCTAAACTCACCGAGTTCTTCCCTATGGAGCGCAGGCAAGATGGCGCCGGGGCCTCTTCCACGCCGCTTCCAGGCCCTCAGAAGCGCACAGCCACCGAAGGGAACCCGAACAAGAGGAGCAGCCCTCCTAGGAACCTGACATCCCCACCAGCTACACCATCATCTGGAAGCCCTGAGAAGACCAGGTTCAGGATGGATGCGATGGAGACTGCACACGAGGTGAGCTCTCTATTAGAATCAGGGGAAGATACAAGGGAACTACCAGACTCCATTGAAGGTTTCCCCACAGCTAATAAGCCAGTCCTGGACACTGTATTGAAAGAGATGCTGGTCTCGCTGCGGGGTTCATTGCACTCAGATATGATATCTTGTGTTCACAAGTTCAGTACAGAACTCAGAAGGGTGGCTGACAGAGTGTCTCATATAGAGGACAAAATGGGGGAATTCGCCTCCACCATTAATGACCTAGTGGACGCAAACGATAACAAAGAGGATGATATTGAGGTTATGAAAACAAAGATGGCAGAAATCGAGGATAGATCAAGAAGAAATAATGTGAAAGTGAGAGGTGTACCAGAATCTGTTAGGCCTCAGGAACTGCGTGAATATGCCTCCCATCTATTCTCTGCCATACTGCCTGACCTATCTGAGCTAGACTGCACTATTGATAGAATCCACAGGCTTCCTAAACCTGCATTCCTAGCTGATGATGTCCCTAGGGATGTAATCCTGCGCCTACATTTTTATCATACAAAGGAAAAATTAATGGCAGCATCTAGAAAGAGGGACAGCTTCCCACCAGAATACGTGAACCTTCAGTTTTATGCGGACTTGTCACAGTTTACTCTGCAAAAACGCAGAAACCTTGCCACCATAACGAAGGCTCTCAGGAACCACAACTTGGTGTACAAGTGGGGGTTCCCCACCAAGCTCATCGTCACGAAAGACAACCGAGACTATGTGATGGACTCATTAGATAGAGGCATGGCCCTGCTCAAAGAATGGGGGATTCTTCCTGAGCCCCAACAAGCCATACGTCAAGGGGGAGGAGCCAGGAGGATTGAAAATGAGTGGCATGTAGTTGGCCGCAAAAATGCCAAGACCCATAACTAACTACCCCGGAGATCTCCATTGATACGATGTGGCCGCTGAGGTGGAGCTGCCTCCGTAGGCCTTATTCTTGAGGATCCCTCACACCTGGCCACTGAGCGACTCTTGAAAGTCGCACACAGTACTTTCTTTAGTTTCTGGCGGTATGCCAGTATTACCTTTCTTTGTTACCTATTCTAACGTTACTTCTTTTTTTTTCTTTTTTGATGTTGCCCTTTGCACGTTTTTTTGCCCTACCACCCGAAACCTTCCCTCCCATTTGGGAGACGATGACGCCGGACCCCCCTGCCTCATACGAAATGGAGAAGTATCTGGCCCTTGGCTGCTGGCGAATGAATATCCTAAACGAGCCACCCGCAGTGAGTACCTTTTTGATGTTAATAGCCACACTTGAACACACCAACTGCATGCTGACATGATACACTTCCTGACAATTAATGCCAAGGGACTAAATCACCCGGCAAAGAGGCGGTCTTTATGGAGAGAAGCCCTACAACAGAAGGCTGATGTCCTTTGTGTCCAAGAGACCCACTTCGACAGCTCAGCCCCTCCGAAATGCTCACATCCCAATTATCCGGTCACCTACTTTGCTAACGCCGACACCAAATCCAAAGGAGTAATGATCGCAGTGAGAGACTCTGTTCACTTTTCCTTGCATAAAGCCATTATCGACCCAATGGGGAGATATGTGATTTTGGTGTGTGACATCGACCTTGTATCCTATACAGTGGCGGCGGTTTATGCCCCCAATACAAAACAGACCAAATTTATACAGAGAGTCACCAAAAAAATTAGAGAAGAACAGAAGGGACTGTTGGTGATTTGTGGGGACTTCAATATCATCCCAGATCCGGTCATGGACTCCACCTCCTCACCAAAGCGCACTCCCCCGTCATTGGCTCCCTTTTTGAGGTCGAATGAACTTTTTGATGCATGGAGATGCCTAAATGCTAATGAAAAAGACTATACTTTCTTTTCCACCCGCCACAGGTCCTATAGCAGGATAGACCTATTCTTGGTCGACAAGGGGCTTCTCCTGAAATGTAAATTTGTTAAAATCAATGCCATCACGTGGTCGGACCATGCCTCTGTGGGAATGACAGTGGGGGACATACCTCCCAATACTCCAGTTAGCATGTGGAGATCCAACCCCATGCTTCTCCGGAGCGGTCCGACCAGGTCATACATTGAGACGAAACTCAGGGAATTTTTTGCTAACAATGAAGGATCAGTTACTAGCCCCTTCACCTTGTGGAATGCGCATAAGGCATGTGTGAGAGGGGTCATGATTCAACAAGGGGCTAGGGTTAAGAGGGAAAGGCAGCAGCGCACATTGACCCTAGTAGCCCGAATAAATGACTTAGAATCACAGAACAAAATTAAACCATCCCTCTCCCTGACTGAACAACTAACCCATCTACGCACTGACCTCAGGACACTGTTTCTTGACGACTATGAAAAAGCCTCTAGGAAATTTAAGCTTGCTTTCTTCACTAGTGGTAACAGGGCGGGCAAACTTCTAGCGAACAGACTTAAAGGACACAGAATTAAATCTAAGATTCCCTATATTCACCACCCAGAGACAAAGGTAAAACATTTTCATCCTCAAGCCATAGCTGACGCCTTTAGTCACTATTAC
The DNA here is from genome assembly GCA_029574335.1 of Rana kukunoris. Taxonomy (NCBI): domain Eukaryota; kingdom Metazoa; phylum Chordata; class Amphibia; order Anura; family Ranidae; genus Rana; species Rana kukunoris. The sequence continues at coordinate 53,039,667 of CM056057.1, forward strand.
GGGTCGCTTTATAACCTCAAGGATGATCCAACGATTACCCAACCATCCTCGGAAGCCATCGTGGCATTCCTAGAGAAAGTTAATCTTCCCTCCCTGACCCCTGACCAACTACTGGAACTAAACTCCCCATTTACTGTAGAAGAAGTGGAGAGGACCATACAGTCCATCCCATCAAATAAATCCCCGGGCCCCGACGGATTTATTGGAGAATACTTCAAAACATTCCAAGACATACTCAGCCCCTACTTGGTCCAGGTGTACAATGCCGCTGCTGCCTCATCCTCGTTTCCAAGGGAAATGTTAAGTGCCACTATAGTGGCTCTCCCTAAACCGGGGAAAGATCCAGATACACCCCAAAACTTTCGGCCCATATCATTATTGAACAACGATGTCAAAATCTACGCGAAACTTTTAGCTGCTAGACTGGTGGACATACTCCCGGGGTTAATTAATGTGGACCAATCAGGCTTTACAAGGGGGAGACAAACGACAGACGCCACCAGGAGACTACTGAACATCATACATATAACAGAGCGTCGTCGAACGCCTTCTCTGCTCCTTGCGCTGGATGCGGAGAAGGCGTTCGACAGGATTCACTGGAGGTTTTTGGAAAAGGTCCTGGGGAGGTTTGGCTTCGAGGGGCACATTTACTCTGCCATAATGGCATTGTACTCACATCCTTCTGCACAGGTACTAGTGGCAGGTACTCTTTCCACACCATTTGACATCACTAATGGCACAAGGCAAGGGTGCCCACTCTCGCCTCTGATATTCAACCTTTTGATGGAACCTTTGGCTTCCCATCTGAGGTCGCACCCACGAATCTCTGGGATCCAAGTGGGAGAGAAAAACCATGTGATTAGCTTATTCGCAGACGACATCATCCTGATGGTCACTGACATAGAAAAATCTGTTGAAACAATATACTCTTCACTGAGGGCATTTAACGAAATCTCATACTACAAAGTAAACGAATCAAAATCACATATTCTAGGTCTAGGAGTCCCTAGGGAAATCAAACTACGAATGGAACAGAAGTTCCCATTTGTATGGAAGGAGGAAGGCATTAAATACCTTGGAATTGTCCTAACTTCCACTTCCAAAGGGCTACTACAAGCCAACTACACCCCCTTCCTGACCTCCTTCCAGGCTAAATTAGACGACCTGGCCAAAACTGAACTGTCATGGCTGGGCAGGTTGGCAGCCTTCAAGATGCAGGTGCTACCTCAGCTCCTGTACCTTTTCAGGACATTGCCTATTCCGATCCCTAATCCCTATTTCAAGTCCCTACAATCTATACTAAACAGATATTTATGGCGGGGAAAGCGGGCTAGATGTGCCTTCAGTAAACTGACAAAACACAGAAAAGCAGGGGGTATTGGTCACGTCCACCTACAAGGTTATTACTTTGCCGCCACTCTGTCCCAACTGCAGCACTGGATGGTGCCTGCCTCAGAAGCATTGTGGGTGGACTTGGAACAGTCCCAAATTAAACGAGGTACACTACGAGATTTTCTACTAACATCACACATAAGCGAAAACATGGACCCTACCATCGCGCCAACTATCAGGGCGTCGATTAGGGCTTGGGGCCACCTCCGCAGTTTCCACGAATGGTCAGGACCAGTGTCTCCGTTGCAATTCCCTATTACTGCTATACATAACATAATACCTGATATCAACCTGGATGGGTGGGTATCCAGGGGTATTCGGCAACTGAAAGATATAGTAGAGGGACCCTCACTTGTGACATTCCAGGAGCTGCAGGATAGATACAAGCTTCCAGCAACTGAGCAGTATAAATACAGCCAGCTCTCACACATGTTTAAAAGGAACACATACCTTCTCACCTCACTCCCTGTTAACATCTCCCAATTCTATCAACAACCCAAAGTCACCCCTAAAGGGATCTCGATATTTTACATGGGTTTACAGGAGAAACATAAACTATCTAAAATGCAACATATGGAGGCCTGGGAAAGAGATGTGGGGAGGAAATACACTATCCTTCAGTGGGTAAAATCTTTGAAGATTGTGTACTCTTCTACTAAGAGCACTAACCTGATGGAAACGCACCAAAAGCTGCTGTTGAGGTGGTACCTCACCCCCTATAGGCTATCTAAAATATATAGGGATTCATCTCCCTTGTGTTGGAGGAAGTGCGGGGAGACAGGTACATTGGTCCACATTATGTGGTCTTGCCCGAAGCTGAGTCGCCTATGGTCTGGGGTGTGGGGGATAGTCAAGGACATCATGGATCCAGTTGATCCGCTGACCCCGGGATTGGCATTACTATCACTGGAAATTGACAAAATTCCCACCTTTTGCAGAACTGTAGTGTCGAACCTCCTCCTGGCCACAAGGTTGGTAGTCCTGCGCCACTGGAAGAACGAAATACCGCCTTCACTTAATGAGGTAATTATCACAATGCATACACAGGGCAAATACGAGATTATGCACTCGTACACAATGGGTTCCTCTGAAGCCATGACTACAGCATGGTCCCCCTGGCAACAATGGTACTCAAACCTTACAGGTCTTTGAACTAGAGTGGTCACCTAGCGGACCACTATTTTTGTCAATAATGGAGGTTTTGTGCGTTTTGTGCGTTCTGTGCGAATTGGGCATATATGTTTTGTTTTGTTTTGTTTTGTTATTCAGATTGACCTTTTATTTATTCCTTATGTTT